>JAPYKE020000096.1:3090000-3428680 GCA_028554795.2 Sinohyriopsis cumingii | reverse complement strand
TCTACCGAGAATAACAGAGCAACTCGAAACTAATATTGAAGCGAACAAAAAAAATGTAGACGCGTGATGGAGGGGAAATAAGTACACTCATTACTAAGGTTGCAGCGAACAAAAAAATGTAGACGCGTATGGAGGGGAAATAAATACACTCATTACTAAGGTTACAGCGAACAAGAATAATATAGACGCGTATACACAGGAAATAGGAACGATCAAACTGATGTTGAAGCGATTAAAGACAGACTACCTAGAATGACAGAGCAACTCGAAAAAATGAAAACACCTCATGGGAGCATCGGCAATAGCGTATACACGGTTCAATACGGATCATTCGATTGGACTCCTACGCGTAATGCAATAGATATCACCGCAATTGTTAAGGGCATTTATCGATTGACATTGATTTCGGCGATGCAGTTCAGTATATCATCGCCGAGTTCATCTGGGTTTAACAATACAATATCAACAATCATTGACAAGGATACAATCGAACGGTTTATAATAAAGCCGTTGATAGCATCTATTTAGGACAAACATCACATGGTGTTGTAGAATTTGTAGTGGATCTAAGTGAGTAATTGAAAACAATAGCTCTTTTAAAATAAAATGACCACCAGGGTAATTGAATCAGAGGTATCACCGACGTCACATCAATATCGATTCGATACCGCAAAAGAATTCTCCGCGAGCTTAAAAAACGCTTTCCGAACAATACCGCGCAAAAATAAAAAAATACCGCCGGAGAATAACCGCCATCGACGTGGCCGTATACTCGGTGTCCGGTATAGTAGCCGGTACCGGTGTCATTTTATCCACGGTGACCATGATGGCCCCGATCGCTGTTCCAATCGCTATCTCCGCGGCGACAACAATTGCTGGAGTTGCCAACGCAATCACTAGAAAGATATCATCGTGTTCTCAAAAAAAACTCAACGAGTATACAGTAAAACATCAAATAGTATCCGACGCGTACTCGAAATTATCCGGGTTGATCTCGTTGTCGATTGATAATTCGTTCATATCCGATGTTGAATTCTCCACGATGGTCCAGTTGTATGGCTCCGCGATGTCAAAAATCGAAAAATTTTCAACTGGAAGCCGGAAACCACGTCGCTGAAACCACTTCAATGGGCTTAAAACAAGCAGGTTGTCAAAATTAAACACTAAAAACAACGAATAATAATAATGTCGCTGAACCCCGAAGGGTTTCAATTGCTTCAACGGATCGCGGAGAACACCACTCCGGTACAAACAAGTATGATATCAATAACATCGACGAAACCCGAATTCAGTGTGAACTTCCCATCATCGGTTCCAGTGAAGGAAATAGCGCTGGCAAAATTGCGAGTATATCACAGTTGGCCTAATATCCGAGCGGACGCATTTAACGGACAACAACCTAATAACTCGCTGGTTTTTGCATGGACAAATAAACCCGATGGGACCCCAGACTGGAAGGAGGTTACAATACCAACTGGGTCATACCAAAATAGAACAAATCAATAAAGAATTTCAACGCAGGATAAAATCAATCACAGGAAAAGAATCAAAAATCGCTATTACGGTTCATGAACCGACGTTATCGTCGACGATTGAAATAAGCACACCGGGGTATATGGTTGATATTTATAACAGTTCAATAAGAACCATACTAGGATGGCCTAAGAATCCACCTCATGAAATCCCCGCGGACTTGCACACGAATGCGCAATCGTATCACGAGATTAATCCCGGGTATCGAAATGATTTGTCTATTATAAAAAAACACGTTATTACCCAGTAGGTTTATATTTCAAAACAGGAATACCATGCAATGGTATTTTCCGTATAAGGAAACCCCTGAATCGTCCACAGTTAATTTAAATGATATCGCTAGTGGTTTTATCGAGATTAATCGTAATTACCAATTGCAACTAGAACAGCTACGGAAAACAAAAGCACAAAAACACGTTGAGGTGTTAAATCAACTTATATCAGACATGGAATATATCAATGAACGAATCGTCGGGACAATATCCGCTAACAGCGATGATAATAAACAAAAATTCCTAACCGAGTATAATATCACAGAAGCCAATTTACCCGATTTCAAGTTTCCAGGATACAACGCGCCAGAACTAAGAAAATCTCTTAATGATTTTCTCGCCCCATCAACTATCCTCAGACACGATAACGGAGATGGTGGTAGGCATATTGCTCCATACAACGTAAATATTGCATCGGTGATAGCAATCAATCTGGTGTGTGATGTTATCGAAGGGAGTTACCAGGTGAATACCAAGCAATCAAATCAGGCTCAACAGGGGTATATCCTTTATTCATTTTCACCAACAGCCCCTCCGGGATTTTTAATCGTTGAGAGTCCGATTAATCCGGTCTACATGCGATGCCATAATCGGTTTTTAACGAGAATTAATTTTAGAATTACCGATCAGTCAAATAACCTAATTGATCTACAAGAGGAGGAGTTAGTGATCACTTTGTTTGTAAAATCATTGTAACCACTTAGCAGCGGGGGGGGGGGGGGGGGGCGAATGACATCGACGCGGGACGCCCGATGATTACCACGGGAAAACACCAACGAGATGTTGTCGCGAATATAGCGTTTTCGAGCAAAAAACGCTAAGTCCCCATTTGCCAAACGGAGACTTTATTTTTTTTTTTGTTCGAAAAGTAAGATTTCGAAGGAAGGCTCTATTTGTCGTTTTAAAACCTTAATCAAATTTTGTCGAAAAAGTTGTCCGATTCGCCCCCCCCCCCCCCCCCCCCCCCCCCGCTGCTCCACGTAACCGTTACTGTTGCTGATTTCACATTTAACGCGATACAAAAAAATTGTTAAAGGCCCTGCTTTTATGTATTCTACTGCCAATGAGCAAGTTCATGTCGGTAGTTGACAATTTAACCAGGAAAAAGTGGCGAGAATTGGTCTCCGACCAGTTACAGTCAAATTAGGGTATACGAATATAGAACACGTAAACCATAAGACATCACGCCAAACTACACTAAGATAAATTATAGTCAACATATTTGTCAGGAATCGTCACTATCTAATCACATTCACTCCGAACTAGACCGGAAGTAGGCCAGACCGGAAGAGGCAGATAAACTTTCACAAATGGCTTAAACGGTAGGTAGATGAATAGTATGGAATGTCTTATTTATTGTGGTGTGAGTTATGAGTGACTAATGCGCAGATAGTATCGAAAAATTAAAACGAAGTCATCCGGTCTCCCTAAACACAGTAATGGACAGTAATGATGCAACGTGTCTCACTAAACACCCCAATACTCTCCAAGAACACCTTAAACTTTGCATAACACCTACTTTAAATTTCAACAACAGCACAAAAACCGCAAAACAAACAAACAAACAAAAACTGCGAATATTTAGCGATATTTTGTGTATCAGGAAAAGTAGTGAGGTCAGGAGTTGCCAAGGGAAATAACTCCTGTTTTGACGAAGAGTGTTCCGGTACAGTAATGTGAATATTTATCAACATTTATAAATAATTAGCAATACCACCAATACGTCGTTAAATAAGTTAACCAAAATAGCAGATGTATTGTATATAAAATTATTTGTTTATCTCGATAGCAATTTAACTATTCCTCTATACCTTTATTTTGACAGTTATTAACATGGAGCATAAACATTCATTTGTTAGTAATTGTTTAGCGTTTCTTGGTCCTCTCGTTGACAGGCCTTCTTCGTTGACCAGGTTTTCGTGCAGTTCATCTAGCCTTATTAATTAGGGTATATTATCCATCTTGTGATTTTATGTACTTCGATTTCTGCGTACGTTTAATGTCCTTGAGGAACTTTGCGAAAATCTCTGTCTTATGATTTTCTGATTTGCACCTCCAGACGCTGTCGTGTATATGATAAATGTTTTCTTCTTTTGTTAACTGATAATTCCCGCTGTCATGAAGAGCGCTTCTATAATGAAATGGAGCTGTGTCAAGCTGAAAAGCGTCAACCAAACCACCCGCATCCCCAAGGGCTAAAAGTCCCAGTCAGGTATTAATATATATATTGGTTGAAACATTTTGGTAGCCGTGGCCTAATACATTATTATTTATTACACAATAATTTTGATCTTTAGCACGTCAACCTTGATTAATGGAACAAGCACTTAGTATGTACTTTCAGCTAGATCTGTAGCAATATGCTCCATAAAGCTCTTGTAAGTTATGTAAGAAGCGTGTGTGTGCAGAAGGACAGGATGAACACATATCGGATGTAGTTTTGTACTGTTTCCGAAAACTATTTGATATATTATATCGTTATACTCATCAATAACTGATACGTTATACTTTCATTTTACTCGTCAATAACTCGTTATGCAATTTGTTTTGTAAATATAATGCGAAGAAAATAAGTCTTGCTAGAGAATTCAGTAATAAATAAATATGCATTATTGTTTGAGAGATGTTGATAATGGCAGGGATGGTCCTGGCTTTTAAAAGCTGTTGCCCAAAAAATCACCAACCTCAATATTTTGTCGCCAATTTTCAAAAAGTGTCGCCAGAACAAGTAGTGTACATTTTTTTCAAGTGTTAATTTAGTCTATTAATTTAACAGGCAATGAAAATTACAAAAGATGGGTTAGTTAATACTCTAATTACAATAAGCGTTAACAAAATGTTACAAAGTGTTATATAAAGATCCGTCGCGATTTTAGGGCTGCCCACTTGTTGAACGCAGTTTCAAAGTCTACTTTTTCACATCTGTACATGCTGGTTCTCATTAAATTCTCAAGAGATGAGATGCAGAGTTTATTTCTGATGTCAGTTTTTATGAGGTTCATCTTACTGAATCCACGTTCACAGTCTACAGTGCTGACAGGTGACACCAGTAGTCTCTCGGCAGCCCCCCCCCCCATGGCTAGCTTCACAAAGCTTGAAGTGAATTGCTTCCTAAATCCCAAGAATGATCACTGAATGCTGTATAAATTTTCTCGACAAGCAAAATAGGATCTCCATTCCCACGAATGAAACTTACATGAGTCAACACCTGGCAATATTGGACCGTATATATAAGCATAAATTCACACCCAATTTAGGGATTCTTTCATTCCTGTATTTTGAGAAATAAATAATTATTATTAATTATGCAAAACTTTTTTTTTTGCTATTTCTTGTTGCGGAGTTTAAGTCTCTGCAGCCGTACACTGATTGATGGCAAAAGGAAAAGATCAATGAGTAAAATGCTGCACTGGCGACAGATATAATTGTGATTGTATTGGTATATGTAAAAAAAAAAATAAAAAAAAAAAAACAAAAAAAAAACAGAAGGATTAGCCATTCAATTAATTGTATCTGTTCTATTCGCATCTTCATAAGTCGGTCAGTTGTAGGTATAGTTTGTTAGTATGATTGACTGTAACACAGCATACAGTACTCAGCCCAGATGTCAGCATAAGCAGATTATGATGTAACAATGCACTGTAAAGATGGGGTTGTCAATACGAACAAAGGATCGTTTGTGTAATAGATTGATTCCAATGCATTGCTTAGTCAAGTTTGTGGCTTCCTTTCATTCTTCCTTTTAATTTATCCAGTCCAAATCCATGATTGTATGTACAAATTAAATAACCAAAAAGTCTGTCACCAAAAAAATCGCCAGATGGGATATTTTTGTCGCCAATAAGGAAAAAAAAAATTGCAATTTGCGACATTGGCGAAGCCCAGGACGATCCCTGAATTATGGCCTAATTTATGAAAAAGTTAAATTTATATTTTCTGTATTGAAACATTGGAAAGTTATTTTGGTAAAAATAAATGTAAATGTGATAGCTCATATCTCGTTTCTGATTTAAGCTATAACCTTGATATATTAAATAAATGTTGTTGTTGTTGTTGTTGTGGGGTTTAACGCCATTTTTCAGCACGATAGGCTATACATGGCGGCCAGTATTAATGGTGGAGGAAGAACCCGGAAAACCCCGGAAAGAACCACCGACCCACGAGAAGCTACTGGCAAGCTTTCTCACATGCCCACATTGGCTGAATCTTAGACTCGAACTGTCGCAGACAGAGGTGAGATGGCAGTGATCCGTAACGAAGAGCGCTTTAGACCACTCGGCCACTCGGGGCCCCTTAAATAAATGTAAAACTATGAAAATCGACCTTTTATATGCTCTTACTATGCTTGCAAAAATTTTAATAACTTCTAAAGTAAACCAGGTATGTGTGTTTCATTGCTTGTATTTCTTCTTTTAATCAGTCTGTAATTTGTGATGAATCAACCCATAATTTGCGCTGAATAAGCATGGTCCCAATCAGCCACTACCTGAATCAGCCTGATACATAGAGCTGCAAAACTGAGGAGGAGAGGCAAATTTTTAGTTGTGTTTAAGAACAAAAATGCCACTTTTTGAAACGAACAGTGAAGGTACTCATACAGAAAAATACCCTTTATAAATTGGATTCAGACTATATCTACGACCTACAACATCTGCACCACTTACAACATCTTTAGATAAAGAGATAAAGAGACAAACGCCCATTTCGTCAATGTAACGACATCATATTTACTCAACATGTGTCATAGTTTTGGCATGTCCTCTTGATTCGCTATTGAGACAGGGTAATTCATATATTGACATAAAGAATGTAACATGTAGAAGACCACTAACTGTATTTATTTCAGTAAATACGTCTTAGTATTAGGAATACATTTTATTTTTGAATATACAGCATAAAAGACACTTCAACTCCAGTCCGTGGACAATTCGCCCCCAATTCATGCATATTTAAAATAATAATTAGCATTAATATTAATTTCCACTAATCACGCCATTATTCATTGACGTCTACAATTAAAGAAGATATTACACATCTCTAAGTCGCCGAGAAAAATGTCAACAGTTAATTAAAATTAAAGTCACATTTATTAAGTTAATGAATGCATGCTAATCTGAATGAAAATAAATCATATTTACTGCACACTATAAATTTGCATTAAAAATCCGATTTGTTTTAGAAACAATAATTAGCACACTGCTAATTGCCATTCCCCACTAATCACATGGTTATTCATTGATATCTGCAATTTTTTTTTAAAAAGATAGAAAACAGTCAATTATAATTAAAGTCACTTTTATTAAGTTAATCAGTGCACTCTAATTTGAATGAAAAGAAAAAGGTTTGAAAATTAGACGCACCACACGCTTTAAATTTGTACAAACAAGCCACACGTGTGTAAATTTTGGATTAATTTATAGTAATTACACTTTATATTGTGACATTTCGATCGGATATATTTTGGTACAATATGAACGAAACTGTTAATTGTGACAATGGCATTTTATCCTTGTGTACAATATCATAATCATGTCAGGCCTCGTTAGTTTGTTTTGTCTTGTAATATATGCGGGAAATGACAGCGTCGCATTTGCGATACGGGTTAGTGTAATGATTCCTTATCCTTTTTCATTCTGTCAGTCTTCCTCTCTTAAATATTTATTTATTTATCTATTTCTGAATTGAACATACCAAGTAGCATAGATGATGCTTGTATATTCATACATTTTAGATATACAAGTATATATATAATTTTTTTCCCCTTCAAGCTTACCAACTTCATACAGTTATAGAATTTCTTTTTTTTTTTTTTTAGAACGTAATGCAAATAATTAAATATTGAATCAATTAACAATTAGTAGCAATATGTTCCAGAAAGCTCTTGTAAGTTCTGTAAGAAGCGTGTGTGTACGACATTGATGTAAAATCGAAAGGAATTACAGAGCGACTTTCATTCATGGCTACATAAAATCAAGGGAAATCACTCGTGTGGAGCTTGTAACACTCTTTGATCATGTATTCTAAACGTCTCTGTCAAAAATGTTGAAGCAAGATTTAAAACGAAAATTTGTATATAAACAGTTTATAACAAAATAAATGAGAGAAGTATGGTACATAGCCATTAAAAAAGGAAATTGTTTAATAATAGTATTTAATTAAAGATATTTGATTTTGATGCATAAGAGTTAGTTTCCATAGGTTATTGGAAATAGGGACATCAACCAATACTATTAATCACTGATGGTAACAATGTATGTATGTTTGCTTTTCTTTTCACTTCTTAGTACGTTTTTGAGAGCTTTGGTACCAATATGTGTAATATTGGGGTGTTCTTGGAGAGTCTTGGGGTGTCTTGGGTGTTTAGCGAGACCGTGATGCAACATCTAGATCGTTACAACATTCTAACAGACTGCCAGCATGGTTTCCATGCCAGACGAAACTGTGAAACACAGCTCATAACCCAAGTGGATGAGCTCGCCAAATCCTCAGACAGAGGGAAGCAGTATGACCTTGCAGTCCTTGACTTCAGTAAGGCTTTCGATCGTGTCCCCCATGAAAGACTCCTCAGTAAGTTGGACCACTATGGCATCAGGGGTAACACACAGAAATGGATCAGAGATTTCCTATCAGACAGATCGCAGAGAGTTATAGTAGATGGAGCAACATCAGACCCAGGACCAGATGTTAGTGGGGTACCTCAGGGGAGTGTTTTAGGTTCCATACTCTTCCTGGTGTTCATCAATGATCTACCTGCAAGCGTCAAATCCAACACAAGACTTTTTGCAGATGACTGTATAGTCTACCGGGAAACAAATGTCTCCAAGGACTGTGAGATCCTTCAAGAAGACCTGAACCAACTGGCCCTCTGGGAAAGAACTTGGGGTATGTCGTTCCATCCAGAAAAATGCAGCATCCTTAGAGTTTACAGGAAAAGATCACCAATCTTGTCCAAATATACTCATAAGGGGCACAAGTTAGCCAATGAGCAGGCAACAAAATATCTCGGGGTGGAATTGTCTAGAGACCTCTCTTGGAAAAGGCATATAGACAAGATAGTGAAAAAAGGGAACAGTAACCTTGGTTTCTTGTGCTGCAACCTCCAAATCAACAATGAAGAAGTAAAAAATGCGGCATATTTCACTCTGGTTCAACCAGGTCTTGAGTATTGCTCGACTGTGTGGAACCCACTTAGTAAAGATCTAACAAATAAGATAGAGATGGTTCAGAGGAGAGCGGCTAGGTTTACCACAAATAAATATCTTAACACTAGCAGTGTCAGTGCAATGCTCAACCATCTCCAGTGGGAATCACTCGAATCCAGGCGAACCATGGCCCAACTAACTATCATGTACAAGATTGCAAACAACCTAGTGGACATACCAGCAGACAAATACCTGACCCTGGCGTATAGCCAAACTAGGGCAAACCACAGGAAAAAGTTCCCATTAAAGTCCGCATCAACAAATTGTTTCAAGTTCAGCTTCTAACCATGTACAATAGGGACTTGGAACAAATTACCATCAATAATTTCAGAAGCTCCTGACTTGGTATCTCACAAGCAGGAGCTTTCCAAAATCACATTCTAATGAACTAGTCAGCTACAAGTAAGACCTAGTGATTCTCAGGGCTATGCCAGTTGAGGTTCCATATCTCATTGCCGCTACGGTAGCCGGATTGGTCTGAGTATGAAGGGACGAAAACGTACACAGACACACTTTTACTTATTTCTGCCTTTCCTATCATTACTCTTCTGACTGTCCTATCACTTCCATCTTTACTTTATCTTTGACCACATACCACCCGTTGCTTAATAGTCAAGTGTGACTGTGTCAACGTATTTATGGATAGATAGATAAATAGATAGATAGTAATGGACAGTAATGAGCTGTAATGGACAGTAATGGAGACAAAAATGCTATAATGTAAGGTTTTATAAGATTTATATGCAGAAATTGATTATCAGTTTTGTTCCATCACAATTGTTATTTAAAATTTTACATTCCAGATGACATGAATCACTATCCCTCTGACTTTATCATTCTTTCATCCCTCTCATTTAATTCTATGTATGTATGACAACTGGTAAGTTGAAAAACTTATGTCCAATTCATTTGCTCTGTATACACACATGTGATCTTCTGGGGGAATGAAATATGTATAACAAAACAAAATATATATGTTGGCACTTGTGAACGGTATATACTAATCTATGTTATCAAATAATAATAATATCCAGTAGACATATATTCCTTATATAAGAAGGTTGCAGTCAAACCAAAAAACAATTTTCTATTCAACGTGTTAAAATTTGCAATTTTGTGGACGTATGTGATATCTTGGATGTTATCAAAATGGAAAAAGGAAAGAGCAAGAAAGTTTCCTTGCGGTGACTGTAAAAAAAAAAAATTGTGAGTCGGGCTGTCTTTTATGTGAGGTACGTCATCTTTTGAATTGATTATATATTGTTTAGTTTCCATTTAATGATCTTTAATATATATCATTATTATTATATCATCCCTGCAAATTCTTTGCGCTGTCTGTACAATCATTCATTTGAATATGCAAACCTCCCGTTATCTGTGTTTAACTTTAAACAGTATCTCCATAAAATACATAATTGCCAATAAAATGTGTCAGTTGTTGCCATTTATAATAAAAAGAGTGCTTCAATAATATACTTTCATATGTTTAAAAGAAAGATGAAAGAAGCGATTAGAATTATAAATAAAATGTTCCCAAGCATATATATGTCCTGTTTATGTAATTTTAACATCACGTATTTAAAAATAATTAATAACAGTACATTTCTTAAATTCAGTTAAACTTGGTAAAGTAGATGTTTTTCAATATTAATTGCATTTTATCATTAGCTTTATTATCGGATTGACTGCTGTGTGACACTGATCGTAAAGTGATGATTTTTAGTCTTTAAATTAGCATTCTATCTTTCCGTCTTATAATTGAGTCTTTGATATGAAAATTTGACCGATTCGATGTCATTTGTTGCCGATTGCATACCGGTATGTATATTGAAAATGGTCAATGTAATGTAGTAAAATCAGTTTAAAAGAAGAAAATGTACTGAATTTTATAATAACATTTTGGGTGATGAATTCCATTACCTCGATAATACATGTTTTCTCTCTCTCTCTCTGTCTCTCTATATATATTATATATATATATAGAGAGAGAGAGAGAGAGAGAGAGAGAGAGTTGTTCAAGTTTTGGCAATATTTGAATTAAAGCATATTATGTGCACTAATAAAACAATATCACAATCATATTTGTTATTTATGATTTATGTATTTAAGTCCGTACATTAAAACTTAAAATATTTAATGTACATTACTATAATTTCTTTTGCAATATTTTTTTTTTGTCCTCATTACTGTCCATTACTCTCCATTACTGTCCATTACAGCCCTTTACTGTCCATTACTGTGTTTAGGGAGACCCAAGTCATCGAGGGGTCGGATAGTGCTAGTGCCTGTGTTGTTAACGTATTTGCAACTTTAAGATATTGTTTTCACACAGAGAATCTCAAATATGTAATGATTTAATATTGAATTTATGAAATGAGTCGAACAGTGATCTGCTTTGCCTTGGCCAGCAAAAGCTTGACATTATTCAATGAGTTTTGTAAATCTCTCTCTCCCACTCTCCATCCCTCCGTCCCTCCTGCTCTCTCTCTCTCTCTCCTCTCTCTCTCTCCCTCTCTCTCTCTCTCTCTCTCTCTCTCTCTCTCTCTCTCTCTCCATTTGTATTTCTCTTTCTGAATTTAAATTTCCACTTTGTTTTCATATAGTACACGTCACACAGGTCATGCAGGCATTGAGCACCAACTATTTCAGTAATGGTTGTAATTTTTTAAAATTTGATTCTATATACCACCAGTTTTGGCCAAATCTGTGCAACGATACGTCATTTCTGTAAACATTGGATCATGTGTTATTTTGGGTCAAAAATCCATTTTTTTATCAAGAAAGAACAATATAAATGTAATTAAGAAAAGTGATATTCATAAAGTGTACAAAATATCCAGCATTTCGACTCTAAATGCATATGAAAATGTGATTCTAAATGTCAACATGAAGACCCACTCCTGACCTTCTTGAACCGGTAACCCAGAAAATCTGATTTACTATGTATCTTTTAGAATCATAAAAAATAAATACATTATATAAAAGAAGGAAATGACTCTAAATGCATATGAAAATGTGATTCTAAATGTCAACATGAAGACCCACTCCTGACCTTCTTGAACCGGTAACCCAGAAAATCTGATTTACTATGTATCTTTTAGAATCATAAAAAATAAATACATTATATAAAAGAAGGAAATGTATACCTTAAAAAAATATTGCATTTTAATCCAAGTTTCTATCATTGCAAGAAGTTGTCCCACACGTACAAAATCGTCTGCTACCCAATGTGTCAACTTGCTGGTAGAACATAAATTCTCAAGAAATTAACTGGCATATAGTCTGTTTCTAAATTCTTTAGCAATTTTTTCCCTATCAGCAAGACATTGTAAACTCATTACATCCTTTTCATTGTTGTTTCTTTTCCAAATAGTAGATTATTTTTTACATAAAATGTTGAACTTGACTAATTTTTTTACAAGATAGGTGTTGTTAGCTTAATATATCTTGCCATTTACTGGCATTGTTACGTTGAATTTTGTAAAACTAGCTATAAACCTGACCTAATTACTCTACTGAAATGCTGACAGAAACAGTCAAAAGTAATGCATTTCATTTCTGTTGCCCAATCAATAAATATTACATCTTTCCAAAGCTGTGAGCAGAATAGGCCGACATATTGTGAGTCAGGAAAACACAGGGTTGGTATCCCCTGTGTCCAAATTTAATATTATTTTGAACAGAATATTCTGGTGACAATTGCCTCTTTTCAAATGGTAAGCATTGCTGTATTTTATTTTCGTCAATCGGTTGAATTCGGTATGCGTTTTGCTTCAGTATTGGAGATGGAAACCTTAAGTATGCAGAAATGCCAGACAGCATTGTACATTTAAGTGGTAAGTATTCAATCACTTCATTTGGATTCGTATACATCCATATTCCTTTGGGTGGTCATTATGAGTGCATAAGGCTAAATCAATGGTAAAGTATGTAGACATTTATGGATGAAATGAATTTAAAGGTGTGATCATATTCAATCAGGATTGAGTGCTGGATGCTGTGATGTCACAATGAAAGCTACACATGACCATAAACAAATTCGTACTACCCTATATTGTGACGATTCCACTCGATGTGCTCATTTCTTGACCAAAGTTTAGTACATGGCTACCAGGTCAGAGTATTCCAATTATTGAGGTGCAGAGCATTCATTAATCAGGATTGAATAGACTTTGGTTAAAGAAAATTAGTGTTAAATTGTAGAAAAACAAATTATATTTAATTTAAAATGGGTATATTCTCATGCATGACCCATGTGACTTGTACATCAGTTGAAACTTTCTTAACTTCTTTGTTTTTGTTTTAAATTTAAATTTCATTTCATAGCCAGATAGAGACTGCCCAAAACAACCAAATATTGGACCACAGTATTTTTTATTATGTCTTTTTTAAAGAAGCCTTACTTTCAGAAAGATCATATTGTCTGGCAACCTGAAACAGTTCATCTTTTTTTCATTTATTCTAACCCTTCCTGGGTAGAATTTAAAATAATGTTTTCCACTTTAGATGACATTATGAAAGCTTGTTGGTTTCACTAAAGATTTCTCAGATATGTGAAACACATGTACTAAAATACCAGGGACTAAACAAAATCCCAAAACAAAGTGAATTTAAATGTCAAAAACAAACTCAAGTTTTCTGAAATGTTACGAACATGCCCCCAATTTTCTGGTACAACTCTGTCTTAAATCAAGAAACAGAAAAGTGCCAAAACCAACACATTTTGTAAAATTCAACAAATAATTTATTTCCCTTTATTTCAAACTGAAAAATTAAAAAGATCAAACTGTTGTGAATTAAATCTCAGATAGTCCTAAAAGCCAAAAGTTCTGAGTATTCCGAATGAATTCCAGCAGTGTTCCAAAAGAATTTCAATGTTGAATATGCTGATGTGCCAGTAGCTTGGAATGGTGTTTATGTGCCAACTGTCTTGATGTATTACAGTGATAGTTTTACAAAACTTGTTGGTTTTGTTTCTTTCTGTTACACAGTTTGTGACCATAGTCATAACAGTATCTCGAACTCAAACCTAGTAAATATGTTCATTAGGCATGTAGGCCCAAGCTTCTGCACTGAAATAGGGATAAAGGTCAATTACAGAATACAATTAAATATATGTAATATATAATCATGGACAAAGGCCAACATGCAATGCATAACAAAAGTAATTCAAATTATGGCTTTATGTTTTCTTTATCGTAAACATTGAAAAGTTCTTTTGGTTAAAAATCTAAATTTTATTGCTCACTTCTATTTTCTTCTTATTTTGGCTAGAAATTTGGTAATTACTACCTTGCAGAAAATCAAATAAATCAAGTACATGCATGTGTTTCATGGCTTTTCTTAATAATATTTCACATGGTCCGAAGCAGCCTGGCATTTTGGCTGAATCAGCCTGTAAATTTGGCTATTGACCTTGGATTTGAATTGCTGATGTATGCATGGAAAGCAACATCACCCCAAGGCAGGAACAGCTTGGCTTAACTCAGACCTTCCAAACTTTATGATTTTGCTGTAAGTCTTATGAAAATGCACCATAAAAATTCAGACTTATGCAATAAAAACAAAAAACTACAGAAATATGATCATTGTGGTAAAATTTGGATAACTCTTATCCATGCTTGATTTGGATCCCAGATTTGTATTAGATTTAGAGGAGTTAGTTAGGTACCCAGACTGACTTTACAGTAGTACTTCAGATGCTTTAAACTGGGCATTTCTTTTCATGCAAAGTGCCTGCAAGATCAAACTATTATTTTTATTAAAAAAATTGAAAATGGCATCAAGCAAGCGATACATATTGAAGACGAAAGGGAAAATATGCTTCTTAAATATTGTTAATACTCCTTACAGAAGAATAAAAAGGAATATTCCGATTTTTGTGAATTAGAGCAGGAAGAGACACAATTATGTTTATTTGACATCATGTGTCACTTTGAGTATGTCTCATGGTGGGATATATGACTGCCGGTGTCATCAGGTAACATAATAAAAAATTCAAAGAATTTTGTCATTTTGAGAGATAGCAACAAGCCATTGAGCCGCATAGGGTTTGTAACTGATGTTTGTGGAGCTGTACTAGAGGTAAAAAGGGTCACTGTATACTTTTCAAACATTTCAGTTGAACATAATGTTAACCAGTGCTGCATCAGTTTCAAGTACCAAACTTTTACAATACAGTGCATGATATCTTCTTACACCATACTGAAAACTGGTGAAGCTTTAAAAAAAATATTGACTGCCTTACTAAGATAGATAGTCTGCCATACCAGTTCATTGAATAACTACTTACATTTTAATTCATGGTTTTTTGTGTGCTATATAGGAGGACACTTATTTGGAAACACAATGTCTTAGACTCGGGCAAAGTTACTAATCCTAATAATTATCCATACTCATAGAGAAAATATTTAGGTATGAGTTGTTTACAAAATTTAAATAAAATCTGTGATTCTGGTCCAGTAGATAACGAACTTGATTTTAGACAAGTTCAGTTCCAAAATACTATTTTCCATTACCAATAGCATATAATAATAAAAAAACATACAAAGAAAATAACTACCAAAATAAATGAAAATTTAATTTAGATAACAAATTAGATATGGGTCCCTGAGTGTTATTAAGCACTCTCCGTTACGGATCACTGACATCTCACCTCTGTCTGCATGGGTTTGAGACTAGGATTCAGCCAATGTGGGTATGTGTGAAAGCTTGCCAGTAGCTTCTCATGGGTTGGTGGTTCTTCCCAGGTTCTTCCTCCACCATTAATACTGGCTGCCATGCATAGCCTATCGGGTGCTGAAAAATGGCATTAAACCCAACAACAACAACAAATTAGATATCAAAGTACTGGTGTAGCCACTGGACATTATTACCTCATTACCAAAGCCAGTTTCACGGTTGAAAAGATTAACTGGCCCGATTGCTGCAGGGAAAGACAAATTTCCAATTAATAAAGGAAGGAGATGCCAAAATAATCAGCTTGCCAACAAAGTTAAGATTTTGTTAAACCAAAACACAAAACTAAAATAGACTAAGAATGATTTAAGTCAGTCTTTATTCAGAAGTTTTATCTTTATTATAATTGTTTTATTCTTGATCATGTGACAGTTATTATCTGTTTATTGCTGATAATTTTCCTGACATGATTAAATGTTTATTCCTTTTCATAACGATATATTACTTTGCAGGATTGCTTATATCACTGAAAAATAGTAGCTTGTGAAAACGTTGATCAAAGTAAATGGCACAGCTATTTACATCTAGCTGAAGCGTAATCTGGAAGAATGTGATTTGTTAAAAGCAATTAATAAAGTAAATCTGCATCTGATATTGTAGGGAATGAATAAGGATATAAGTGACGCTAAGCACTGTGCAAGTACTGTACATTATAATACAGTCTGGTCTCCTGGGTCAACTCTAATCATCCCGTGAATTAATTAGTCTTTTTTTTACCTTTGTTTAATTTCATGTTTGGAAAATATTAGGCACATGCAAAATAATAACAAAAACAATAATAGTGGTTTTTAACAGTTTATTGATGTGGTTATTGAAAAAGCTGGTCACCGCTGCAGATCACTTATTGATCTTGCCAATTTTGGCTTGCCATTTTTTTGTGTCTAATTGTGTTTTACATGCACATTAGTCTTGGGACCCAAACAAAATCCCACAAAATACAGAAATTACATTATTAATATTAGTACTATTCTCTGCCACTGATAACTAATCCAGTTCTTTTTTTCAGAAATTTATGACTTGGAAAGTGTGAATAAAGTGTAAAATGTCTGGTCGTGCACGAGGACGAGCACGTGGAAGAGCAAGAGTAGGGACAGATGAGCAGCAGGCTCGTCGACCTGGAGAGCCAGAACAAGCTGCAGCTGCCCCACCAGTAAGTCTGCACTCTAAAGTATGCTAACATATTAAACTTGTTTCTCTTGCAAGTATGCGCCTTTTGTATACCACCAAATAGGTAATTTCAGAAGATTTCCCAGAAGAAAACAAAAGGTCTTTTTTGCATGTATAGTATGTAATACATTTTTCGTAATTTTTATCCTTAATAAATCCATCATTAGTTTTTTCTTGCCGCGAAGAGATGCATTCATAATGTTATGAATCCCAGGGCCCATTACTCCTGTAGTTTGAATGCCACCATAGGCAAAGCATGAATATATCATGTCAAATGTTTCATAGAGTTTCATGCCAACCAGAATGATAGTGCAGGGAAAGGTTGGCTAGGATGGAGGAGGGACTGGAAGAGGTTGGCCAGGATGGAGGAGGGACTGGAAGAGGTTGGCCAGGATGGAGGATGGACTGGAAGATGTTGGCCAAGATGGAAGAAGGACTGGAAGAGGTTGGCCAACATAGAGGATAGACTGGAAGAGGTTGGCCAAGATGGAGGAAGGACTGGAAGAGGTTGGCCAGGATGGAGGAGGGACTGGAAGAGGTTGGCCAGGATGGAGGAGGGACTGGAAGAGGTTTTCCCAGGGTGGAGGAAGGACTGGAAGAGTGAAAACAGGAGACTGACAGTAGCTAATCATCCAATCACTGATTGTCACTTCATGCAGGAAAAGAGGGCTAATGGTCCAGGACCATTTGTTGCCAACATTTCTGTCTTTTCAAAAATTCACAATAGCCATGTTAACACTTAACATCATACAAGGGAAAGGGTTACATTCTTTTGATTGCCATCTCTAGTGTTGAGGTGAAATGAATAACCAAACATTCAAATTAGAGTACCATTTGCAAATATCTGAATAGAAATCTGCATTTGAATAATCGTTGTTTTACTTATTCTGCATTCAACTATGCTGATGATACATTACAGTATTGTGCGGAAGAAAGGAAACAAAATGTAAACTGTTCAACATTAAAATAGTTACAAGGTTTCAGACCTGCTAATCAGCTGAGAATCAGATGCAGAAGTAATCGTAATGTAAGACTTCCAAACAATCATCTTGCTCACAACATCTTTTCTATTCATTATCATTTTGGAGCATGCAAAGTTCCTGCCAGTTTTTGGCATCTATTTTGGGATTTTCACTCAAACTCCAGGTACATGTTCTCAGACATTCTTGGATGTGCATGCATGTTCAAAATCACTCCAACATCATCAGTAAATCTCTGAACAACAAATGTGTTGCATCACACTTGGCATGTTCTGCCATTTTCATTGATGTGGCCATCATGAAAGTATTTTTACTACTTCACCTGAATAGATGGCAATGTAGACTTGGGCTTTTCACCAAGAGACTTCATCTGATATCTGGTTGGTCCAGAATGAAAACAGTTCTAGTTTTAATCCATTGTCACAGCTGAGGAGTCGTCTTGAAAATCTTCTCACTACATCTCTTTAATGGTTTGAGATGTTGACACCAAAAGTGTATATATGATGTCCTAAATGAAAATTATGCCAATTTTACATCCAATGAAAATGATGCCAATTTTACATCCAATGAAAATGATGACAATTTTACATTCAATGAAAATGATGACAATTTTACATTCAATTTCATGTCAAAGCAATCAGTTTGAAAATTTTCTTTTCACTCAAGAATATCAGAGATGGCTTTATTACCTGACTATCAAAGAAAAGAAACAGTTATATCTTGTTTCTTGGAAATTTCTTTCAGACAGTAGATTATATGCCCTTTTTTACTTGGAACTTTATGCAAGGTATGACAGAATTTTGTGAATGCAGCTCTTAGCTGATCAAGCCACAAGTCCAAATGAGCTTATATGATGGACCTTTGTCTGTTGTGCATTGTCTGGTCATGATTGCTATTTGCAACTTCTCAAAAGCTACCCAATAAAATTTGAACACATTTAACAGAAATCATCTTGGCATGAAGTTATTTCTGATTTTTTCAAATGACATCAATCCACTTTCCAATGTGGCCATGGTTACTAAGTGGAATTTTACCATTTTTGATAGCAAGCATCCAGGCCTAAAGTGCTTTCTGATGCTGCTGATCTGCCGTTAAATGTGACCATGGTTACAAAAAAAAAGTATTAAAAAAATCATGAAACAACTTCCCCCTCCTCCAACACACCTGGCAGAATTCGGCCAGATTTTGACAGAGAGCACACTAGCATAGATGGGTATCAAATTTGTACATATCCTTCATCACATGTGGTTGCCATTACTGAAAATAGTAAAACAAATTTTGACTCCTTCTCTAACTCAGCTCAACAGAATTTGGCAAAGCATCATGACATAAATGGCTTTCAGAAGAAGTCCTTTAAAGATTTTCTGTTGGTCACATGCCCAGGGACAGGCTCAGAAGGGATTCATTTGAGGGAAAGACACAGGAATCCATGCTGACTTCATAGATGATCTCCTCTTGTAGTGGGAAGTAAGCATATATACTTCAAGAGTAGGGTATTGTCATATTCCAAGATCATTAATTAGGTCTATTTTCTTGGACTGAGGGATCCCGGATAATGCTGGTTGTATAAATGACTTTTAGTTTCTATGCTGATATACAAGGTTTTGAACAGAATATAAAAACCTCGACATTGTTTTTTAAAGTCATGAACTGACAGCTGAGATTGTGTCAGAGATCATTATAGTTTGATACACACTTAAGCAGCAGACCAGTCTGATTAAAAAAGTATGGTGCCAAATATTTTATGAAACGGGATTTGTCGATCTGTCTCACGGATGTTATATGACTGAAATTTTTTATAGAGGAGGGATTTTTTAAAACTGAAGAACATGTTTCATCAGGTAAAGGACAGATCAGTAGCGCTTTAAAAATTTTGAAAGAGGAATTCTACAGTGATGTAACACAGCATTCAGAATTTGTGGACTTTATAACCTTTCAGAGTTTCAGCAAAAGTTAAACATGTGATGTAATTATAAGACTACACATACCTGACATATAAGACTAAAATTTGATAAAGCACATAAGTGGTAAGAAAGGTAATACCATACTATAGCAGCATGGAGGAAACGTGTGTTGTGTGATGTGGTATGTGTGCCTTAGTCACAGTAACTGGGGGTGTAAAGCAGTATACTGTATACAGAACATGTCACCACAGTTAGGGCTGTTTCTAGGTTTCAAATCAGATGGCTTCATGTGATAAAATCATACCTTTCCCAGGCTGAAATTGACATCATCTGTTGATGCTGATGCTTGTCAGTATTTTACAGGAGTGTTGATAATGTTACTGCATTGATTTGCTGAAGTCAAGTCTTTATTATGTGGGCCCCGAGTGGTCTAAAGCGCTCTCCATTATGGATCACTGCCATCTCACCTCCGTTTGTGTGGATTTCGAGTCTAGGATTCGGCTAATGTGGGTATGTGAGAAGGCCTGCCAGTAGCTTCTTGTAGGTCGGTGGTTCTTCCCAGGGGTTTTCCCGGGTTCTTCCTCCACTATTAATACTGGCCGCCATGCATAGCCTATCATATGCTGAAAAATGGCGTTAAACCCCACAACAATACAAAACAACTCTTTATTAGGTAGATATCATTTAATATTCTGTATGCGTGTTTAAATCCACGAGAACAATGGTTATGATTTGTAGTGTGAAAAAAGAACATTCCATTCCATATTTTTTCTTGAAAATTTTTTTGTCAAGAAAGGTAACAGAAATATCCTGGTTGGAAGGAACATTTTAGGTCCCTACATTGGTCAGTCCTTAAAGTACATGTGTAATCAGAATTGAACTATATTTCAAAATTGTGTATATTCAACCTTGTGGTTGTGCCATTACTGCTTCAGGACTAAGTATGTGGTTTGTATTCAGTGTTTTCTGTTGTTTTTGTTTTATTGAACAGAAGTGGTCATCAGTTTGGAATTAAATTAACCATATCTCAGGATTAATTTTACTTTGGAAGAATAAGATAAATTTATGCTGTTCAAGAGAAGCTGAACAAGTTTCATGGTGTGTCTCTCTTCAAGTCGGTGTGCAAAATAGTTCAGATTTCTTTGTATGATATATAACATAAAATTATTGTAAAAGAAATCTATCAACTTTTTCTAGACATGTAATGAATATACATGACATTAAAAAAAATAATTTCCAGATATATTATTGAAATAAAGATGACTGTTCTTTATTATTTATATTTAATTTGTATGGTTTGTTAGTTTTGTTCTTTATGTATATTTGTAATTTGTAATTGACATTAGTCCAAAATCAAGTTCATTTTGTACCTGACTAGTGACATTTATTTTTAAACAACATCATACATACCTAATGTTTCGCAGTGAGTATTGATTAAATGTTAGGATCATTATCAGTGGACATGAACACGTTTGATTGAAATTGTGACATTGGCTTTTCATTTGGAAATTCCAAAACTTGTTGACAACTTTAAATGTTGCAGAAAGCAACTGACTTACATACTAGCTCAAATATTGTGTTTTAGCTTTGTGTATCAATGTTGGTGACTTGAAAATGTACTTATTCCTAAACATCCACAGTAGAAACAGTTTTATTGTTGTGTTCAATTTTAGTTTAGTTGGATTTATTTATTTCAGTTATTGACTGGAAATTACAAAACATTAATTTGGGATTATAGTGACATTCTGGATTGTATTTTTTGTTTTTTGATACATCAAAATGCTGTTTAAATATTGATGTGTTCCAGGCTGCTGTCACACTATACATTTGAGACTACAAACACATCAACACATTCAGTATAGAAACATTTTGGAATACCACTATTCATTTGGACTTTTGAGAGAACTGTTATGACTTCATGTATCGGGGATTTAATTCACAATATTGTAAGTTCTTTTTTAAATTGTCACTTTAGATGCTAGGGAAATAAATTATTTGTTGAATTGTACAAAACATGTTGGCTTTCAATCTTTTCTGTTACCTAGTTTAGGAGTTGTAGCATCATTCAAATGTTTGTAAATCACTCCTGACGTATCAATCTTTCCATTGGTGTTCTTCATTCATTTGCTGTTCAGATGTCAATTGGTCATGTCGGCCAGCCTTTTCACACTGGAGTTGTCTGTCTGAGTAAACAAAAACTGTTGATGGTAGACCTGTAGAGTGGTAGGATGGGAAACTGGGAACATGTAGTTTAGAGTATGGACAGTAATGGAGTTCATCAAGTGATTCATTGTATTGATTTTGTTTCAGCCTCCTGTGATGCCACCACAAGAAACCCAAGCCCCACCTCCAGCCAGCGGGAGGGCATCATACCGTGGAGGTGCAAGGGAGCCCCGCCCTGGTATGGCCTCGGGAGAGGGTCCTCGTGTGCCTACTGAGGAGCTGGGTGCAATGACAATAGGAACAGGAGAGGCATCCGAAGTTGGCACAAGGAGACGTGAATTCCGTTATGTTGAGGCCCGGACTAGGCCAGCCCATATTGTAGATAAACGAGGTCTGGACTGAATTTATTGTTTTCGATAGTTAATTTTCCAGTGGTTTGATGTATGAAGCATTACATAGTTGAAACTAAATTATGTCAGTTTATGGCATTATTTCCTTCTACAACACTGTCAATATTTAGTGCGCCCATTTGTAAAGCTGGATCAGTTTATAGTATAGCCATGCAGTAATTGCTGTTTTTCCTTCTCCGAATGTTTGACCATTTTGGAATCAATTTGGCACACATCATCCTGGCATGAAAAAGTACATAAAAATTTGTAACAGTGATGTTGATGTTCCATTCAGTATTGATGTTGATACTAAAAATAACAAAAAACCCAAAACAGAGGTCTCTCTAGGATTTTAAAACTAGGAGTTCAGGACTACTGTTTTGGGAAAAACAGGAGTCCCACCAGCAAAAGTTGCAGTCCCCTACCAGAAGCATATTGGGCGAACCTGAGGTGGATAAATTTCCAGATAACTAGAACTAGTGGTTGCATTGAGTTTAATTTTCTAACTTCTTTACACTACTGACATATAACTTGTTTGTCCAGTGAGACTGAATTATATCAGGCCAAGGAAAGGTCTTATTCCAAGCACTAAGCTAGGCTTCACACATAGTGTTCCATGTGAAATATTGTTTCCAGCAATTTCTAGCACTCTGCTGAATCTCATTACAATCTTCGCCAATTTGTCCCAAAATATGTATCCAAATTTGCAAACAGCATTTTGTCTAACTCTCGACATGTCTTGATTTTGAGGTCGCATGCACTGCTTATTCT
Organism: Sinohyriopsis cumingii; assembly: GCA_028554795.2. NCBI lineage: Eukaryota > Metazoa > Mollusca > Bivalvia > Unionida > Unionidae > Sinohyriopsis > Sinohyriopsis cumingii. Next base: position 3,405,561 of record JAPYKE020000096.1, on the reverse strand, counting down.
GCGACACTTGGAAACGAACACAATAATGAGAGCTAAAGTTGTTCATTTGATGTAGTCTTATACTCGGGTACATCACTGAGTCTTTCTGCCTCAGACTTCAGTCACTGTAAACATCAGCACATTTTCCCATCATTCTGCAGCTAGTTGAGTCTTTGAACTTGCTGCCAAGCTGTTGGGTCATGTTCGTCATATGTACTCTTACAATGACAAAATGTACATCTGGGTTTTTGTTTTCAGCCACTGAATTTTCTCATTGTAAATATCAGCATAGCTAAAATGATGAATTGATTAACACATTTTCCAGCTCAGAAGGTGGTTGAATCAGGACTGGCAAGACGTTGAATTTGTCTTCTGGCAAACGCATGCATACATATGACTCCAGTATAAGTGATTTTCTGCATCCCCGATAAAAAAAATTGCGTCAAAATACATGTGAAAGCATATTTGAGACCTATGCAAAACATTAATAGACTTGTCCAAAACCACTGAATAGAATTTGACAAAACATCCTGGCATAAAGACCTTTTAATTTGTACTAAATGTGCCAGTTGGTCATCAGATATATCACTATTACAGAAAATAGAAAAAACATCTAAATGAGGTACATAAAAGCCAGTCAGTAGCTTTGAACATATTTGAATTAAAGCATTTGGTCATAGAAGTGTTTAATCAAATGATGCATATCCACCATCATTTATAGTTGGTGTTGCTAAGTATAAAAACATTTGGAAACTGAGCTATTTATGCAAACAAACAAGCGCCAGAGAAATTATTCCACAAATGAGAATGAATATTTGGCCTTGATACAGGCTTTTCACCAATTTGAAGTGTATATAAGTTCATGTCCTTCTATGATTATTGAGTTTAGTGATCACATCCTTTTTATTTTCATTGATAAGATGAAAAACAACGATCAAAGATTATTTAGGTTGCACTTTCACTTGCATAGAAATATTATATTGTTTCATGTATAATTTGTGTTATTCATAAGATTTCATCGTATGCAAATTTTTATCACCTGTACATTTGACTAATAGTTGAAACAAGCTTTACTGCATAAATCTTTCTTTTTTCATTATGAGAGGAAGTGTTATATGTATATTTAATTTGCTTTGTTTTTTTTGTTAATTTATTTTCATTTTTGTATTTTATTGTATGCTATGGATAATTGTATTTTGGACTTGACCTTGTCCAAAATCAAGTTCATCTAGCACAGATGATGTTTTATAATTGCAAAAAGAAGCTAAAGAATAATGGCAGGTAAGTATTACACAACTAAAATTAGTTTTTCCCACCTCCCAAGCTACATTTTGTCTATCCTGTATAAGATTTATATAGTAATGCCAGCAGTGTGTATTTGTAGTTTTATGTATGTGACACTGTTGTCATGCATATTGAAGATGACCCTGGTGATGTTACATGATGGCTGCTCATTTCCATATTTTATTTAAAGTTACGATGTGTAATTTATAATATGTCTTGTCTTGATGTTGGGAAAGTAGAAGGTGCCAGCATAGTCCATTGGAATGAACATTTTTTTAAAAAATGACAGTGACTGACCTTTCCATGAAAATGTAAAGACATTGACAGACCTTTCCATTGAAATGTAAAGACATTGGCAGAACTTTCTATGAAAAGGTAATGACAGTGACAGACCTTTCCATGAAAATGTAATGACAGTGGCAGACCTTTCCATGAAGATTTAATGACCACCTTTCCATGAAAATGTAAAGACAGTGACAGACCTTCCCATGAAAATATGAAGACAGTGACAGACCTTTCCATGAAAATGTTATGACCATCTTTCCATGAAAATGTAAAGACAGTGACAGACCCTTCCATGAAATTGAAGGACAGTGACAGACCTTTCCAGGAAAATGTAATGACCATCGTTTATTTGATAATGTAAAGAGAATGACAGACCTTTCCTTGAAAATGTAAAGACAGTAACAGACCTTTCCATGAAAATGTAATGACCATCTTTCCATGAGAATGTAATGACAGTGACAGACCTTTCCATGAAAATGTAATGACAGTGACAGACCTTTCCATGAAAATGTAATGACAGTGACAGACCTTTCCAGGAAAATGTAATGACCATCTTTCCATGAGAATGCAATGACAGTGACAGACCTTTCCAGGAAAATGTAATGACAGTGACAGACCTTTCCATGAAAATGTACAGGCTAGTCTCACCACTAGTGAATTGTCATGCTTGTTGTGAGGGAGGTAAATCTGGTTACCTTGATTGATCGGTCATTGTCTTTGTGATTGAGGTAAAATCTGATCTCCATTAGTGGTTGATAATTGTCTTTGTGAGGGAGGTAAAATCTGATCTCTTAGTGATTGGTCATTGTCTTTGTGAGAGAGGTAAATTCTGATCACCATTAGTGATTGGTCATTGTCTTTGTGAGGGAGGTAAAATCTGATATCTGTTTGTTATTGGTCATTGTCTTTGTGAGGGAGGTAAACTCTGATATCCATTTGTGACTGTTCTTAACAAAGGAGTTACAACTGATAATCCTTAATGCGAATCGGGTAGAAGCGTCAAAAGGCATTTGTATACAAATGGAGTAGAGGCGTCCAAAGGCGCTTGCATGAGGTAAAGGGTTATAGCTTTTCATTGCAATTCCTTTGAGTTCCATATATTACTTTGAACCATTTTCAGCTTGGAATACACCTTTGTGTGATAATCCATTGATGCTGACCATATGTATTACAGCTTGTTTGTACTTCATTGCAGGTACGGTAGGGAACCAGCTGCCACTGATTACAAATTTCTTCAGGATGGAGCATGCCCCAGACTGGCATATGTACCAATACCATGTGGACTTTAATCCTGTTGTGGATTCCAAGAGGATGAGAATTGCTCTTCTGCTACAGCATGAAAACCTGCTGGGAAGGACGAGGGCTTTTGATGGAATGGTTCTCTTCTTGCCAATTAGGTTACAGGAGCAGGTATTTTGTGATTGTTTATAATTTAGTGATTACAAGTCTAGTTGCTGGTCTGCTCACGTTCTCGTTCTTTTCTTTGTAAGACTTCCTCTTTTCCCTAACTTGTTATAAAATGGTTCCACTGTCCCTTGTTCAATTTTCGTTTTAAAAGTCATTTAACCACTGCATTAGCAGCCATAGCGATGAGAATTCCAATATGGTCGCAGCCTTGTGGAAGTGTTTGTTTAAGAAGATTGACCTAACCTGGACTAAAGAGATACCTGATGTGTAAGACTATACTTTGGTCCAAGTTTACAAAGGCAGGTCAAGTTAAGATTGTATTTTTTGAGTAATGTACATAATTTTCATACTAGTTATTTTTATAAAATATCCCCTTCTTTTGACCTTGTTTAATATTTGTAAACAAGAAGAGGTAATGTTGCATGTCATTTGTCAAATTGATTATTGCTACTTCTCCTAAACTACTTGCAGAATTGCCATTAAGCTTCATACACATTCATTCCAAGGTCATATTGCCATTAAGCTTCATACACATTCATTCCAAGGTCATATTGCCATTAAGCTTCATACACATTCATTCCAAGGTCATATTGCCATTAAGCTTCATACACATTCATTCCAAGGTCATATTGCCATTAAGCTTCATACACATTCATTCCAAGGTCATATTGCCATTAAGCTTCATACACATTCATTCCAAGGTCATATTGCCATTAAGCTTCATACACATTCATTCCAAGGTCTAGGTGGCCCTACATTTTTAAAAGTTGTTAAACTTTTTTACTGAGATGTCATAAAACAGTACTATATACATTCATGTACATCCAGGTCACATGAATATATTGTGTTCACTAAATAAAACTTGTGTTCCTGTGATGTCCAATACGGCAGCCACTTTGAAAATCTTGTTCTTGAAAGGAAAGTCATATCAGTATGGGCTTTTCACCAAAATACTTCCTAAGGTGACTAGTTGGTCCTAAATGAAATTTTTGGGATATCCAGTATGGATACCATAGATGCCATCTCCTGAATGAGTGATCATATATCAACATGGGGTTTTGTGAAAAGATTTGTCTAGTCAGTCCTAATAAAAGTTTTGCTATTGCTAGTCCTCTTGAATGGAAAGTAACATCACCATTATGGTTGTCTAGTAGGTCTTATATGTCTCAATTCCAGTATGGTAGGTATGACTGCCATTTATAAAATCTTTTTGCTATGCCTCCTGAAGGGAAGACATAGTGACATGGGGTTTTAACTAGAAGACATTTTTATGATGTCTAGTTGGTCCTAAATGAAAATTGTGTTGCTTGGACATATAATATGACCACAACAGTGGCTATCTTGAAAATCTTGTTGCAACCTGTCCTGAATGGATAGTCATTTGGGGGTGCTCACCAGTTAATATGTACTTTTGAGAGAGTGACGTATGTAAGTAGTTCGCATTTAAAACATGCACAATGGAGAGAATGTTGGCATACCTCTATGCTACATTAATGTAATGTGGATGATATTTCTTTGGATATTGTACTTTTGGAAATATTACATGATTTAAGCACACTGCTTACTAAAATGACTGCTCCCTTATGTTAAAAAATCAGCCTGAATTAGTCTAAAGTACACTATACATAGCAGCTATTAAAAAAGGGAAAATGAATTTTGCCAGACTAGACAATACCAGCTTCTGAAAGTGCAATGAATGAATTACCAAACATATAAAATTTAAAAAAAATGTTATCAGCTCTTTTTTATACAATTACCTCTGAAATTCAGGAAGTGAAAATGACCAAGTAGAGCTATCACTTTTTTGAAAGGTGCACATCTGCAGTAAGGCCAAGCTGTATACTCTATAACCCACAGTACACCCATCAATCATACACCAAAATAAAGGGAATTAAAGATTCTTTGAATTTTACTTAAGATATACAGGGTCTTTTTTAAATAGCCAGTATAACCAGTGAGGAAAGCCGGGGAAATTCTTTTTTCTTTAAAATCCTAACCCTATGCAAAATATGAAACTGTAGAGCGCCACCTAAGCAAGATACTGACAAGGATGCTTGCATGGCATGGTGGTTGGGATGGTTTTTAAGTAATGTGATTGGGTATGTATTCATGGAGAAACATAATTTACTTAAAAATTTGCTTTCTCATTCCAGTATGTTCCCCAATCAGATTATGTTAGGAGAATAAGTAATAGGTGGAAAGGGTGGCTAAGCATCTGACCTCAACCTCGGATATCCTTCTAGGGTAGAACAGCTGGATTTCCCATGTGAACAATAGCCTTTTCTCATAATTACATAAGCAACACAGCCTAGGGTCACTTGACCTGTTACCCTTATCTACAGTTAAGGAGATGAAGAGTGAAATCTTGCCTACAAAATTTCACTGGCAAATAAAGGGAATTAAAGGTTCTTTGAATTATAACCAAGATATACAAGGTCTTTTATAAATAGCCAGTATAATCAGTGAGGAAAGCCGGGTAAATTCTTTTTCTTTTAAATCCTAACCCTATTCAAAATACAAAACTGTAGAGCGCCACCTATCAACACTGGGTTTTTGTTAAAGACTTCTTGTGATTCTTCTTTGGTCTTAAAAGAAAATGGTGGTCATTTTACATCAGTTTGGTTACCATGGCAACCATTTAAAAATGTTATTGCTGTTCTTCCTTAATGAAGAGTCATATCAGCATGAGGTTTTTTCCTGAAAGCCAATCTGACATCTGCTATAACTGCCATGGCAGCCATCTTAAAAATCTCTTAAATGGAAAATCAGCAAAATACTTCTTATGGTGTCCAATTGTTCCTGAATGAAAATGATGCCAATGTGACATCCAGTATGGCCACCGTCATGATCATCTTGACAATTTTATCTTTACATCTCAAGAATTGATCTGATTTACATAGGGTTTTTAAAATAAAAATCTTATAATATCTGTTGTACTATAATTCCATATGGTGCCAATCTTTTATTAAATATGGTTGCAAGAATGACCATCTTGAAATTTAGGTAATGCTGCTACTCCTGAATACATGGTCATATTGGCATGTGGTTTTCATGAATTTTTAATTTTTGTCTACTTTGTCATAAATGGAAAGGTTGTTATTCTTGTAACCAGTATGGTTGCCGCAGTGGCTACCATATTTTAAGCATGTTTTCAGATGGCAAAAAATAATTACTTTGTGAATGCATGCAAGCTTTATTTCTATACAAATAAGAAAATAATGCGTACTAAAGAAAACAATTTTGGAATTATAATTCTGAAAGTATCTATGACAGAAAAATGTGTACATTTTGGTATTGAGAGTTGAAATGCATATATGACTGTTATGTTAAGCAGCAGAATTAGAGGACTCTTAGAGACATGTGTTTGTACGCATGCCCAGTAAGGGTAAATAACAAGCAAAAAGCAGTATACCAGTCAGTGTTGATGTTCTTAAATAAACATAATATATTTGTTTTTAGTTCTCTCTTCTTTTCTTGCCACTTATTTTTTATTTCTTAGCATAGCCTTGCATGGTTTTGATATGAGCAAAGCCTGTTGACTTAACATAGTTGGCTTGGCATAGATTATTTTCATGCACATCAGCGGTTTCATATTGGTTAGTTGATAATTGTTAATAATTGATTTCTTTGTCAGCTGTGTTTAGAAATAAAAGGTGCTTATCCCTGATTATTAGCAATCTGTATTTCGTTAAAATTGGACTTGATGTACTGAAAATTTATCACTCACAAACACTGTTTATAATTGACTGTTTTGTTGTTTCTGAAGCTAAGTGTTTAATTAGCTGTACAGAATATCTATACTAAATCTGTGGTGACAAAGCCACAAGGATAAATGATTTGTCAAAAGTGGCTTTTAGCTGGAGGTTTTCTCAGTATTCAGGTAATCACTATGAACCATAATAAATTTTGACTTTGTAATTACTGCTATAATGTTTTTATTTTGTTCACAGTTAAACTTTTATCTTTTTTACAGACTACTGAGCTTTACACAAAAAGAAACACGGACAACGTTAATATCCGGATTACAATTACCCTGACCAATGAATTGCCACCAAACTCTCCATCATGCCTTCAGGTGTACAATATTATCTTCAGAAGGTAAGTTGATGTTGCAACTCTCTGTAGAACATTATCTTCATGTGTCGATGAGTTGTTCCCAACTCCCTATGTTGGCCTTCAGGTGTACAGTGTTATCTTCAGATGGTAAGTTGATGTTGGAACTCTCCATGGTGCCTTTAGGCGTAGTGTTAACTTCAGATAGTAAGTTTATGTTGCAGCTTCCCATAATGCATGCATTCAGGTGTAGTGTTATCTTGAGATGGTAAGTTGATGCTGTAATTCCCATCAGTTCTTTAAGGCATTCTTTATTATCTTCAGGTCATAAGTTGATGTTCCAACTTCACCAGTGCTTTTTATTTTAACCAGTGAAACAAATTGGAATGTAGCTTGAATGCATGCATTATGCAAATTAAATAAAATTAATGCAAATTGAATGCAAATTAAATAAAATTAATTTCAAATTAAATAAAATATACAATAAATGCAAAATAAATCACGACTTCAGTTTGGATGATGACAAAGAAACAGGGTAGAATAATGGACCAAGATGTTTTGTTTTTGTCAAGACAGATATAATACAGCTGCCATTGAAGTGATGATATTCATCAATAATGGTTGTATCTGTGTGGACTTTGTTTGAATTTGAATGAAATGGCATGTAAAATTTCCTGACATAATTATGTTTTTATGCTTGATGCGGTTGAGGTTATATTTTAATTTAGCATTCATTGAGTTGTGTCCTTTGGATTTTATGCAGTTGCTGTGGTTTTTAAAGTACACATTTAATAAGAAAAGATACAAAGCTCTAGTTCTCTCCCATAATGGTAGCAGCAACAGAAAACCTGACATTGACAGATACATTTTCATTTTATTCAAAATGTGTAAGGGGCCACAGGTGGCAAACTAGTCTAAGGAGCTCACCTTTACAGATCACTGACATGTCAACTCTGTCTGCATGGTTTCAAGTCGCAGCTCAACCAACATGAGTATGTGAGAAAGCTTGTCAGTTGCTTTCCATGTGTCTATGGTTCTTTTGTGGGTATTCCTGGGATATTTCCTACAGCAAATATCCTGGCTACAATGCCAGACATGCCAATCCTTTATGACTTGGCTGAAAATCTTATGGAAATTACCAGACTTAAGGAATAAAAGCACAAATTACAGAAATATGATTGCTTGCAGTAAAATCAGGATACTGGCTTGTCTTTGTTTGATTTGGATATGAGTTTCCTATTGGATTCAGTTGAATTGGTCAGGGAACCACGCTAACTTTACTGGATTACCTTGGATGCTTTTTAAACTGCACATATTTTGTGATACAAAATGTCTTTATGATCAAGCTTTTTTTTTATTTTATATAAAAATGGCATCCTTTAAACAATCAGTCTGGATGAAACCTCTTAAAAAGTTTTAATAGAACAAAAGAATAAAATGGGATATTCAGATTCTTGGGGGGAAAAAGGCAGGAAGGGTAACAGTTACATTTAGTGGACATCTTTTGTTGATTTGAGTATGTCATGTGGCAGAAATGATGATTTCTGTTGCCACAGCTTAATTTTTTCAGAGATATCAAGAAACCATTGAGCTCCATAGGATTTGAAACAGCAGATTGTGTAACAGTACTGGAGGTAATTAAGGTTAAAGTTAAACTAAAACTTTGAGTTGAACACAATGTTTACTATCAAAATGCCACTCATGAATGTAAATTCTGGACTTTGAAATGCATATTATTCAGCTTGACAATAACAGTACATTATATTTCGTTACACCTTACTGAATCTGGCCCAACTTTTGGGAAACAAATTGACTGCCATAGAGGTCTTGTTAGGGTTGGCAGATCTGCTGTGTACGGCCTGTCATATGCTGAAAAATGGCAATAAAGCAAAAAAAACCCAAATCAAACCAATAAAAAAATATGAGAGGAAATGATGGTTGAAATATATCATTTTAAAATATGCACACATTTCTCCTTTGAATATGTTCCCCAATCAAATTAGGTTAGGAATATTAGCCTGCTGCCTGCAGAATCCAGCCCTACTAAAAGATAAAAATCGTCTTTTCTAGTTCAATTAGAGAAAGGGCAATAACTCTTGTCCATTGCCTCCCCTTGGCAAAGCGAGGTGTTGCTAGTTTATCGCTTCATTACTGTACTGGTCACATCATATAGTTTAACCTCCAACAAAACAAATCAGTTTTTGTGCCCTAATAGGTCCTTTTGTATCTGTCAGTGCTGTATTTATAATGTATGCATGCTTTCTTCTTATTTAATGTTGTTAGAATTTTTATAGACTTGGTAAAGTAAGCATTATTAATAAGTTCATAGCATGGCCATAGGTTTCAAATATGACACTTTTTAACTTTTTCAGATAGTTCTGAAAGTGATTGAGCAAGTTAGTTATTTCATTTGCATTACTAGTTCTGCTAAAATTGTCCTTTCTTATTTCATTTGAGTGGAATATCTTCCATGTGCTTAAAGTGCAAAACATGTAAGGTAAGAGAGAATAACCACAACTCCTGCATTGTCTGTACAAAATCAGCATCGTTGTTAAACACTATATGTAACATGTGGTCGAAAGACACCTGAGCCATAGTGATCCAAAGCTGCTAAGGAAAGTAACGATGGACTAAATTGAGAAATTAAAGCATTGATGTCATCAGCCTTCATCCCAAATCCACCTCCATTGCAAGTCTTGATGGGGATGCTGGGGTCCCTACCCCCGAAAGTTTGTTAGGTGCAACCAACAGCCAGCTACATCAACAGCACGAGAGGAAGAGAATGCATAAGGGGTACAGCCATCTTTCAAACATGAGCATTGCCTGGTGCAGTAGAGGATGATGCAACTCCTGACATCAGAACAAATGTTACCCCTTTTTAACTCACTCACTTCTGCACCTTTTCCTGACTCGTTGGGGAAGTATTCCCTCAATATTAGACAGCCCAGTGGGCCAGGTTCCCCTGCATGTCCAAGCATAGCCTTTGGGCCTGGACATCAGGGCACATTGGATTCATGCCAGATCCATTGGATCTATTTCTTAATACCGGTACTGCTGCACCCTTACCAGCCATCCAGTTGTCACCATCTGTTCTAACATCACCAGCCATTCAGCCTACACTAGTCGTCCAGCCGTCTCAGCATGGGAACATTTTCATTGAAATGGTGCAGCCATATACATCATACAGGGATCTTAGTGACAGATCCATCCATCTAACTGCACTGTCACATCTTACCACTATTATACCAGAGATTTCAGTGTCTGTCCAGCCAAGGCCTTTGGAGCAGCCAGTACCGGTGATAGCCAGACTGTCTTATATACCACCATCATATGGGCTGACCATATTCCATTCACACCAGCTGGCAGTGCTGACATTGTCATACTTCCGTTTGCTCACTGTCTACCCTCAAGGGAGAGCTAATGACATCTCCAAATATGACTGGCAGAGTAATCAATGCCACCCAGCATGGCTTACACAGAGCTACAAGCCAACCCAGAATATTTTGTTACTCCTTACTGAATTTGGCCCAGCTTTTGGAAATAAAATTGACTGCCACTGAGGTCTTGTTAGGGTTGGCAGGTCTGCTGTGTACAGCCTGTCACAAGTCCTGGCACACCGATCTACTCGATCTGCTATGGTCACGGGTGTTCCATCCCTGCCTGGACTGTCTTTTGCATGCTTAGCTCTTATCTGGAAAATCTTGTGAGACAACAATTTAAACCTTTGATTGTGCAGAGAATCTCAAGAGCAAGAAGGCCTTCCACTCTGAAGGCTTATGATGGAAAGTGAGATGTTTTCAGAGACTTGTACCAGACCAATAATGTTGTCCCTCAAAACGCCTCAATCCCTCAAATGACCGACTTTTTTCTCTGGTTCTTTGAGGAGAAATAGTTGGTTCCAATCACTATCAAGGCAACCGCTCTATGATATCGGATACATTCCGGTATCATGGAAAATATGAGTCAACCTTCTTGAGCTATTGTCTCAGAGATTTTGCATCACAGAGGCACACCTTGAATTGGTAGATCCGTTGGTGGCAGCACAGATGGCCACCAGACCCAACTGAATGAATCAACACAGCCTATTAACTTCACTTTATTTGCCAGTGAAATTTTGTAGGCAAGATTTCACTCTTCATCTCCTGAACTGTAGGTAAGGGTAACAGGTCAAGTGACCCTAGGCTGTGTTGCTTTTGTAATTATGAGAACAGGCTATTATTCACATGGGGAATCCAGCTGTTCTACCCTAGAAGGATATCCGAGGTTGAGGTCAGATGCTTAGCCCCCCTTCCACCTATTACTTACTCTCCTAACATAATCTGATTGGGGAACATGCTGGAATGAGAAAGCAAATTTTTAAGTAAATTATGTTTCTCCGTGAATACATACCCAATCATATTACTTAAAAACCATCCCAACCACCATGCCATGCAAGCATCCTTGTCAGTATCTTGCTTAGGTGGTGCTCTACAGTTTCGTATTTTGCATAGGGTTAGGATTTTAAAGAAAAAGAATTTCCCTGGCTTTCCTCACTGGTTATACTGGCTATTTAAAAAAGACCTTGTATATCTTAGGTATAATTCAAAGAATCTTTAATTCCCTTTATTTTGGTGTATGATAGATGGGTGTACTATGGGTTATAGAGTATACAGCTTGGCCTTACTTCAGATGTGCACCTTTCAAAACAGTGCCAGCTCTACTTGGTCATTTTCACTTCCTGAACTTCAGAGGTAAATTGTATAAAAAAAGAGCCAATAACTTTATTTACATTTTATATATTTGGTAATTCATTCATTGCACTTTCAGAAGCTGGTATTGTCTAGTCTGGCAAAATTCATTTTCCCTATTTTAATAGCTACTATGTATAGTGTACTTTAGACTAATTCAGACTGATTTTTTAACACAAGGGAGCAGTCATTTTAGTTAGCAGTGTGCTTAAATTATGTAAAATTTCCAAAAGTACAATATCCAAAGAAATATCATCCACATTACATTAATGTAGCATAGAGGTATGCCAACATTCTCTCCATTGTGCATGTTTTAAGTGCGAACTACTTCACCTTACATACGTCACTCTCTCAAAAGTACATATTAACTGGTGAGTGCCCCCTTAGCTAAAAATTAGCAACACCTGGCAGAGCCAATGGGAGGTAATGGACAAGAGCTATTGCCCTTTGTCTGTTTGAAATAGGAAGAGATGATTTTTGTTTTTTATTAGGGTTGGATTTGTGAGGTAGCAGGCTAATATTCCATACTTATGTGATTGGGTGAGTATTCTCTGAGAAATATAATTTACTTAAATATTTGCTTTCTCAGATAGAGTTGTACATCAAATCCACTGCAGATGAACATGAGCAGAATGCAAATGAATTTGAGATTTGGTACAATAACTCATTTTATGCTCAGTACATACATTTGTTTATTCCTCTTTTTTAAAAATATTTATTAAAAGTTTGTGTAAAGCAGCTGTTATATTGGGCCTTATATTCTATGCATTCTTTGAAAATTTGATGCCTTTTTATTTGCAGAGTTCTGGCTATGGTTGACATGAAGCAGATAGGGAGAAATTATTATAATCCATCTCTTGCCATTGACATCCCACAGCACAAGTGAGTATTACATACTGGTCCATCTCTTGCTATTAACATCCCACAGTACAAGTAGGTAATACACACTGGGTTCATCCCTAACATCCCACAGTACAAGTAGGTAATACACACTGGGTCCATCCCTAACATCCCACAGTACAAGTAGGTAATACACACTGGGTCCATCCCTAACATCCCACAGTACAAGTAGGTAATACACACTGGGTCCATCCCTAACATCCCACAGTAGAGTTAGATAATACACACTTGGTCCATCCCTAACATTCCACTGTACAGTTAGATAATACACACTTGGTCCATGTCTTGCTATAACAGCATAACAACCCCAGTGTTGGATGTATATCCTCTGGATTGTTACAGTTTTACATAGTCACTGCACTTTTCCTTATCTTAGTAACTTTCTTCTTTAAAGATTGCAATAAAGTATATATGAAATGAAAGTCAATACAATTATGTTAATAAATATGCATCACTTGTTAGTGTTTTTTATTTGGATTTACACTTTATCCCAGGTTGAAGAGTAAATTACAGTTAATTTATGCTTTCTGTACAAAATCAATAATTCAGTGTTTCCTGCAAAATGTTAGTTTGAAAATTATACAATGTCGTTAATGACTTTGAAGGGTTTTTAATGCAAAATTCAAGTATCAGTCATTCGTGATTCTCTAAGTTAATAAATATTCATCATATACCATTGGATTCTGCATATTCACATCTTTAATTTCATAAGGTCATTTTTTAAATTGCATCTAAGATTTAGTACAGTGAATCAATTCATTACCAACTATACCTACAAAACTTCTAATGGCACAGAAGCATTCAGCAGGAAAATTTTCATAGGAATATAAAATTTCATAGCAGTAAAAAGAAAAAGAATATTGTGGTTTCATGTCCATCATTAGCATACCACAGCACTAGTAAGTAATATACACTATACCCATCTCTTGTCATCAACATACCACAGCACTAGTAAGTAATCTACACTATACCCATCTCTTGTCATCAACATACCACAGTACTAGTAAGTAATATACACTGTACCCATCTCTTGTCATCAACATACCACAGCACTAGTAAGTAATATACACTGTACCCATCTCTTGTCATCAACATACCACAGCACTAGTAAGTAATATACACTGTATCCATCTCTTGTCATCAACATACCACAGCACTAGTAAGTAATATACACTGTACCCATCTCTTGTCATCAACATACCACAGCACTAGTAAGTAATATACACTGTACCCATCTCTTGTCATCAACATACCACAGCACTAGTAAGTAATATCCACTATACCCATCTCTTGTCATCAACATACCACAGCACTAGTAAGTAATATACACTCTACCCATCTCTTGTCATCAACATACCACAGTACTAGTAAGTAATATACACTGTACCCATCTCTTGTCATCAACATACCACAGCACTAGTAAGTAATATACACTGTACCCATCTCTTGTCATCAACATACCACAGCACTAGTAAGTAATATCCACTATACCCATCTCTTGTCATCAACATACCACAGCACTAGTAGGTAATACACACTAGATCTTTCTGTCGCCATCAGTATCCTACAATACAAGTAAGTAATACACACTGGATCCATCCCTAACATCCCATAATACAAGTAATAATGCACATTGGATCCATCCTACTCAATACAAATAAGTAATACACACTGGATCCATCCCACACAATACAAGTAAGTAATACACACTGGATCCATCCACACAATACAAGTAAGTAATACACACTGGATCCATCCCACTCAGTACAAGTAAGTAATACACATTGGATCCATCCCACACAATACAAGTAAGTAATACACTGGATCCATCCCTAACATCCCACAATGCAAGTAAGTAATACACACTGGATCCATCCCTAACATCCCACAGTACAAGTAAGTACTACACGCAGTACAAGTAAGTAATACACACTGGATCCATCCCACGCAATACAAGTAAGTAATGCACTCTGGATCCATCCCACTCAATACAAATAAGTAATACACTGGATCCATCCCAAACATCCCACAATACAAGTAAGTAATACACACTGGATCCGTCCCACACAATACAAGTAAGTAATACACACTGGATCCATCCCTAACATCCTACAATACAAGTAAGTAATACACATTGGATCCTTCCCTAATGTCCCACAATGCAAGTAAGTAATACACACTGGATCCATCCCTCAATACAAGTAAGTAATACACACTGGATCCGTCCCACACAATACAAGTAAGTAATACACACTGGATCCATCCCACACAATACAAGTAAGTAATACACACTGGATCCATCCCTAACATCCCACAATACAAGTAAGTAATACACACTGGATCCATCCCACACAATACACATAAGTAATACACACTGGATCCATCCCACACAATACAAGTAAGTAATACACACTGGATCCATCCCACTCAATACAGGTAAGTAATACACACTGGATCCATCCCACTCAATACAAGTAATACACACATGATCCATCCCACTCAATACAAGTAAGTAATACACACAGGATCCATCCCACTCAGTACAAGTAAGTAATACTCACTGGATCCATCCCACTCAATACAAGTAAGTAATACACACTGGATCCATCCAACTCAATACAAGCAAGTAATACACACTGGATCCATCCCACACAATACAAGTAAGTAATACACACTGGATCCATCCCTAACATCCCACAATACAAGTAAGTAATACACACTGGATCCATCCCACACAATACAAATAAGTAATACACACTGGATCCATCCCACACAATACAAGTAAGTAATACACACTGGATCCATCCCACTCAATACAGGTAAGTAATACACACTGGATCCATCCCACTCAATACAGGTAAGTAATACACACTGGATCCATCCCACACAATACAAGTAAGTAATACGCACTGGATCCATCCCACACAGTACAAGTAAGTAATACACACTGGATCCATATCACACAGTACAAGTAAGTAATACACACTGGATCCATATCACACAGTACAAGTAAGTAATACACACTGGATCCATCCCACACAGTACAAGTAAGTAATACACACTGGATCCATCCCACACAGTACAAGTAAGTAATACACACTGGATCCATCCCACTCAATACAAGTAAGTAATACACACTGGATCCATCCCACTCAATACAAGTAAGTAATACACACTGGATCCATCCCACACAATACTAGTAAGTAATACACACTGGATCCATCCCACACAATACAAGTAAGTAATACACACTGGATCCATCCCACTCAATACAAGTAAGTAATACACACTGGATCCATCCCACACAATACAAGTAAGTAATACACACTGGATCCATCTCACACAATACAAGTAAGTATTACACACTGGATCCATCCCACACAATACAAGTAAGTAATACACACTGGATCCATCCCACTCAATACAAGTAAGTAATACACACTGGATCCATTCCAGGCCTCATTGATATCCTGCAGCACAAATAAGATATCCACACAAAGTAAGTAATTTTTTATTTACCTTTTGGATTTGGGACATAGTTTGCACCATGTAAAGGTGTTTCAAAATGCAGTTGCTTTTTGGTTATTTTGATACCTTTCCACGTTATAGGAAGTATTGTGCTGCTAACCCTACTATTGAGGAATTTGAGATTGGTATTGTTTAGCATTACCTCTGTGCTTAGGGTAAAAGCTTGCCTTCAGTAAACCACAACACAAATAATTAATGCACACTAAATAAATAATAAATGACAGAACACTGGCCACACACAAGTAGGACAGCAACTAAATGTATTGTCATTGATCATTGTAATAGCAGCAGAGGGGGCGAACAGACCAACTTTGGAAGTGTCCAAAACCCGAAATAAGGCTTATTTCAAGCTGAACATTTGCTTGAGAACTTCAGTTAATTAGAAAACTCGCGAGATGACAAAAAAAGAATGAACCAACTTGAGGTCATCGCCCCTCTGCTGCTATTAATTTATCCAAATATTTTATCAAGTCCAATACGATATCTTGTTCTAGGATCGTGCAAATTTATTGTTATAAACCCGTGTGGAGTAGTTTGCGCTCGTGAAAAGAAATTTCTGAATTTAATTATATCCATGTCACCGCTGCACCAGGTTTGATGAATATTTCGCAACGTGTGTGTATCAACTCCATTAAACACAACTAAAATATTACAGTTATCTCTGATCACTTTTGGTATTTGTGTGTATCGTTGAGTAACATAAATAACATCGGTGTTTTTATGTCTACCTCGAGAAAAAATCCTAGCTGGATTTGATTGTATATCTAGCATCACATCGTCGTATACAACTAAATTATTAATAAATCCGTCTATGGAATCAACTGATGGTGCTTCATCAATATCGGTTATAAACTCGATAATATCGTTATCCGCGTTTTCATTAAAATCCTTAAGCACATTATAACATCGTTGATCATCAACTGACGGGGCTACCAAATACAATTTATCCCACTTTAACCATCTCATTATAAGATTAAGTAACAACTGTGTCTTTCCACTTCCAGATGGTCCTATTATTATCATTCTAATTGAATTTGGTAACGCAGGATGGTGCCTGACAGGTTCTCGTTTTCTTGTCGCTGAGAAATCAATTATATCCATGCTGTATAAAATATCCATGAATTTATATTGTGTGAAGTGCAGGATGCCTACCCATACAGATACACTAACAACTATTACCACAAAAAATAACAGATCAGCGGTTACGTGTAAGTGTATGCGGTGTGGTACAAAAAAGTTTAAATTTATTTCCGGTAATAATTCAGGGGCGAAGTCAGCGTTAAAAAAAAGCAACGAGGAGGTGATATTGCAGCAAAATTAACAAAATTACTGGGAACTCCATGGGCTAAATACCCAGGAGAAAAACATCTACCAGGATATAATTATTGCGGTCCTGGTACTCGACTTGATATCAGGCTTGATAATCAGGATCAACCAAAACCAGCCGAGGAACCAATAAACGCTATTGATCGAGCTTGTCATGCTCATGATGTTGCATATAAAAGCAATGATCTACAGCATAGGCATATTGCAGATGTGAAATTAATTCATGCGCTAAATTCCATAAAAAATAAAAATATCAAAGAAAAATTAGCTAATTGGTTAGTAAGATCCGCGATGAAAGGTAAATTAGCGCTGGGTGCTGGTAATATATAAAATGGAATCGATTTATTATTCACCAATTGGATACTGGAAAGATTAAGCAGCAATTAGTAAACTCGCTGATGCAGCAGCGGTTAAACATTCTACTGCTAAAGCGTGGTTATCCAAACTGGCAATATGGCAAATTTACCTACCGCGTCCTAAGCAAATTCGATTTGCACATTTCAGTGTCAGTGTTCCTAATGAAGTTCATCAAGCTGATATTCTGTTTTTACCACATGATACTGTACGTAGAAAAATGTATAAATACGCGCTAACTGTTGTTGATGTTGCAAGTAGATATAAAGATGCCGAACCGTTAATGACTAAAACAGCAACTGAGGTAGCTGATGCTTTTAAACGAATTTATCAACAAGGTGGTCTGCGATGGCCACAGCTGTTACAAGTTGATCCTGGCAAGGAATTTCTTGGTCCAGTATCATCGCTGATGAAACAACATAATACTAAAATACGATGAGGACATACTGCAATTCATCGTGATCAGGCAATTGCTGAACGATTTAATCGAACACTCGCTGAGCGGTTATTTGGATATCAGTACATGAAGGAATTTATTCAGGATACGAGATCTCGTGAATGGGTGGCAAAATTACCAAATGTGATAACTGCATTAAATAATGAGATTACACGAACAACCAACATGAAACCTATTAATGCAATTACAAAAAAGAACATACCTACACAAAAACGTGTTTTTTCAGCACAACCATTATTAGGTAATGCCACTGTAAGGTATTTATAGGAGCCCAGTGAACTTGAAGGCGGTAAAATAAGAGCGACTGATCCTATTTGGAGTGTTACCACACATAAGACATCCACCGTGACAAGATCTTCAGGTAGACCCGCAATCTACAGACTGGATTCAACTGCTCCTCAACGTGGATTTGTACGTGAACAATTACAGATAATTCCCGATAACACACAATTACCACCCAAATCACTTAACTAGCACTGGTGCCAGCACCCTGACGTCGGTTACATTCAAGGCAGGTCAACATGATATTTTCTCATGTATGACCAAGATTGTTATTTTTTCTATCTACGGTAAATTGTCTTGGATCATTTTTCAGATACCGCCATAACATTATACAATTACAACTTGCACAATGATTATTGTGTTGTTGTTTCAGCACATTAATAAAATTAACATCAAGATCAAAATCGTGTTTGTTTTTTTTTGTCACACTGTTTATAACCAGATAATTTTTTTCTTATTATATCGCTTTGACATTCGTCAAGGCCTCGACAATTGAGGTCATCACTAATCACTGACGAGTCCATGACAATTCGTCTCAATTGAGATATTTATCTAACTCGAGACACTGCAAGATAAACCAAGTTCGACCATTCGATACGATCATCAACGATCCAAACAACTGTATCAGTAATAGTTAATCCCTGAGATGAATGAATCATCATCGCGTATCCAAGTGTCCACGGGGATTTATCAGCACGTAGAGCATCTTCAACAACATCAACAACAACTGCAACAATATCATTTAATACAAGATTCCGATTCCTCCTTGACAGTGTCAAGGGTCCTGGTATATCAGCATCGATATTTTGCCGTCGCGTATCTGCTGGTCGATAACATAACGGAACTGGGAACGTTGGAAACTTTCCTCGCTGTAACTGAAACAACTCCCGTTGAAGTATATCACGAACTATCTTTCTACTTGCAACTATCAAATCGTTTGGTCGCCACGTTTGTAGAAAGTCTTTCATGGGTGTTTCTGAAATTATTTCACGCATTACTTCACATTGAATTTTATTCGGCTGTAGTCTGATTAATCTTTTAAATTCCTTCAACGCTGCATCAAGTGCTCAATGATCATCAGATACTTCTTCGAAGTGGTCAACGAAATTTTTCAGCCATCCATGTGGAGATGGTCAAGCTACGGGTGGTGGTTGACCGTGATTGCCACACATTATCACGGCAGTATTTCTTGTTAATAACCAATCAAGAAATGTTTTTAGTGTTTCTAGCGGTACAGTCCATATTTCGTCCCATATTATAATCCTTGGAATGTATTTCTCGCCCATCCTTAAAGACGTCCATGTATCACCCTTCCATCGAAAAAGCTGTGGTAAGTACATGATTGTACTCCTCGTTGTTTCATCTCTCGCGCTAGTCTATGTGTAGGTGTTAGCACAATCATATCTGAATTCTGAAATAGTTCGATAGCTCGAGTGGTTTTACCAGAACCGCCAGGTCCGTTTAGATAAACCGTTTTGTGTCAAGTTATTGGATCGTATATTGAGGGTAACAGCGAAGTTGTCAATGTTTGATATTTTTTACAGTAAATATCTTTAACCGCAACATCAGCGGATTCGGAATAATCGAGCATATATTCCTTTTTTATTCTCCACGAACCCCACGAAGCATAAGTGCCTATGTTTAATACTTCTAACAGTATTGAATGTTTTTTACTCATATAAAACGAATCAGTAGCAACTCTGACAGCGAGTGTAGAAACCTTATTTATCATCGATAATAGATTTATTGAAACATACGCGAGCATCGATGATCTTATATGAGTATACTGCAGTGACTCACCGTCCATGTAGCTCACAATGGTACCTAGTTTATTTCCATTTGACAAGAAAGCTGTTTCTCGACTTATAAACGTGTTCTTGTTTGTTGTATCAGCGATTATAAAATCTAACTCAGCATCATCCATAATCAATCTTGTACAATGTCGTCTGTGATCATATGCTCCTCCTTGTGTAAATTTGCCAATTATTTTTCTACCAAGATGCTTCGAATCAGTTTCATCTGAATGTGGTAACCAAACTTTGGTTTGTTTTCGATATGATATAATTGCTTCACTTACAATCAACCGTGTTAATATCGCTGAATCAAGCATATACCGTAATAGTACTATTGGTGTCCACATTTTTTCTGAAAAATGTTTTCCAAACCAAACATAACAAATTGGATGAAGTCCTTTAGACATTACGAATGACTCGATACAAGCAAATCCAGTTAGGTCAAAATCCGGTAATGGTCCATTTATCGATACTCGCATCATTTCGTGCGTCGGATGACCGAATCGCTCAAAATACACATAACAATCTCCGTATCCAAGAAAACTTCCGGGATAACATGCAACCATATCAACTGAAATAACATCTCTGTGATTGTATTTAGTATTCCATAGTCCGCCGTGTCCATATTCGACACAACTGGATACTGTCATTGAGAAAATCAAACCGAGTTGGTTTCCACGAATTTTTCTTTCTAGCAAAATGAGCCGCAACTGACAGAACAGTGAAACAGTTGCTCAGTAGTTCGTCAGTATCATCAGTATATTGCAGTGCAAGATTTTTCATTTTCTCGTGAAGAGGATTTGTTCGATAAATAATGCCATTTGGTCTCACAAACTGATCAAATTGATTTTTTTCTTCCACGCAAGACTGAAATAACCATACTGACACAGGATCGTTTTTACTTATTTCGTTAATAAAATCGAACATATCTCCGGGATAACATTTAACAGTTCAATCTCATGGAAATATTGTTACTGCGTTAGTCCAAGCATGTGCGTTATGATCAATAATTTCAATCAAAGCTCCTTTTGATTTATACGCTGATTCATACAAAATCTCTCCTGTTATCGTCGCTATGGTTATTGGAAATTTTAATTTTTTTCCTAACCCAGCGACATCTTTGATAGACACACCGGTATCTTTAACCATTTCTCCCCACGTGTTTATTATTTTATGTCTTTTATCTGTTAGACTGTTTCCACGAGTCGAAATGGTAAAATGTTCTGTTACTCGTTCAGCTACACAATTTACTTTTGAAAATTTCATCGGCGCCAGTTTATCAACGCTGGGTTTTTCATTTGTCACATAGATTCCATAAATAACCGCGGTCACAGGATATGCTCGCTCATAATACGGTTTGTCAATGCCAGTCAATAGACTTGGTTTGGAATCTTTACTTAGTACGACAGTTTTTTTATTACCTTGGACAGGATCATATTTGTCACAGATAATCCAATCATCTGTTTCTGTCAACACGACAAATTTTATTCTGAAGAGATATTTGCGATTATCAAGATAGTTGATGATAATTGCTGCTCGTTTGTCATTCATCATAGCGTCGATGATATCTTTGTTGCGTATAATCTTGAACGTTGACCAGACATGAGATGCATCATCTGTGTGAAATTCTTTCTTGGCGTCATGAATTTTATTAATCAAACCCTTGTTTTTTGGATCAACCAAATCTTGCACCGGTAGGTTAGGAGATATTCTGTCGAGGTTGAATTTATCCACGCTCCAGGGCTTTATTCGGGATAATCTATCGAATTCGTTCATACTGTATTTCAGACAAGTATTTAAATTAAAATATCATGTATACAATGTCTCAATGCAGATGGCTCATGGTGGGTTCATTGACTCATTGTAATAAATCCTGTAAAAAGGAATTCTGCGGACAACACATGCAAAATGTTCACCGTGGAAGCTTAGAACCAATATCATGTTTACGATGTGGTGTTGGAGTGCGAGGAAAAACAGAATTATGTGGAAATGCGGTGGTAAACGATACAGAGAGCTTAAAAGATATTATGACAACAAAAAAAAAATAGCAGTGAAAACGCTATAAAATCCGTGGAGGATTATCTAAGTTTTCAGACAAATTATGATTTAAACAAATAATATTAACCTTATATGGAGCAAAATAAATTTGTCCCACATCCTACAATAACAAACTACGAATCAAATATTGATGGTATGATAAGAAATTGTCAGAAAAAAGTACCAGTTGGTTGTATTAATAATCATGGTTATCTATTGTTTACTGTTCGAAAGAAAACTTATCTCTGTTATCGATTCGTGTATGAATGTCACTAGGGGTTGATCCAAGACCGTCTTGTAATCGATCACATTGACTGGAACCCTCAGAACAATAATTTATCCAATCTTCGAGCTGTTACACAAAGTGAGAATAATACACATGGTAATACTGGAAGATGTAAAACAATTAAAAGGAGGGCAGTAAAGTCTACAAATACAGAAACCGGTGAAGAGATTATATTTCAATTAATGAATTCAGCTGGCAAATATTTTGATGTTAATCTGCCTTCAGTACAATTTGTCGCGAAAAATATATACAAATCCACTTTCTCAAAAAAATATAAGCAGAAAATCACCTTCCAATATTGTTAATGAGATAAACTATCATTATTACCTTAGATTATATTTAATAACCATTTATTATTTGAGGGGACCCATTACTGTATAATCGTATACTACTGAATTTTTAATTATACATAAGTGAGATTACTTTTGTAATATATAGTTTTCTTCGTAGATTTCCGATTTTTTATGGTTGTAATTGGTCAGTTTAACCATTTACGTCGTAATTAATTACTCGTAGAAGTATATTTTTGGTTTCTAACTTACAAAATAGAAAAATAAACGTATTTCACATCGTACAGTATAGCGAGTTATTTTTAGATCTGTTACGAGAAATCGAGGCAAAACACGCTGTTTTTAATGCAGATATTTGCAATCTGTTAAGAAATAAATGGATCTGTAGGTGGTAATGGTGCCGTGGTGGTACAGAATACGCTGTTAGTGCAAGATCTTGGCAGAACGCACTGTTTTTTAATACACAATCTATTCATAACCACTGTTTATAATACAGAAATTTACAATCTATTCATAACCACTGTTTATAATACAGATATTTACAATCTATTCATAGCCACTGTTTATAATACAGATATTTACAATCTATTCAGAAACCGCTGTTTTAATGCAGATATTTACAATCTATTCAGAAATACAGAAATTTACAATCTATTCAGAAATGCTGTAGCTATATATTAACTTCTAAAACATATAGTGTTAGATGAATTCGATAGCGTAATTGGTAATGCATCTGGCCATGATGCTCGAGGTCGCAGGATCGAATCCCATGACTGACAACCGTCGGTGGTTACGCATATTAGCGATTTTTATAATTGATTGGGGCTCCGCCAGCCCCCCCATGCTCAAAGAACCCTCCAAACAACATATCACCGGTGGTTAATACATGTTTTGCATTACCCACGGGTTGATTATTGGGGTGGGTGGTTCTGTTGAGCGTAGAAAATGGCCTCATTTCATCTCATCTCATCATATATATTTCATTTCATTATATATATTTCATTTCATACTTAATGAACCTGCTAAAAGACTCGAATAGAGGTTAATTCATAATATATGTTTGTGCCGTCCTTAATTCATTCATTGCATACTTAATGAACCTGCTAAAAGACTCAAATAGAGGTTCATTCATAATATATGTTTGTGCCGTCCATAATTCATTCATTGCATATTTACTGAACTTGCTAAAACACTCGAATAGAAGTTCATTCATAATATATGTTTGTGCCGTCCTCGCTCTTGGGCCTCTAGACCGTTGTTTGACGGGTTAGGGGCTCTCGTAGAGGGTAGTATTTTGTGTGCCTGATGAACTTGATAGAATGCGATGGCAAGCTATGAGTTCTTGGGTTGTACTGTCCTTTCCCCTCCCTGAACTTGCTAAAAGACTCGAATAGATGTTCATAGGGGAAATATTTTTATTTTAAATATATATATACTAAATAATGAACTATGAAAATATTAATGATGTAGTTGTTGCTATTAAAAAATTGCAAAAAGATGGAATTAATATATCCAATGAACTAAATCCTGAAAAAATAGTTTCTGATTTTGAAATTTTACAAGAACGTAAAAACCAAGGAATACACACACTATCATCTGAATATAAGTTCATGAAACTGATTCAGGCGGCGATGTTTCAGTCACTAGCTACTGTAGAAGATAATCAGGTGAAGGAATTTGTTTCTCTCTCTCTGCCGCAGTAGAAAAAATTAGATCATTGTTATCCCACGAGTACGAGGAAAAAAAAACAATTAGTACTTGCATAAGACTATTAAGAAAAATTATGCTAGCGAGTAACCTCGTTACTGGTGGAACGATCCAAAGTAATAATTCTGGTGAAAATGAAAATGAAAGTTTCGGTAACTGGGGTCCCTGTCAACGCTGACCACGTGTAGATGTTTGATCAGAAATATTATTCTGAGATTATATTTATTCTGAGATTTTAGATTATATTTATTCTGAGATTATACTTATTCTGAGATTGTATTTATTCTGAAATATTTTATTTATTCTGAGATTATATTTATTCTGAAATATTTTATTTATTCTGAGATTGTATTTATTCTAAGATTATATTTATTCTGAGATTATATTTATTTTGAAATATCTTATTTTTTCTGAAATTGATGGGCTAGTTGGTACTCAGAATCATGCAAACCAATCAATTTCGTAATTTTGATGGGCTAGAACTATGTAAAATGATCAAATTTTCAGAAAAAAATAAAATATTTCAGAATTTTTAGTTGATTTGTCAAAGAAAATTTGTCAAATTACAGTTTTTCGTCAGGTCAAACCTCAAGCGGTTCTCTAATTGATTTATCGATAAATCGTTAAAAATCAGTAAAATTAGCTCAAAAAATGAGATTTTTCATGCGATTTTTGTTAATTTTTCTGGTAATTTTCAAAAAAAAAAGGATTTTAATGATTTATCGATAAATCAATTAGAAAACCGCTTGAGGTTTGACCTGACGAAAAACTGTAATTTGACAAATTTTCCCTGACAAATCGACTAAAATAGCTGAAAAAAATAACAAATTTGACTAAAAATGCTGAAATATTTCTGATAAAATAAAATATTTCTGATAAAATAAAATAAAATATTTCTGATAAAATAAAATATTAAGATCAAAGATTATCACCCCATCAGAATTACAAAACCGATTTATTTGTATAATCTTGAGTATCTATAATAAAAAATATTTTTATTTGTTTATTTTGAAATATTATTTTTTTAAGTTGATCAAATTTAATACAGGAGTGTGCATAATTTAGAATCTGATCTCTCTTACAAATGATCGTGACAATATGTTCTCGACGGAGCTCATCTAACTGTTCTTGTGTTAATAAGAAATCCTCATTTCCGTGTTCATCAATAACTAAATTAACGTTAAATTGCTCTGTGTTTTGTGAAAACGCTGTTCTGATGGCGTTTTCAAGTACTTCTTTGTCATGTATAAAAACCCTCACGTGCTGGTACATTATATAATATTAACTGGATCTTTAAAATCAAAGATCTACGATTTCACATACAGATTTATTACAAGCTCTTCTCCATGTAGGTCAATTAAGCGATTAAGGTGGTCTGGGTTTTTGAAATTTATTTGTGACAAATACTGATTATGTGTGCGTAGATAAACAGGATTGGTTGGTACTTGCACGATCAAATCCCCAGGGGGAACTTGTGGTGTAAACGTGTATAGGATGTATCCTTGTTGAGCCTGAATTGTTGTTCCAAGATCTATTTGATAACTGCCTTCGATTACGTCACAGACTAGATTAACCGCGATTGTCGATGTTATATTAACGATTCCAGGAGATATGTGTCTGCCGCCGCCGTGTGGATCATTATTATATCTAAGAACAGTTGCTGGTGGAGTTATTTTTGTCCATGCAGCAAGTATTTTAGGAAAGAACTCATCAATGACATCATTGACAGATTTTCTTAATCTATCTGGATTATAATCAGGGAACTTAAACGCTACAATGTCAGCTTCGGGTATTTTGTATTTGGTTGCGAAAAACCTTCTATGATCGCCCGATGACTCAAAAACCAGGTTTATGATTCTGTTATGAAAATATTCAATGGTATCAGCTATATGATTTAAAACTTCTATTCATTTAATAATTTCTTCACGCGTAGATGTCAAATCAGACAAATATTCATGAAAAAGAACATGTAAATTATCTAGTTGTTCTTTATGGTCTGAATTTATGACATCAGTGACATTATTGACATTTATATCGTAAAATGAATTATACAGGTTATTACCGTTATCAGCGCTGTGTAAGAGCCAATAGTATTCACCAGTTCGCTCAACACGAAATTGATTTCGTTTATCCCATACCCGTTTTTCTATGTTCCACCAAAATTTGTATAATTCATTTTAATATTATGATGAAAACTCTTCGTCGATGTAAAATCAGCCCGAGTTGGTTCTGGTATCTGTGCAGGTATTGGTGGTGTTATTTCAGGCCAGCCTAGCACGGATCTGATTGAAGATTGATAAATATCAACAACGTAATCAGGCGAGTTTATTAAACCGTCGAGGACAGCGTCGGCTCATGAACATTAATTGATATTTTTGCTTCTTTTCCTGTTATTGATTTTATTCTATGCGCAAATTCATCATTTATTTGTTCGATCTCATAACTGCCAGTTGGTATTCCAACAACAACCCAGTCAGGTGTTCCATCTGGTTTGTTTTTATCAGCAAATACAAACGAATTATTTACTGGTGTACCATTAAATGATCTTGATCTGATGTTTGGCCAACTATGGTATACTCATAATTGCGCTAGTGCAATTTCATTTGCGCGAATTGCAGTTGGAAAATTGATGCTAAATTCAGGATTAATCGAGCTTACCGAGATCATCGTGGTATTGTGTGGTGTTGTGTTCGTCACGATCTGCTGGAGTAATTCCGTCATTATTAATACTCATACCTTTAATACCAGCGCAGTTGTATATTTTAATCATCTCTGAAAACTCAAAATCGGATTTAATTCCATCACTGAGACTCACTGATAACAACGAGGATAACCTCGTGTATGCGACAGTTGCTATGTGTAATTTTATCTTGTAATCGGTTAATTTTTCATTCGTGCAAGTACATATTTTTTTTGCAATGATATTAAGTACACCTGCAACCGTTGTTGCTGCTGAAATACAAATAGTCACAGCTACTGGTGCCATCATTGTTACCGTGGATAATATTATTCCAGCTCCAGCAACAACAACGGATACCGAATAAACAACAACGTTAACGATAACTAATCGTTGTTGATACTTTTTTATTTTTACTGTATATTGTTCAACTCGATCTTTCAAGTTGTTTTGCCATTCACGCGCTTGATTGTACCTAAATTTTTGAATGGCAATTGAGGTACTCATTATATTTTATGCAGTAAATAATTGAGGTGTTTCAGCTACAAATTCCAAACACCACCAGAAAGATGTTGCGTTTAATTTCTTATCAGCTGCTTCCAGAATAAATATTTCCTTGGTTCCGTTATTTAATATAACAGATACAACCCTGGAAAACTTATCAGTTGAGTGACGCCATGGATATGTTGTAAATATTTCAAATTTTGCAGCAGTAAACACAGACAGCCTGTACACGCCAGTGACTGTTGTGGTATATCTAATGGTTTTATTTTGCTGCGACCATGTTGCAAATCCCGACGATACCGTGTATACGATGTTGGAGTTATTCTGGCTGGGATTTTAATCAAACTGGTTTTATTAACGATCTCAGGAATCACCGCTACGATGTTTTGCTGTGTTTGTTTGATCGTGTCGATGTTCGTCTTGATATCAACGAGTTTGATGTCAACGACCAACGGAGTGCCGAAGAATTCCTCTGCGGTTTCATTAATCTTTCTAAAGTTTCTACGGAGATTTGCAAACGCATTTATGTGAACGTCATACTCGGCCCGCAACGTGGATAATTTACCATCTATGGTGCCATAGTTGACATCGACGTATTCTTTTGTTGCTGCGTCTTCGTCGGATGTTGGATCTCTTAAAACTACTATTTTATTTCCGTTCATGCTGAGTTCACCTGTCATTATGTCAACGGTGTTTTGTACGCGATTAGCAACACTTGCTGTAATTTGATTTCTGATGGCTGTAAACGATATACTTGAATCCCTAATTCTGCTGCTGTAAGTAAACACAGGAATATTATCCGTAACTGCACCAAGTACTCGTCAAATTATATCATTCCATCTGATGTTGCTCGTTTTTAGTTTACCATGTCGATCCTGAAAAATAACAACCTCATCCTGGGTCAACTCCAGCCAGGTTCATAATATCAGCGAGGTCATCCTTAGTCGCGTACTTCGACAGATCAATGTCATCGGACTTTTCTTAACGAGTGAAGAAGATCTTCTTCCGTAAATATCAACCATTATATAAGATCTAAGATCCAAGATCTGTTTAAACACTTTACGCGCAACGAAGCGGTTGCTTGCATAATCATGCACGACTTTATGTGGCGGTTTGGATGATTTTGATACAGCGTTAAGTACATTAATTACTTCACGGCCACATATTGGCGGATCTGTCATTGTTTGTGTGGGTAGCGTTGAATACCAAACTCTTGAACCAGAGGTTCTTGTGTGAAGTGGTGCAACATACTTGATAAATTCAACAGGTGGAGCTAACCCGTATGAATCAAAATAAATGATTCCACGTGGATCAACCGCGTATGATACCCAATGAGTACCGGGTCTTGAATTCGAGTCGAGATTAATAACACTGGTCAACAGTGAAATCATTACTGACTTGAAAAGGCCCTAATCTGTAGTATTTTGGTGTGCCGAACACGAATATAACCGTGAAAAATTTGTATTGGCTCTCGTTTTGAAGATATTCATATACCTCATTTTCTATGTTTCACTGTGTAAATTTCTCCAGTAGGACTGCAGCAACATCCGGAATAATGATGTAACATTGCATAATACCATCATGCTCACATCATCCACAGTTGATTGCATCATTTTCTGATGCAATGCAATACTAATGCCATGCGGCTGCTGAAGTAAGTTGACGTCAGCAGTGTACTATACATGTGTAGGCCTATTATACTAATGCCAGGCGGCTGCTGAAGCTGACGTAAGCAGTGTACTATATAAAGCCCAATCAGATAGGTTCAGCATTTAAAATATTTTAGACGTTGTGCGAGACAGTTCAAGCTACTGTTACATAAAACTTATTATTTTATCCATTTACGTACAATAAAGAACAGTAATGCCTCGAAAGTGTGTTAATACCGCGGACAATTTTTGCTATATTTGTGGGGAAGTGACATTTGCCAACCAGAAGAAAAGTATCAATTCTCAAGTGAAGAAGGCATATCATCTTTACTTCGGATGCAAGGTTGGTGACCAAGACAAGCCTTGGGCTCCGCATATATGCTGTGCTACATGTACAACACAGCTTTCACAGTGGTTGAATTGCAAAAGGTCATCAATGCCGTTTGCAGTCCCAATGGTGTGGAGAGAGCCAAGCAACCACCTAAATGACTGTTACTTCTGCTTGGTTCCTCCTCTTTCCAGCGGAATAACGAAGCGAAAGAAGTCGAGAATAGTCTACCCAAACATTCCGTCTGCATTGAGACCAGTTCCACATGGTGAGGGACTTCCTATTCCAGAACCTCCAGCAGAATATTCTCTTGATTCATCTGACGAAGACAAAAGTGAGTCGACCTGTTCTTCTCCTGGTCCATCAGCATGCAGTGATTCAGATTTTCACTGTGGTGCATCATCAACCCCACACAGAATAACACAGGAAGAACTAAATGACCTGATTCGTGATTTGGACTTATCAAAGAACAAGGCAGAATTGCTAGGATCAAGACTCCAACAATGGAATCTTCTAGAAGAAGATGTCACAATTACTGCATATCGAAAGCGCCACCAGCAATTGGAGCCTTTCTTCAGAAAGGAAAGTAATCTGATATTCTGTTCCGATATTGAGGGCCTCATGAATGCTTTAAAAATCACTCATGACCCACAAGAATGGAGACTATTTGTGGACTCTTCGAAACTGAGTCTCAAGGCTGTGCTTTTGCACAATGGAAACATTCTTCCATCTATTCCAGTAGCGTATGCTGTCCACATGAAAGAGACATACGATAACTTAAGGCAGCTACTGAATTCCATTGAGTATAACAAGTACAGCTGGCACCTCTGTGGTGATTTGAAGGTAGTTGCCCTTTTAATGGGACTGCAGCAAGGATATACAAAATACATGTGTTTCTTATGCGAGTGGGATAGCCGAGCAAGGGAAATGCACTACATGAGGAAGGAATGGACTCACAGGCAGAATGTAGCCATTGGAGAGAAGAATATCCAACACCCAGCTCTGGTTGAGGCTCAGAAAATCTTGCTACCACCCCTTCACATCAAACTAGGTTTGATGAAGAACTTCGTGAAAGCCATTGACCGGACTTTGCCAGCATTCCGATACCTGCATGAAAAATTCCCTCGACTCAGCGAAGCAAAGATTAAAGAGGGAGTTTTTGTGGGTCCTCAGATTCGAGAGCTTTTCAAAGATGACCGGTTCAACAACTTGCTGGAAGGTGACGCGAAACAAGCATGGAATGCTTTTCGCCTAGTTTCTACAAACTTCCTCGGAAATGTTAGGGCAGAAAACTATAAGGAACTAGTAGAAGACATGTTGATGAAGTATAAGAAACTTGGCTGCAATATGTCTCTAAAGATTCACTTCCTTCATTCCCATTTGGATTTCTTTCCTAGCAACTGTGGTATTGTTAGTGATGAACACGGCGAATGTTTTCATCAAGATATCGCAACAATGGAACAAAGATACCAGGGAAAATGGTCCACTACAATGCTGGCTGACTACTGCTGGACACTCCTCAGAGATGCTCCCGAACAGCTGTACAAGAGACAGGCGAAGAAATCTAAGATGTAGTCAATAACTTGATTTTTTTATAGGTAGGCTATTACAGTTGACCTTTTACTATTGGAATGCATTTCGTTATGTAAACATTAATTTCTTGCAGATTACAAAAAAACTAGAGCCAATTTTGCAATTTGACTGTCATATTCGTGTTCAGCACATAAAAATTGATAAGAATTGACTAATTTTATTTCAGTAACATGACTTTTGTAAAAATTTGTTGTCCAGTGTAATACCTGCTTCGAGTTTGTTTGGTTGTTTTGGTAATTGATCTCGCATAAAAACACCTGAAATTTTTTATTTTTAATCGTTTAGCAGCATCAAGTAAATCAAAATTTGATGCTGGAGTGTCTAACGTGGAAGCCTTAGACCTCTTCCCCAACGAGATCCTGGCAATCTTAAGCCGCGTCCCTTTTTTTGTATCCCTTTCCTGTTGCTTTCTTTAGAGCCATTCCAGCAGCTGTTCCAACAGCACCTAGCACGGCTGCTTTTGCTATGGCTGGCGCGGCAGCAGCTATTAATGCCGGAATAGCAGCGAGAAGTGGAAAAATACCGCCTGTTTTAATTGAGTCTTTAATCGCACCTGCAGAGAGATTGAGTTTGATGACGCCTGTTTTTGATTGTTTAGCGCCACTGAAATGTTTAAGCTGGCGTTCTGATAATGATAGTTTATTTTGACCACCCGTGATCTGATCTCGCTTTAGTGGTATTTTCATTCCGCAGTTTTTTGCTGAATTTGATTGAAGGTTTTTAATCTGACCAGGAGTCAGACTGACACTAACGTGATGATATGGCATTTTATGATTATACTCGTGTTTTTAAATAACATGATTAAAGATTTTCCACTGGTGCATCAACGACTCTCATTCGACCACTACCACCTTCAAGTAGCATGGCTTTATCGCTGAGCATAACTGCGATTGCTCTGTAGGTGCCGCAAACAAGTGGTGGACCAGCTATATCAGGAGGAAGTTCATTAACACGAGCTCGAAAGTGTATATCAGCGACAGATTGTTTGGATAAATCAAGATGCTCCAGGGAAAAATAATAAATCGGATACAGATTTGTAAAATCTAACTGTGATATTTGCACCCCAGTATCCACGTTTTGATCACGTCCCATAAATGATAATAAACGGTGATATGCACGCGCTACATGGTTTTGCTCAAAATTTATTAAAATATCTTCTGATGGTTCCTGATGCCCCTTTATTCGTAACGAAACCTCGGTGACATTAAATTTGTCAAATATCATATGTGAAAGTTCTTGATTATTATTACGGTGATTATCTTGTAGAGCAATAAAAATATGTCGTGGCGCAGAAATACCCTGCTGTGATGCTATATTCCATGTAAATAAACCAACAATAGAACTTTGAGCAGCATCTGTGGTTACTGTCAACCATGATAATAATGATTTACCGCCTGAATCCATAAAAGAGACTAATTTTTGTTCCTCAGTAATTGATGGAGTCATCACTGGCATCCACAATGAAGGTTTTGTCAGTATTACTTTACCAGCATCACCAGCAGGTCTCCAGATTGCATTATTATCATCAGTTTTTCTTACAAGCACAAATGCGTTTAGCCCCAAAGATAACTTTTCTAACATTTCTGCAAAATCCAAAGATATGGGATAATGGAATCACGCATGAGAAATTTCTACGATTACCTTTTAACATCGATCGTCGTGAAAAAAGTCTTAAATTGAATTCTGTATTAGAATCATGAACAACCGGCCACACATCAGCATCAGCGTTATTGGCAAAATTTCTTGGTCGTCTGGGAGATTAGAAGTGTCTTTAGTGAACATCATTGTCGGACCAGCTGATCTTTTATATTCATCTGAATATCTCGCTAGACCAATTATTGTTGTAGCAACATCAACATCATTCTGAATCGATTCAATATTTTTTCCATCAATCATGTATGTAGCACTACTGAACAGTGCCATAATCCCATTATTAACAAAACCGATTCTAACATCACCTCCGTACTCAGTATCATCTGCTTTTATAATTTCACCTTCTACTTCATTAAACGCTTCGGCGGGTAAGAAATATTTACTTGTATCCTGAACTTGTAATTCGATTCGACTACATTGATTTGGTTGTCGTACGTCATAAGAATAAAATTGATAATCGCATATTGATTCGTCTTTGAGAATGGGTGCGTCTATATCAAACGCTGGTTCAGATACACGTTTAAACATTTTATTGTAATGATCTAAATCATGGTCATCTTGACTTACCAAGGACACGAAGACCGCTTCCTGCTATTAAACTTGAAGCTACATTTTTTTCTGCTTCTTCAGATAATTCCGCTAGTTCCAGTCTTTCTTCATAAAGTCTTTTTACTTCTCTACTAAGACTTTCGTATTCTGGACCTCTAGCCTGTTTTTTGTTGTAATATACACGATATACCCATTTAATAAAATTATCATCACTTACTTTTTCATGACGGGTTTTTAAAATACTAGATTTATTAAATATACCAGATAATATTTCCTTGGGTAATTTTTCTCTTTCAGTATTTCTAATATCTTCAACAACCCCTTCGTTAAATCTTGCAATCAATTCTACGTTTCCTTCTACTGGTTTGGGTTCAGATGCAAGTTTTTTTCTCACATCGGCAACTTCAGTACGAAGTTTTCCAATATCTTCAAGTATTTCTTCACCGACAGGTGGAGGCTGAGCCGCAGCTATATCAGTTGGAAGATCTCGTAAAATCCTTTTTGTTTTTTTAGTTCTCGCCGCTATTTTTTCAGTCTGCGCTGCAGTTTGTTCTAATAATGGAAGAATACCCTTTTTCCTCTTCTCATCATCCTCAATATCTCCCCATATAGTTTTTTCAGCTCCCGCTCAGGTTTTTCAGTAGTTGTAGTGACGGGTTTAAATAGTTTTTTAGTGTCCTCTTCGTACTCAACTTGTGATTGTTGCTGCACTTGCAAGTTTTTTCTAAATGAATCTGTAACAGGAAGAAATTTTTTGATTGCTTCTAATCGTTCTCTAGCTATTCTTGCAGTATAAGATTCCGGATGTACCATTTTATTATAACATAATGATTTAATTATAGCAGCAGAGGGGCGATGACCTCAAGTTGGTTCATTTTTTTGTCATCTCGCGAGTTTTCTAATTAACCAAAGTCGGTCTGTTCGCCCCCTCTGCTGCTATAATTAAAAATAATCACTGGCTGTAGATTTGTTGGACAGTGACTAAATGTAGTCATTTGTATTGGGCAGTGAAAAAGAACCACTAGCCACAGGCTGGTATGTTAGTTACTAAATTTATTGTTATTGATCATTGGTAATTAAAAAGAATCACTGTTTGCAGACTTGTAGGACAGTGACTAAATATATTATCACTGATCTTGGGTAGGACAGTGAGAAAATGTATGTCATCATAATGAAAAATAATCACTGGCCACAGATGGTAAGTCAGTGAAGGTAAAATGTATTTTAATTTATGTGGGTTTGTAAAAAATAGAATCACTGGCTGCAGTCTGGTAGGACAGTAACTAAATGTATTGTAATTGATATTGGGTAATTAAAAAGAATTGCTGGCCACAGACTGGTAGGACTGTGACAAACTGTACTGTCATTGATATTGGGTAGGACAATGACAAAATATGTTGTCATTGATATTGGGTAAGATAGTAAAAAAATGTATTGTCATTTATATTGGGTAGGACAGTATCTAACTGTTTTGTTATTGATAGTGGGTATGTCAGTGACTAAATGCACAGTCATTGATATTGGGTAGGACGGTGACTGAATGCATTGTCATTGATATCGGGTTAGATAGTGACTGAATATATTGTCATTGATATTGGGTAGGACAGTGACTAAATGTATTGTTATTGATATTGGGTAGGACAGTGACAGTGGCATAATACAGGGAAACCATACACAGAGTGTAAATAGTCGAATTTTGATTTCCTTACAGGTTTTGGAACATCATATTCTTGATTTAGATCTTTAAGCATTTGATATTTAGTGGTGTATGGTGTTGTAAGTCAAACCAAGACAATGATATCCAATCAGTTTGATTCTATCAATGTCAAGGAACAGTAGTGCCTGAGTGGTTAGCGTGCTGGATTCATGATTCAAATTGTGTGTTTGAATTCCAATCATCGGGTAAGTACAGGTAGGCAATCATGGTATGTTATGGATTCTGTTCATTCATGGGAATCCAGTAATCAGATCAGCGCCTTTTACCCCAGTTATGAATGTGAGTGAGAATGCTATTTAATTTCATTACAAAAACTAAATTGGAAAGGAAAATCCTTCAACTGTCATAAATTGTGCCTTTTCCGACCTTCTGATTAAATTCATGTTTGTCTTTCTTGTGTGTATCCTGTACCCTAATTTCACTTTGAATTCATGTTTGTCTTTCTTTTGTGTATCCTGTACCCTAGTTTCTCTTTGAATTCGTGTTTGTCTTTCTTGTTTGTACCCTATACCTAGTTTCTCTTTAAACTCATGTACCTTTTACCTAGTTACTCATTGAATTTGTTTGTCTTTCTTGTGTGTACCCAGTGTCTACCTTCTCATTGAATTCATGTTTGTCTTTCTTGCGTGTAACCTGTGTCTACCTTCTCATTGAATTCATGTCTGTCTTTCTTGTGTGAAACCTTTACCTACCTTCTCATTGAATTTATGTCTTTCTTGTGTGTAACCTTTATCTACCTTCTCATTGAATTCATGTCTGTCTGTCTTGTGTGAAACCTTTATCTACCTTCTTATTGAATTCATGTCTTTCTTGTGTGAAAACTGTGTCTACCTTCTCATTGAATTC
This sequence comes from Sinohyriopsis cumingii, assembly GCA_028554795.2. NCBI lineage: Eukaryota > Metazoa > Mollusca > Bivalvia > Unionida > Unionidae > Sinohyriopsis > Sinohyriopsis cumingii. The sequence goes on along the minus strand of JAPYKE020000096.1, from coordinate 3,369,350 downwards.
ATGTCTTTCTTATGTGTAACCTGTGTCTACCTTCTCAATGAATTCATGGTTGTCTTTCTTGTGTGTAACCTGTGTCTACCTTCTCATTGCATTCATGTTTGTCTTTTCTTGTGTGTAACCTGTGTCTACCTTCTCATTGAATTCATGTTTGTCTTTCTTGTCTGTAACCTGTGTCTACCTTCTCATTGAATTCATGTATGTCTTTCTTGTGTGAAACCTTTATCTACCTTCTCATTGAATTCATGTCTTTCTTGTGTGAAACCTGTGTCTACCTACTCATTGAATTCATGTCTTTCTTATGTGTAATCTGTGTCTACCTTCTCATTGAATTCATGGTTGTCTTTCTTGTGTGTAACCTGTGTCTACCTTCTCATTGAATTCATGTTTGTCTTTTCTTGTGTGTAACCTGTGTCTACCTTCTCATTGAATTCATGTTTGTCTTTCTTGTGTGAAACCTTTATCTACCTTCTCATTGAATTCATGTCTTTCTTGTGTGTAACCTTTATCTACCTTCTCATTGAATTCATGTTTGTCTTTCTTGTGTGAAACTTTTATCTACCTTCTCATTGAATTCATGTTTTTCTTCTTTGTATACTTTGTCTCGCTTATCATTGAATTCATGTCTTTCTTCTTTGTACCCTCTGTCTACCTTCTCATTGAATTCATGTCTTTCTTGTTTGTACCCTCTGTCTAGCTTCTCATTGAATTCATGTCTCTCTTTTTTGTTTGTACCCTTTGTCTACCTTCTCATTGAATTCATGTCTTTCTTGTTTGTACCCTTTGTCTAGCTTCTCATTGAATTCATGTCTTTCTTGTTTGTACCCTTTGTCTAGCTTCTCATTGAATTCATGTTTTTCTTGTTTGTACCCTTTATCTACCTTCTCATTGAATTCATTTTTTTTTGTTTGTACCCTTTATCTACCTTCTCATTGAATTCATGTCTTTCTTGTTTGTACCCTTTATCTACCTTCTCATTGAATTCATGTCTTTCTTGTTTGTACCCTTTGTCTACCTTCTCATTGAATTCATGTCTTTCTTGTTTGTACCCTTTGTCTACCTTCTCATTGAATTCATATCTTTCTTGTTTGTACCCTTTATCTACCTTCTCATTGAAGTCATGTCTTTCTTGTTTGTACCCTTTATCTACCTTCTCATTGAATTCTTGTCTTTCTTGTTTGTACCCTTTTATCTACCTTCTCATTGAATTCATGTCTGTCTTGTTTGTACCCTTTATCTACCTTCTCATTGAATTCATGTTTTTCTTGTTTGTACCCTTTGTCTAGCTTCTCATTGAATTCGTATCTCTTTTTTGTTTGTACCCTTTATCTACCTTCTCATTGAATTCATGTCTTTCTTGTTTGTACCCTTTATCTACCTTCTCATTGAATTCATGTTTTTCTTGTTTGTACCCTTTATCTACCTTCTCATTGAATTCATGTCTTTCTTGTTTGTACCCTTTGTCTACCTTCTCATTGAATTCATGTCTTTCTTGTTTGTACCCTTTGTCTACCTTCTCATTGAATTCATGTCTTTCTTGTTTATACCCTTTGTCTACCTTCTCATTGAATTCATATCTTTCTTGTTTGTACCCTTTGTCTAGCTTCTCAATGAATTCATGTCTTTCTTGTTTGTACCCTTTGTCTAGCTTCTCATTGAATTCATATCTCTTTTTTGTTTGTACCCTTTATCTACCTTCTCATTGAATTCATGTCTTTCTTGTTTGTACCCTTTATCTACCTTCTCATTGAATTCATGTCTTTCTTGTTTGTACCCTTTATCTACCTTCTCGCTGAATTCATGTCTTTCTTGTTTGTACCCTTTGTCTACCTTCTCATTGAATTCATGTCTTTCTTGTTTGTACCCTTTGTCTACCTTCTCATTGAATTCATATCTTTCTTGTTTGTACCCTTTGTCTAGCTTCTCATTGAATTCATGTCTTTCTTGTTTGTACCCTTTGTCTAGTTTCTCATTGAATTCATATCTTTTTTTGTTTGTACCCTTTATCTACCTTCTCATTGAAGTCATGTCTTTCTTGTTTGTACCCTTTATCTACCTTCTCATTGAATTCATGTCTTTCTTGTTTGTACCCTTTTATCTACCTTCTCATTGAATTCATGTCTTTCTTGTTTGTACCCTTTATCTACCTTCTCATTGAATTCATGTTTTTCTTGTTTGTACCCTTTGTCTAGCTTCTTATTGAATTCGTATCTCTTTTTTGTTTGTACCCTTTATCTACCTTCTCATTGAATTCATGTCTTTCTTGCTTGTACCCTTTATCTACCTTCTCATTGAATTCATGTTTTTCTTGTTTGTACCCTTTATCTACCTTCTCAATGAATTCATGTTTTTCTTGTTTGTACCCTTTGTCTAGCTTCTCATTGAATTCGTAACTCTTTTTTGTTTGTACCCTTTATCTACCTTCTCATTGAATTCATGTCTTTCTTGTTTGTACCCTTTATCTACCTTCTCATTGAATTCATGTCTTTCTTGTTTGTACCCTTTTATCTACCTTCTCATTGAATTCATGTCTTTCTTGTTTGTACCCTTTATCTACCTTCTCATTGAATTCATGTTTTTCTTGTTTGTACCCTTTGTCTAGCTTGTCATGAAATTCATATCTGTCTTTCTTGTTTGTACCCTTTATCTACCTTCTCACTGAATTCATGTCTTTCTTGTTTGTAACCTTTATCTACCTTCTCAATGAATTCGTCTTTCTTGTTTGTACCCTTTGTCTAGCTTCCCATTGAATTCATATCAGTCTTTCTTATTTGTACCCTTTTTCTACCTTCTCAATGAATTCATGTTTTTCTTGTTTGTACCCTTTGTCTAGCTTCTCATTGAATTCATGTCTTTATTGTTTGTACCCTTTGTCTAGCTTCTCAATGAATTTGTGTTTTTCTTGTTTGTACCCTTTGTCTACCTTCTCATTGAATTCATATCTGTCTTTCTTGTTTGTACCCTTTGTCTACCTTCTCATTGAGTTCATGTTTTTCTTGTTTGTACCCTTTATCTACCTTCTCACTGAATTCATGTTTTTCTTGTTTGTACCCTTGGTCTAGCTTCTCATTGAATTCATATGTCTCCTTTTGTTTGTACCCTTTATCTACCTTCTCATTGAATTCATGTCTTTCTTGTTTGTACCCTTTATCTACCTTCTCATTGAATTCATGTGTTTCTTGTTTGTACCCTTTATATACCTTCTCATTGAATTCATGTCTTTCTTCTTTGTACCCTTTATCTACCTTCTCATTGAATTTGTGTTTTTCTTGCTTGTACCCTTTATCTAGCTTCTCATTGAATTCATGTATTTCTTGTTTGTACCCTTTATCTACCTTCTCACTGAATTCATGTTTTTCTTGTTTGTACCCTTTATCTACCTTCTCACTGAATTCGTGTTTTTCTTGTTTGTACCCTTTATCTAGCTTCTCATTGAATTCTTATCTCTCTTTTTTGTTTGTACCCTTTATCTACCTTCTCATTGAATTCATGTCTGTTTTTCTTGTTTGTACCCTTTATCTAGCTTCTTATTGAATTCATGTTCTTCTTGTTTGTACCCTTTATCTACCTTCTCATTGAATTCGTGTTTTTCTTGTTTGTACCCTTTATCTACCTTCTCATTGAATTCGTGTTTTTCTTGTTTGTACCCTTTATCTACCTTCTCATTGAATTCATATCTCTCTTTTTTGTTTGTACCCTTTATGTACCTTCTCAATGAATTCATGTCTGTTTTTCTTGTTTGTACCCTCTGTCTAGCTTCTCAATGAATTCATGTCTTTCTTGTTTGTACCCTCTGTCTAGCTTCTCACTGAAGTCATGTTTTTTTTTGTTTGTACCCTTTATCTTCTCATTGAATTCATGTATGTTTTTCTTGTTTGTACCCTCTGTCTAGCTTCTCATTGAATTGATATATGCTTTTCTTGTTTGTACCCTTTATCTACCTTCTCATTGAATTACATGTTTTTCTTGTTTGTACCCTTTGTCTAGCTTCTCAGAATTCATGTCTTTCTTGTTTGTACCCTTTGTCTGCCTTCTCATTGAATTCGTGTTTTTCTTGTTTGTAACCTTTATCTACCTTCTCATTGAATTCATGTTTTTCTTGTTTGTACCCTTTATCTACCTTCTCATTGAATTACATGTTTTTCTTGTTTGTACCCGTTATCTACCTTCACATTGAATTCATATGTCTTTCTTGTTTGTACCCTTTGTCTAGCTTCTCATTGAATTACATGTTTTACTTGTTTGAACCCTTTATCTACCTTCTCATTGAATTCATATGTCTTTCTTGTTTGTACCCTTTATCTACCTTCTCATTGAATTCATATGTCTTTCTTGTTTGTACCCTTTATCTAGCTTCTCACTGAATTTGTGTTTTCCTTGCTTGTACCCTTTATCTACCTTCTCATTGAATTCATGTTTTTCCTGTTTGTAACCTTTATCTACCTTCTCATTGAATTCATGTTTTTCTTGTTTGTACCCTTTATCTACCTTCTCATTGAATTCGTGTTTTTCTTGTTTGTACCCTTTATCTACCTTCTCATTGAATTCGTGTTTTTCTTGTTTGTACCCTTTATCTACCTTCTCATTGAATTACATGTTTTTCTTGTTTGTACCCTTTATCTACCTTCACATTGAATTCATATGTCTTTCTTGTTTGTACCCTTTGTCTAGCTTCTCATTGAATTACATGTTTTACTTGTTTGAACCCTTTATCTACCTTCTCATTGAATTCATATGTCTTTCTTGTTTGTACCCTTTATCTAGCTTCTCACTGAATTTGTGTTTTCCTTGCTTGTACCCTTTATCTACCTTCTCATTGAATTCATGTTTTTCTTGTTTGTAACCTTTATCTACCTTCTCATTGAATTCATGTTTTTCTTGTTTGTACCCTTTATCTACCTTCTCATTGAATTCGTGTTTTTCTTGTTTGTTCCCTTTATCTACCTTCTCATTGAATTCGTGTTTTTCTTGTTTGTACCCTTTATCTACCTTCTCATTGAATTCATATCTCTCTTTTTTGTTTGTACCCTTTATCTACCTTCTCATTGAATTCATGTCTTTCTTGCTTGTACCCTCTGTCTAGCTTCTCATTGAATTTGTATGTCTTTCTTGTTTGTAACCCTGATCTACCTTCTCATTGAATTCATATCTGTCATTCTTATTTGTACCCTTTGTCTACCTTCTCAATGAATTCATGTTTTTCTTGTTTGTACTCTTTGTCTACCTTCTCATTGAATTCATATGTCTTTCTTGTTTGTACCCTTTGTCTACCTTCTCATTGAATTCATGTTTTTCTTGTTTGTACCCTTTATCTACCTTCTCATTGAATTCGTGTTTTTCTTGTTTGTACACTTTATCTACCTTTTCATTGAATTCATGTCTTTCTTGTTTGTACCCTTTATCTACCTTTTCATTGAATTCATGTCTTTCTTGTTTGTACCCTTTATATCCCTTTTCATTGAATTCATGTCTTTCTTGTTTGTACCCTCTGTCTAGCTTCTCATTGAATTCATATGTCTCTTTTTTGTTTGTAACCTTTATCTACCTTCTCACTGAATTCATGTCTTTCTTGTTTGTACCCTCTGTCTAGCTTCTCATTGAATTCATATTTCTCTTTTTTGTTTGTACCCTTTATCTACCTTCTCATTGAATTCATGTCTGTTTTTCTTGTGTGTAACCTTTGTCTAGCTTCTCATTGAATTCATGTCTTTCTTGTGTGTAACCTTTGTCTAGTTTCTCATTGAGTTCATGTCTTTCTTGTGTGTACCCCTTGTCTAGCTTCTCATTGAACATTGCCAATAAACTGCCTGTTATTTGCTTAGATTGCAGGTGATGCCAGGGTTCGTCACATCCATCCTGCAGTACGAAAATGAGGTTCTGCTAAACTGCGACATCTCCCACAAAATCCTCCGATCTGACTCAGTCCTGGACCTGATGTATGACATGTATCATCGGAATCCAAATACATTCCATGATGATGCAACGCGCTCCCTGGTTGGATCAATTGTCTTAACGAGGTAAAGAACAAGATAAGAAGAGGATTATCAAGTCATTGTTTGATCTATGAAACTGGAAGATAACCTGTCAATATTGTTCCTTTCATTAATTCAAAATAAGTTGAAACCACCATCTGCAAAATCAATCACAAAATAAGATGTACCCAGTAACTGTTGTTGTTATGGTGTTTAGTGCCATTTTCAGCACACAATACATGGTGGCCATTTTAACTGTTGTTGTTGTGGGGTTTAATGCCAGTTTCAGCACACAGTGCATGGTTGGCCATTATAACTGTTGTTGTGGGGTTTAATGCCATTTTCAGCACACAATACATGGTGGCCATTATAACTTGTTGTGGGGTTTAATGCCATTTTCAGTGCACAATACATGGTGGCCATTATAACTGGTGTTGTGGGGTTTAATGCCATTTTCAGCACACAGTACATGGTGGCCATTATAACTGGTGTTGTGGGGTTTAATGCCATTTTCAGCACACAGTACACGGTGGCCATTATAAGTGTTGTTGTGGGGTTTAATGGAGCGAAACTTATGCCTGACTTAACGGGGTTATTGACTTAACAGGGGTCAAGATAAGCAGGGGAAAATTAGGATGACAAGGGATTTTTTCTTGACTGGACCAAACATAAATGGAATCTAGAGATAACCAAGGTTGAGATCAGTGAGTTTGACTGTATCTTGCATTGCTGAATTGTCCATTCTGGGGGGAAGATGATCTGGTGTCAGTAGGATGCTCTATTGCAGACAGGAGTATATTCTTGATGGCTTCCGGGGAGGACACAATCTGACCTAATCTATAAAAGCCTTGCTTTGATTGGCAATAAATCAGAGAAGAGCAAATCATGTGAGACTGCCAGAAAGCAACCTTTACAACATCATCCAGAGCAGATTGATTAAGAAAGGCCCTTTATTTCCCATTCTGATTTATCCAGATAGAAGCAAAAAGCCCTAACTCATTCGGCACTGTTATCAGTATCACTGCTGCTATGCGCCAAGAGCACTAGGCTGTGTCTATCTGCTTGTGCCCCAGAGAGTTTTTACCTGTTTAGAAAATTTTGTTAACATCATGCACACACATCATTCACTCTTACCTTAATTTCTCTTCTTATTTACAATAAAAATCCACGAAATTTTCACCAATTATTTCAAATGAATTTGTCTACACAGTGATTTTTTTTCCTATTTGTCCAAGTCTTTCACAACTTATTTATAGACTATTTACAATACTGTGTGCAATATTTTTAGACATGTGTCATCAGCATCGCTATCAGCATCCTCCTCTTCTGATGATTCAGTCTTAGAGACTTCTATGTCCAAATCTAAATCTCGCAAAATATCTAACTGCTGAACATATCTTTCCTCTGCTTGCTCAATATTTTCGAGATCAAGCCTGAGAAACTCCTCATTTTCATTCTCATCGTCATTAAAAATCACTCTTACGTCTGCCATCATTTATGATTTTTCATGAACAGAACACATGTAGTGAAACTGTTCTCAATTAGTAACCCTTGGCTTCTGAATAATTCAGATTTGCACAAACAAAAGTAAAATCATTTCTGATTGCTTTAATATTGGTCTGATTCTTGGAGAAACCCCATTTGTAACCAATTAGAGACATTGTATCTAACACACATTCACCACAACTATAGACAGGATCGGCCATTGAATGCATTAAACAAACCACAACTACAGGTGGGATCGGCCATTGAACGCAGAAACCGGATCACGTGTACAGACAGGATTGGGGCCAAATGAGTTAACCACACAAATGAATACATGTTGATTTCCCACAGTTCTGAGAAGATATTTATTTGAATAGAATATGGAGCATCAAAGGATGCTGTTTGATGACCAGAAGTGGCCCCAGATGACAGAGTGGTCTAAAGTGCTCACTGTTATGGATCACTGCCATCTCACCACTGTCGACTTGGGTTGGAGTCTTGGACTTGTCCAATATGAGTAAGTGAGAAAGCTTGCCAGTAGCTTCTTTTGGGTTGGTGGTTCTTTCTTGTGTTTTCCGGGGTTCTTCCTCCACCATTTATACTGGCTGCAATGTATAGTCTATCTTGTGCTGAAAAATGGCATTCATACAACAAAAACAAAATCATGGCCAGAAACAACACAATTTGCCTGTAAATTGGAACTGAATCATAGTTGTCATGAAATCATAAACGACCCTTTTCCACTGAATTTGAGTCCTTATGCTTGCCCCACATTGTCTGGAGGGTAAAAATTTCAAAAGATTGACAAGGAAAATAGTAATGCAAAGTAACATCAGTTTACCCACCCACCTCTGTGATATTTCAACAAATGTGTGATGAATAATTCTTAATAAATAAAGGACTGATGTGCAGTTTATGTTCCTGAGTAGGACAGCTGTAGCAATTGTGTTTATGGTCATGCATTTGAAATATTTGTCTGCCTTGGTACAACTTTGCCAAGTTCAGTTGGTAAAATGCTTTTAAGTGGATAATCAATGAAAGCATCATGGTAAGTGTTCCAGGTAGTCACATGGTTCCAGGTAGTCACATGGTTCCAGGTAGTCACATGGACATAGTACTCAATTAATTTTACTATATGTTCTCTACATTTGTTTCTCAGTACTGACCTTTCCACTGTGTGACAATCAATGCAAATCATATGTTAATCTAAAATACCTTCAAAGATGACTTCACGGTGAAGTTCTTGTCAAAGGTTGACCTGCTCTTTTTTTAGATCATTGACTCTCAACATAACAGCATGTAACCAGAACACGTATTTCACTTCCGGATCATCACCAAGGCATTATTACTCACTGTGCACTGTCGCCAAAATACATACATACAACAACACCCTGAGCTCATATTATCAAGAATAAACAGTTACCTTTAAATCCCTACCAAAAATGCATAAATAAAACTCTTCTATCACCACCAAAATGAGAGGAAAAAATGTTCTAAAAATAGACTAGAACTACATTCGTGGGTACTGAACTGGAAGTATTAATTGTGATTAATTCCACATGGTAAGTGTTTAATTATGGTGGTTCATTGCTCAAAGTAGGTCAATTACATGATCAGGTTGAACATTGCTAATAACAAAGACTCTTACACAGATTGTTTCACTCACTGCACATTAACTGTGCATTCTTAATTTTAAGGGGGAATCATGTTTTTGTTGGAATTTATACAATCACACATCCTTGAAGAAAAAAACACTGAATCTGGCTGTGCTATTCACTTGTAGTAGTAGTACAAGTGACTGTGAACATGAAGTAGGAGATAATATAAATTTATTAATTTATTCTCAGATTCAGATTCAGCTAGATTATTCTGTACATTGTTGAATATGATAGTAATCTGTAACCATTGTATGGAATCTATTGAACATATGCTATTTTCAACTTCTTCAAAATGACTTGACCAGTTTTAAATCAAGATTGGCAGAACTCAGCCAGGCATGTTTTTGTTGTTGTGGGGTTTAATGCCATTTTTCAGCACACGATAGGCTATGCATGGTAGACAGTATTAATGGTGGAGGAAGAACCCGGGAAAACTCCGGGAAGAACCACCGACCAATGAGAAGCTACTGGCAAGCTTTCTCACATACCCACATTGACTGAATCTGAGACTCGAACCCACGCAGACAGAGGTGAGATGGCAATGATCCGTAATGGAGAGTGCTTTAGACCACTTGGCCACTCGGGGCCCTGTACATTGTTTAGAATTGTCAGGTTATGGTCATAGAGCTTGCAAGAGTGTTAGGTACTAGTTTCAATTATATTGCTTAATTTTTCTTTTTAAGTGCATTGTCCTGAAATACAGTCATGTCATTCTTCTATGAATCTTGTGTCTTTGCAGATATAATAACAAGACATACAGAGTGGATGACATAGCATGGGACAAACGACCCAAAGACAAATTCAAGCTCCATGATGGCTCAGAAATCTCATATAAGGACTACTATAAAAAAGCAAGTTTTACTGTCTTTTTTATTAATACTGGAAAAAAGTGTATTACGAAGGCTTTTCTGTTTCTTTTGTTGGTTGGAGTTCAATGCAACACTGGTTGGGGGAGTGTTGACATTTGTCTATCAATCTGATGTCAACACTAATCATTAGTGTTTTGGTCCTTTTTTTTCAGACATTTTTGCATGTAGAGTTGCATGGTTTGGTATTTGAATGTTAATGGGGAGTACCATAGTTGTTAGTGTAAACTAAGTAAGTGTGACCTTGTATTCAGGGTTCATTGGTTTGTGCTTAATGTTGCATTCAGCTCTATCAATTAAACTGAGATCAGTTTCTCTAGTACTACTGCTTGCTAGCCTTGCATCTTGAGGAGTACAACATCCTTCAGTTAAAACTAGGACAATGTTTTCTGTATTTCCTACCACAATGATCAACGTTAATTTTTGTGTTTATCATTTTTGGGCACTATTTTCTGCCACGATGTTAAACTTGATGTGTTGTGGTATGATGATGAGAACTATTCCTTTACTTGACTGAATTAGCAAACATTAGGCACATATGGATGATATTACTTAAAACTTAAATGATTTATCAATAAATACTAATCAGAATTTGACCAAATTTGTTCATATATCATGGCATTACAGACTTCATACCGGTGATGCTAAATTGCCATCAGATATGGTCACCATTACTAATTGTTTTCATAGCTATGCATGCAGTAAGCAGCGATTGGAAGAAATCTCATTTAAATATACAGTATGACCTAGATTTCTTGACCCAATGCGCTTACATTTAGCTATTAAGCAGATGTTACCCAGGTTGATGAACTCGGTTCCATTCCAGCCAATTATTTTCATCCCATGTGAAATGAAGTTGGTGGGGATATATATGAGTTCCAGTTAGTTGGTGGGGGATGTAGATGGGTTCTAATTAGTTGGTGGGGGATGTAGATGGGTTCTAATTAGTTGGTGGAGGATGTAGATAGGTTCTAATTAGATGGTGGAGGATGTAGATGGGTTCTAATTAGTTGGTGGGGGATGTAGATAGGTTCTAATTAGTTGGTGGAGGATGTAGATAGGTTCTAATTAGTTGGTGGAGGATGTAGATAGGTTCTGATTAGTTGGTGGAGGATGTAGATAGGTCCTAATTAGTTGGTGGAGGATGTAGATGGGTTCTGATTAGTTGGTGGGGGATGGAGATGGGTTCTAGTTAGTTGGTGGGGGTTGTAGATGGGTTCTAATTAGTTGGTGGGGGATGTAGATAGGTTCTAATTAGTTGGTGAGGGGATGTAGATAGGTTCTAATTAGTTGGTATGGATATAGATATGTACCAATAGAAAGAGGTTACATTAGTCAGCCCATCTGTTACATTTTAATTTCCAGAGAACAACTTGAAAACTATTCACCTATCTCTGTGAAACAAGATGTACACATTAGACAAAGGTTCAGTGTGTTTTGCAGTTCAGAATTAATTAATTTGAACATTTTTAATCTTTCTAACCAATTGTATATCCATCCATCACTCCATCCATTATCCATTTTTCATTTCTTGGAATAAAATTCCAAAGATTTTGGTGTATATATAACTCTCTGCCCTTTATTTCTTCAGGTTCTGAGATTTCTCCATTGGATAGGTTCCCTGATGACATTTACACTAGGAAATAAGCTCTGCTACCTCACAAATCCATCGAGCTTGGAAAGATGAAATTTCATCATTCCTCTCTATGTAACATGTAGATGAAGAGAAAAAAAACAACAATAATTACCTCCCTGTACTATTAGGTGTTACAGGTTGTTTGACCAGTTTAAAATTTTGCTCACTACAATTCACATCACACTGTAACACCTTCCATAACCTGGGTTCATCTTTGTGATTATTAATCATCAATCAATAGAGTTGTATAAAGTATCATTTAAAAATGCGTTTGCTGCATGTTCCAATAATTATATTGTGAATTTTTTTATTTTTGTGACTTCTTTCTTTATTCTGACCTTGTGTTCCAGCATGGTATCTGGTGCTCATTGTTTACTCTCTCTCTCTCTTTGCATGTAGTATTTAAGTAAATATTTGAATACTTTTGGGTTATTTTCAAATATATTTTTGTCCTTGCCATGATGACAAAATGTACCTTGCAAAAGATTTCACCACAGCAAGGACAATCATGTTATATGTCTGTCTTGCGCAAAGTGTTTTTCCACACTTTTAGATTGTTGTTTCTGATATGTCATTCTTGTAATTTTTTATTCACAGCTAGAAGGCACTCTGAAGTTGTATGAGATCAAGTTATATGGTTTGAGGGAGTTGTGCATAGTCAGTAGTTAGTAGCATTAGCCCATGGAGTGCTTCAATCCCACAATTGGCAAACTATTTTTCTTGCTTTCTTTTTCTTCAGAAAAGAGGATATAACCCCACATGCCTAGTGGGTGATACATTCAACATACTCTGAGATCTAAAAAAATTTACATACTTCTTGTGTAGATTTTGGCTTATGATGTCTGCCAGTCTTGTGTTCAAATGTAATGTTTCTGTCTGAGGCATAACAGAAGCTGTTAAATGGCATGCATTGTCAGCCTTTCTCAAGCTTTTATCTGCATGATCTAGCTTCACAGGGACAGGAGTTGAATCTGGCTTATCTTGTGGCTGCAGCCAAGACAGCCATGAGACTGGTTTGGCATCACCACAACCTCTTCATAGGTGTGAGTTCAGCACTCACTGGATTCACTCGGCAAGGAACAGTTGTTCCGTTATCGAGGTATTGTTGTCATTGCTTACGTGACCATCTGTTGTGCTGCCCCATTTTAGTGGAGTGGTTTTTAGATAGACATTGAGAATCCAGTCATTCTTCCATTGAAGGGTGACTGTAATAGAAGTAGGATGCACATGTATTAACTTCATTTAACTTGATATGGTTGGGGAATGTATTCAATATAGAAAGTTAAGTTTTTTGTAAAATATGATCCTCCAAGAATACTTGTCCAGTTACATTACTATTAATCCCTTGTTCTGATCCCTGCAATGTGTGCATCCTTGTTCATGTATTACTCGTATTTAACTGGGCAAATAATTAAAAAACTAATGGAAAGGGTAGGTAATGAATATAGATTTTCTTCCCTTCATTTTTGTTAATTAGACGTGAAAAATGGAATTTTGTCTTTCTTTGAAAACTGGATTTGGGAGATAGCAGAGTTTATTAATGTGATCAGGTAAGTAGTCTGGAGAGTTCCAAGGATATTTTCTTTTCATGTGTTTATCTGTTCATCCATGGCTCCATCATTTGCAAGGCAAGATTCCAAAACTGGTTATGATTTCCTACCTGAAAATGACTTTGCACTGAAGTTGTAATATCTCTTCTTTTTAGAGCTACGAAATCGATGTGGGAGATGATGAGCAGCCCTTGCTGGTCAGCAAACCCAAAAAGAAGGACATTAGACGTGGACAGAAGGATAACATATATCTGTTGCCAGAACTGTGCAAGATGACTGGTGAGTTTTGCAATACAAAACATTTTGAATGGACTCTGTTTGTTTTTTATCAGTAACTTGTTATGACGGAGAATTTGGAAAAGGAAATGTTTCACTGTCATGTTTTCAAAGTACCGTTTCAAAAAAATTGTACTGGGAGTTTTCTTACCTTATAAAGTGGGGCAGCATAATACCAGGTCATTGCCTGACATTTAAATTAAAACAAAATATCTACGATGTTTCTCAGGAGAAAGATGTAAATCTTTTAGTGATGAGAAGTGCATTATTTGCATAGAAAATGTTATCTGTTCTTTGTATTAGGAAATACTGTGTTGAAAGCAGAATAAGTCAGTATGAAAAGTGGGAGTGGGAAGATTACTTCACTAAAACCTTTTTCTTTATAACTCTACATGTTTTGCAGGCTTGACGGATGAGGCCAGAGCAGACTTCAATGTGATGAAGGATGTTGGTGCACACACTCGTGTGGCCCCTACTGGTAGAAATCAGACACTAACAGCATTTGTGCGACAAATCAACAGGTCCTTTTATCTTTTTATTGCTTCTTGTTAATAATACAATTTTATGCACCCACCATGTCTTGATAAGGACCACATAGATACCCATGTCTTGTCACATAGATACTCTTGTCTTGTCACATAGATATCCATGTCTTGTCACATAGATACCCATGTCTTGTCACATAGATACTCTTGTCTTGTCACATAGATATCCATGTCTTGTCACATAGATACCCATGTCTTGTCACATAGATACTCTTGTCTTGTCACATAGATATCCATGTCTTGTCACATAGATACCCATGTCTTTGTCACATAGATACCCATGTTTTGTCACATCATTCTAACCTTAATCCTTAATCTTTTTGTGAAGACTGATCCAACTTGAAATGGAAGTTTGGATGGTTTTAGGTAATGGAAATTTGATGGTTTAGGTAATGGAAGTTTGGATGGTTTAGGTAATAGAAGCTTGGATGGTTTAGGTAATGGAAGTTTGGATGGTTTAGGTAATGGAAGTTTGGATGGTTTAGGTAATGGAAGCTTGGATGGTTTAGGTAATGGAAGTTTGTATGGTTTAGGTAATGGAAGTTTGGATAGTTTAGGTAATGGAAGTTTGGATGGTTTAGGTAATGGAAGTTTGGATGGTTTAGGTAATGGAAGCTTGGATGGTTTAGGTAATGGAAGTTTGGATGGTTTAGGTAATGGAAGTTTGGATGGTTTAGGTAATGAGTGCAATCTTCATATTAATCAGATAATCTTGCATTTGATTGGCTGAACGTTTTACCACTCTGGAGATCATGTGTCTGATCAAGTTTGGAATTTATGCATATATCTTTAAGATCTTGGACAAATTCATTCATGAGTGATATGCACTTTGAGATAATCTGAATCTTATTTCTCATTCAATTTTTATAACACTTGGAATATGTGCTTATATTGTCATGATCATGTACACTTGGAATGTGTGCTTATATTGTCATGATCGTGTACACTTGGAATGTGTCCTTATATTGTCATGATTTTGTACACTTGGAATGTGTCCTTATATTGTCATGATTTTGTACACTTGGAATGTGTGCTTATATTGTCATGATCGTGTACACTTGGAATGTGTGCTTATATTGTCATGATTATGTACACTTGGAATGTGTGCTTATATTGTCATGATTATGTACACTTGGAATATGTGCGTATATTGTCATGATTATGTACACTTGGAATATGTGCTTGTATTGTCATGATTATGTACACTTGGAATATGTGCTTATATTGTCATGATTATGTACACTTGGAATGTGTGCTTATATTGTCATGATTATGTACACTTGGAATATGTGCTTATATTGTCATGATTATGTACACTTGGAATATGTGCTTATATTGTCATGATTATGTACACTTGGAATGTGTGCTTATATTGTCATGATCGTGTACAATTGGAATGTGTGCTTATATTGTCATGATCATGTACACTTGGAATGTGTGCTTATATTGACATGATTATGTATAAGATTAATAATAAGTGAGATCCATGCATTGTAACAAATCTACATCTGATTGGCTGAACTTGTCACTATGGAAACCACATTTATGACTTGAAATATTGGCTTATAGGATCAAAATCTTGGATGAGTTTGATAATGGGCAAGATCCATCTATAAAATTGGTGTAATTTTGTTGGCTGAGTGAGTTTGTTATCACTTTTGGAGCTATATTTCGGATTGAAAGATGGTGCCTGATGGTTTGTGGAGACATTCCTTCTTATCTGCTGGGGTGATTTTACTCACTGGCCAGTTTTATTATCTTCGTAACCAATCAGAGGAAATTGATGTGGTTGATTCGTTTGTTCTACTAATCACTTAATCTTGGTAGAGAGGGGTTTCTATATCCCTTGCTGCCAGTGCAGCTGGTAAAGCTGCAATTTTGGTCGTGTGACATTGATTCCAGTTGTCAGAACTATTATTGCAGCCAGTTTCATCGTTGCATGCTCAGTAGATGCAGCCAGGTTTCAAATGATCCAACTGTCATGCAGATGGGATTTGACTAGAATGGCATTAATGACATAAAAACCAAATAATATAGTTCTGTGTCAAAACAGGCTGCATATGAAGAAATGACACAATTACTCTTTAGAAGTTTATTATTATAAAATTACAAATGATTTGTTATCTATTTTTGTGGACAAAAAGTGTTAGATGACCTGGTTAATGCACTTATTATATCATTGTCTTGAACAGGCTCTAAAATAAGTGAGACTGCATATCAGCGACAATATATGTCATTGATGTTTACGTAAAACACAGGGTGGGCATATGATGTAGTGTTTATGTAAAACACAGGGTGGGTATATGATGTAGCGTTTATGTAAAACACGGTGGATATATAATGTAGTGTTTATGTAAAACACAGGGTGGGCATATGTAGTGTTTATGTAAAACACAGGGTGGACATATGTAGTGTTTATGTAAAACAGGGTGGGCATATGAAGTATTCTTTATATAAAACACAGGGTGGGCATATGATGTAGTGTTTATGTAAAACACAGGGTGGGTATATGATGTAGCGTTTATGTAAAACACAGGGTGGATATATAATGTAGTGTTTATGTAAAACAGGGTGGGCATATGATATAGTGTTTATGTAAAACAGGTGAGCACATGTAGTGTTTATGTAAAACAGTGGGCATATGTAATGTTTATGTAAAACACAGGGGTGGGCATATGATGTAATGTTTATGTAAAACACAGGTGGGCATATGATGTAGTGTTTATGTAAAACAGGGGTGGGCGCATGTAGTGTTTATGTAAAACACAGGGGTGGGCATATGATGTAATGTTTATGTAAAACACAGGGTGGGCATATAATTTAGTGTTCATGATACAGGACTGTAATACGGGATGGGAATGTAGTATTTATGGTACAGGACTGTAAAACACAGGAATAGACATATGATGTAGTGTTTATGGTACAGGACTGTAAAACTTGGGGTTGGTTGTGATGTAATATTTCTGGTATAGGACTGTTTATATTTAATTTGTATTTGTTGGTTTTTTTTCTCCATCATTATGTGTTACATTTTATTATATTTGACGTTATCGAAAATCAAGTTAAAAGATCAGTACAGGTCACTCAAGTGTCTCTGTGTACACTTTGATCTACCTTGATAATGAAAGTGTGGAGTAGGAAGCAGTATGCATATCAGTACAGATCTCTCAGGTGTCTCAGTGTACACCTTGATCTACTTTGATAATAAAAGTGTGGAGTAGGTAGCAGTATGCGTACCAATACAAGTGTGTCAGTGTACACCTTGATCTACTTTGATAATAAAAGTGTGGAGTAGGTAGCAGTATGCATATCAATACAGGTGTCTCAGTGTACACCTTGATCTACTTTGATAATAAAAGTGTGGATTAGGTAGCAGTATGCATATCAATACAGGTGTCTCAGTGTACACCTTGATCTACCTTGATAATAAAAGTGTGGATTAGGCAGCAGTATGTGTATCAGTAAAGATCTTTCAGATGTATCTGTGTGTACACCTTGATCTACCTTGATAATAAAAGTGTGGATTAGGCAGCAGTATGTGTATCAGTAAAGATCTTTCAGATGTATCTGTGTGTACACCTTAATCTGCTTTGATAATGAAAGTAGGAAGCAATTTGATCAATGCACCAATGTCATATGTAGATTTGCCTCCTGTGTATGATTTGTCAGATGTGGGGTTTGGAATTATTTGAGTTTTAAGTTGTTAAGTTAAATGGAAAACAAGAACAATATTTACAATCATAAGTATGAATCTATGACCTGAATCATTTGCAACCTGTCAAATGGTGGGACATGTTTCCATAGGTTTGATACATATATTTATCATTGAGTTTCCAAAAGCATGATAAACAAGTTTCTATTATCAAGATCTTGAAGAATTCCATCATGAGAAAGAAATGAAACAAAATCAACGTGCATGTTTGGGTGATAGGTTAAATAAGATGTATTCTAACGATTCTACATACACTTGCTTAGTGAATAACACCTGCCTAGTCAAAATGGTGACTGTTATGTAAACTAGGTGAATGGTATTGGCCCTACAATTCTACATACCTCAGATGTCCAGGCATATATGATGTATGAAAATGTAAAAAAATTGAAACATTATAAATTCTTCATTCCTTAATTTAAAACAATCCTTTTGGTTTTTGGCATATTTCAGTACATAAGTCTGTTGACAGAGGAGATTTAAGTTACTGGCCTGCTTGTCAGAATTTCACAAATTATTTTGAACACTGGATTTTAACTCCCGTTCATCTTGTCCTTCAGTAATCCAAATGTACGGAAAGAGATGGAAGGTTGGGGGCTGAGATTCGCTCCAGATCTTCTGAACTTGAATGGAAGAATTCTTCCCCAGGAGAAAGTATTCCAGCAGGAAGGAGAGGTATAAACAGTGAGCTGATCATTTATATGCCTTCTCGTTCTTTTAGATTTTGACTGAAAAAATGCAGGTCTACTGGTTGTTTTAGGATGTTGAGGTTACTGTCATCTGAAGTCATTGCATCTTAATATTACCTTATTTTACAGAGATAATTCTGTAGATTAGAGAAAATTTGGTGAGCTATTCTTAAACAGCATGGTCAGTATGCTCCATTAATTCAAGTTCTATCATTTTGTATACAGTTTCAGTGTGTTCAGTTTTCAAGGTTTTAATGTAATCAGCTTTGTCATTGTTTTATACAGTTTACATGTGTTCAGTTTTATTTTGATTCGGGTTCATTGTGTTCAGTTCTATCATTTTTTTATACAGTTTCGCTGTGTTCAGCTTTATAATTATTTTTAGTTTCATTGTGTTTTCAAGTTTTTCACATAATCAACTTTCAGAAGGAAGTGCTTGCAGTGACATTGTTCCACAAGTATATTTTGCCTATAAACATGAGATGCTGGCTAGATCTGCCTACCAAAAAGTACTAGAAAAAGCGAGTTTTTGGTAAAAAGCAAATTTATTTTATTTTGTTGTAGCTGAGTTACAAGCAGGAGGATGCTGACTGGTCACGTGACATGAGAGGAAAGCATCTAATCACTGCAGTAGGGCTGGAGAATTGGGTGATCATTTTCACTCGTAAGAATAGCAGTCAGGCTCAAGATTTTGTACAGACTCTCAGCAGAGTGGGGCCACCTATGGGGATGAGGATCGCTCAGCCCATTCCGTAAGCATTGAAAGTATTTAGAGAAACTGGAATTGATCAAGATTTGTGGTTAACAGTCCTATTGGATCATGATTTGTGGTTCTGTCCTTTTGAATCAATATTTGTGGTTAACAGTCCTATTGAATCAAGATTTTTGGTTCTGTCCTTTTGGATCAAGATTTGTGGTTATCATTTCTATTGGATCAAGATTTGTGGTTATCATTCCTATTGGATCAAGATTTGTGGTTAACATTCCATTTAGATCAAGATTTGTAGTTTTGTACTTTTGTCTTCTGCATCCATCCATCCCTTGTGCACATGTTCCTTAACAGGACAAAACTACAAAACCTTTAAGGTATCTCTGAAAATTGGTAAACAATAATAGTCTAGTGGTATTGATGTGAAAATTGGTAAACAATAATAGTCTAGTAGCATTGATGTGAAAATTGGTAAACAGTAATAGTCTAGTGATATTGATGTGAAAATTGGTAAACAGTAATAGTCTAGTGGTATTGATGTGAAAATTGGTAAACAGTAATAGTCTAGTGGTATTGATGTGAAAATTGGTAAACAGTAATAGTCTAGTGGTATTGATGTGAAAATTGGTAAACAGTAATAGTCTAGTGGTATTGATGTGCCTTTTGCTATACACAGTTCTTCAGATTTAATATTTTCATTAATTTGTTCACCCATTGATCATTCACACATTCATTTCTGGGGCACAACCCCAAAATGGGTCAAGATATTGGGCACTTTTATTATGTATATTTGTATTGTTGTTAGTTTTTTTAAAATTTCATTGTATCCTAGGAGTAATGTAAAATTGTGTCTAGTAGCTGACCTTGTCCAAGATCTCTGTCAGTTTTGTAAACATTGGATAAATGTCTAGTAGCTGACCTTGTCCAAGATCTCTGTCAGTTTTGTAAACATTGGATAAATATTAGGATTATTATCTTAAACTAGGTGAGGGTCATTTGTACTTGTTGCATAGCTAGACCATGGACTACGTGATGAATGTCACATATTTTATTACAACAAACTTTCTAATTCTTATAGAACAATAAACTTTTGATCCTCATCCAAGTTTTTCCTTTTACATTATAGTTTTTTTAATATAAATCTTGTTTACTGGAAAATTAGTCATTCATGCAATAACATCTGAGTGGAATCAAGTTGTATTGTTGTTGTGCAGTATTTAGATTTAGGAGAAGTTATTTAATAAAAATCATTTTTCTCAGAAAATACCAAATCCTTAAAAATAATGTTTAATAGAGAGACTTGGATATCTAGTGAAATTCAAATGAGTATATATTCATTGATTATATATTTGTGATCCAACAAAAGACTGTTGGCACATCACTATGAAACTGGCCAGGAAGTGTTATCTAGATCATAATCAGAATTGTCAGAAGAGTTCTTCCAAAAGGTACAACCCAGATGTAAGCTTCCCTCTTACTTATATGTAGTTAGATGAGGTGGCTAGAAGGGCAGAGGGAGAAAGTTTGTGCACCCCATCCCTATGGACTCAATCCCTCTCCTACTGCTGTTCATCCCGATTCCCAGGATTCACAGGGTTCTTGGCTAACCCTCTTTTTAACAGTTTGCTTGAGCATCACAGAAGATGCACAGGTCCTTTCTATTCTATGAAAGGACTACCAGCTTTGTTTTCAGGATCTACCTTTTACTTCAAGGACCCCTTTCTTAATTTAGTCAAAACTGGCTGAATTTCTTCAGTAGAAATCATTCAAGACGGAGACTATCTGTTCTATCAGAAACACTGTTAGACACGTTGACTGGGAATCCCAACTTTTCCTATTTCCAGGAAGCATCTCTGGTTTTGCCTGGATTGGAGGTTTTCTGCTTTTCAACCCTCCTGTTTAGACTTAGCCTCTACTCCCTGGTTTTTACTAAAGTGATGAGAGTAATGGTTGGAATCCCCATTCTCCAGTATTCAGAGAATGGCTTTTTTTACAAGAACTTTGAAGAGACCTTATTGCAAGATCTGCTGGTCCATGGTGACCTATCCAGGACTTGTTCCAAAACAAGAGAAGCTGAAGCTGATCTATTGTCAAGATTTTTATAGGTGCTGCCAGGGCACATGAATGCGTGATGCTGCCAGGGCATGTGAATGCATGATGCTGCCAGGACACATGAATGCGTGATGCTGCCAGGGCACATGAATGCACGATGCTGCCAGGGCACATGAATACATGATGCAGCCAGGGCACATGAATGCATGATGCTGCCAGGGCACATGAATGCACAAATCTCACACAATTTCTACATTTTTTACACCTGGAAAGCAGTTATACACAAGAACTCTCACAAATTAGTTTCAGGCCACACATATTAAAATGTACTCTGCACAGCACATTTTTTAAACTGTTAACCCAGAAAGTAGACACTTCATGACATAAATCGAGTAGACACTTCATGACATAAATCGAATAGACGCTTTATCCCCAGCCAGTAGAGGTCTGACAGTTTGGAGGACGATTACCACCAGAATTCTATGTATGTATTTCCTATGAGTATATAGTGTATATTCTGTTCTTCATTATTCTAGTTTGCATTTTCTGTGTGTGTAAGACATACATTCAAGATTTCATCTTTACCTCTGCCAATAGTTCTTTCTAAATTTGATATGCCTGATATTGAAATTCTGCAATTTCATATCTTCAGATTCCATGTGCATATTTCCAATATTACACACAACAACATTCTACATTGCATTATTCCATGTCTATTTGTCCTTGTAGCATTCTGACAGTCTATTTCATTACATGTTAATCACCATAATTGTTAAATGCATAAAATTGTAGAAGTTGCAATGTAGCACAGTGAAAGTTACAATGTAGCACAGTGAAAGTTGTAATGTAGCACAGTGAAAGTTACAGTTTGGATGATATCCTATTGCAGGAATGCATGATAGAATATTGTAATCAGTGCCATTTGTTGTCATAATGTTGCATTACTGTAATAGAAAAGAACAAAAACCAACAAGTTTACCCCCCGCCTTGTTTTTCTTCTCCTAGTCTCTATTTTTGGTGACATGGGTGGAGTCCCCACCTTTAGATAAAATCCTGGCAGCATCTCTTGATATTTGCTGATGTGTGGATCAACTTTCTTACCAAATTAGGGTGAGTTTATGCACTACTGGACAGGATAGACATAATACTGGCTCTTCTGGCAACTTTTTAAGTCAAGGCTTATTGTAGCTGTCTGTTACTTACATTACTTATTCCCTCTGGAGACCCTGAATGCCACGGTGGACCTGGTCCCACTAGGAAGACTGTACCAGAGTGCTATTCAACCTGTTGGTACATGAACTAGAAGATTACCACAGAGGAAAGATTGGCTGTCACAGCATAGGAGGTCTTGCCATTGGCTATCACAGCATAGCAGGTCTTTCCATTGGCTGTCACAGCATAGGAGGTTTTTCCTGCACAACAGCTGACAGATTCTCTACCTTCCTACTTGTCAGAAATGATCAATCCACCAGCTTTTAGAAAGATTGCCAACTGCATTTTCCAGTTTAGGAGGCCGTTGGCTTGCAGGTTTCTTGATGCAAAGTGGAGAATCATATGTGATCAGTGCAGGTGGAAGTATATTGATCCTAGCAGTCTCCCTGTAAATACAATTGATCCCAACTGTCCCACTCTAAGTTCATTTGTAAATTTTCTTCAGTTTTGTGGAAAGAGAATTTTAAGTAGCCTCTTGGGATGTAGGGCAGCCTTTTAAGTAGCCACTAGGGATGTAGGACAGCCATTTAAGTAGCCACTAGGGATGTAGGATAGCCTTTTAAATAGCCACTAGAGATGTAGGACAGCCATTTAAGTAGCCACTAGAGATGTAAGACAGCCTTTTAAATAGCCACTAGAGATGTAGGACAGCCTTTTAAGTAGCCACTGGAAGTGTAGGACAGCCTTTTAAATAGCCACTACAGATGTAGGACAGCCTTTTAAGTAGCCACTGGAAGTGTAGGACAGCCTTTTAAATAGCCACTACAGATGTAGGACAGCCTTTTAAGTAGCCAGTAGGGATGTAGGACAGTCTTTTCTTTTACTCGTGTTCTCACAGTTACACCATTCTGTAAAATCCTCACCTTTCAGATATGATAAGGTCTTTTTGAAGTTCAGAGACTATTATATCATTAATGCTTAAATGGAACATTTCTTTGAGTGTTGTGAAAACCTCTTTTTGAACCTTTGAGTGAAGCTTCTGTCAAGAACCTTACCATCAAATCATGACTTGTCTGTATAAAAAGGTTGTTTATGGTTCAGTGGTAAAAATGGCTCACTTAGTTACTCTTTTTTCAGCTAAAAAGTGTGTACCTTCAGTTGCTACACTTCCTGTTTAGGTCCCCAGTCTCATGTTGTCGTATCTGTGCTGCTGATGGTCAAGACTGGTTTGTTGGACCAGTTAGGGCTTTATGGTTCTATTTGACTTACTTTAATGTTGGACCAGTTAGGGCTTTTTGGTTCTATTTGACATACTTTAATGTTGGACCAGTTAGGGCTTTATGGTTCTTTTTGACTTAGTTTAATGGCTCAAGGAATATTCAGAAGTGTTATCTTCTAATATTTTGGTGACCGTCATTTTCAGGTGGAATGTCCTTACTCTCATTTCATCAATGAGAGGGACCTTTCTTTCATGATAATTAGGCCCCATGAAGTTAGAGCTATTGCTGCAGTTTTGGCCTGTTTGAATCACTCCTCTGTATTATGTTATTAGTGCCTCCTTCTGACAGTTGCACGCTATCTTTGTTTTTTACCTTTGATGTTTGGCCTTATAGTGCTGGCAAAACCTGTGGCACAACCTTCTACCAACTTACATCACTCCTGTGATAAGGTAAGTACAGTAGTTGTCTGTGCCAGATTTGTTTATGTCCCGTGATAAGGTAAGTACAGTAGTTGTCTGTGCCAGATTTGTTTATGTCCTGTGATAAGGTAAGTACAGTAGTTGTCTGTGCCAGATTTGTTTAGGTCCTGTGGTAAGGTAAGTACAGTAGCTGTCTGTGCCAGATTTGTTTAGGTCCTGTGATAAGGTAAGTACACTAGTTGTCTGTGCCAGATTTGTTTATGTCCTGTGGTAAGGTAAGTATAGTAGCTGTCTGTGCCAGATTTGTTTAGGTCCTGTGATAAGGTAAGTACACTAGTTGTCTGTGCCAGATTTGTTTAGGTCATTAGCATCTTTCATTGCAATAGCAGCTGATAATTTGTTATGCTATTAAAATGTAGATTTCGCTTGATAAAACAAACTCCAATCATGTGACATTTACCTGCTACTATTGAAACGACTCTTTCCTCAAAATTGCTCTTGAATATTGCACTCTAGGTCCAAGTCAAAAGAGGATGGTATTCCATATGTTGACTGTGATTGAGGATTCAGACTGGTTAAATGTTCTTTTCAGTTTTGGCACTCTAATACTAAAGAAAGAATATTTAGCTAGGACTGGAGTGCCAGAAAAGGAAAGTATTGAGAGATCTTTACTTCTTGAGAACCAAAGCTTATGATGTCTTGCTACAGCCACATCTTAGGTCTTTTATCAATGATTTCGCTTTGGATGATATAAAACAAGAATATAAAGTATTCACATCTAGGTTTGACTTTAATTAAACATCTTAAAAAACTCCATGTTTGCACGCTGCCTAATTTGAATAGAATAGAATAATTGTATTACATGTATAGTTTTTTAAAAAACAAGAATTTTAGTTTTAAGAATGTGAAAACTGACCTTAAACTTGACTGACTAAAGTTTTAAATTGGAACAGAAATAGAGTTGTGTATATTTTCAGATGGAAGCTATACCGGTAACATGTTAAAATCTGAAAAGATGAAACTAAATGGGGAGGCAGTTTCTTTGATTTCATTGAGCTTTGAGGACCTTGTTAAAGACTTCAGTTTCTTTGATTTCAATGAGTTTTGAGGACCTTATTAAAGACTTCAGTTTCTTTCTTCAGTTGTGAACTAAGCGATGATCGTAATGATTCGTACCTGTCTGCCTTGCGGAAATCAGTTACCCCACAGACCCAGCTGGTGATGTGTGTCCTACAGACCAACAAGAAAGACAGATATGATGCAATCAAAAAGTTCACCTGTGTTGACAGACCAGGTAGGTTTGAATGGATAGGCGATCCAAAATAGTACACTTTTTGGAAAGAATGGGGGTAGAGAGATTTTGCAGATTACAATCAATATTTCCAAAGTAACAAACTGCTCAGGTTAGTGTAAAGGCGATTTATTATAGACATCCTGTTGTAGGAAAGAAAATGTTAGACTTTAGATTGTTTTAGGTTTATCTTCAGAAAAATCAAGGCTTTAAATTTATATGTCAGCCTTCACACTCCAGATAGAAATGCCATCATTGTTATCATCAGCATGAAGCTTAATTTATATAAATCATTGTTTTTCCCATTTAATTTATAGGATAAACCAACGTTTTTCAAATTGAATTTATGGGATAAATCAGTGTTTTCCCCATTTAATTTATATAATAAACCGGTGCTTTTACCTTTTTATTTATAGGATAAATCTGTGTTTTTCCCATTTAATTTACATGATAAATCAATGTTTTTCAAATTGAATTTATAGGATAAATCAGTGTTTTCCCATTTAATTTATAGGATAAATCAGTCTTTTTCCCATTTAATTTATGGTATAAATCAGTGTTTTTCCCATTTAATTTATGGGATAAATCAGTGCTTTTCGCATTTAATTTATGGGATAAATCAGTGTTTTTCCCATTTAACTTGTAGGATAAATCAGTGCTTTTCCCATTTAATTTATAGGATAAATCAGTGCTTTTCCCATTTAGTTTATGGGATAAATCAGTGTTTTTCCCATGTAATTTATGGGATAAATGAGTGCTTTTCCCTTTTAATTTATAGGATAAATCAGTGCTTTTCCCATTTAATTTATAGGATAAATCAGTGTTTTCCCATTTAATTTGTAGGATAAATCAGTGCTTTTCCCATTTAATTTATATAAATCAATGCTTTTACCATTTAATTTATAGGATAAACCAGTTCTTTTCCCATTTAATTTATAGAATAAATCAGTGCTTTTCCCATTTAATTTATAGGATAAACCAGTGCATTTCCCATTTAATTTATAGGATAAACCAGTGCTTTTCCCATTTAATTTATAGGATAAATCAGTGTGTTTCCCATTTAATTTATAGGATAAATCAGTGCTTTTCCCATTTAATTTATATAAGTCAGTGCTTTTCCCATTTAATTTATAGGATAAACCAGTTCTTTTCTCATTTAATTTATAGAATAAATCAGTGCTTTTCCCATTTAATTTATAGGATAAACCAGTGCTTTTCCCATTTAATTTATAGGATAAACCAGTGCATTTCCCATTTAATTTATAGGATAAACCAGTGCTTTTCCCATTTAATTTATAGGATAAATCAGTGTGTTTCCCATTTAATTTATAGGATAAATCAGTGCTTTTCCCATTTAATTTATATAAATCAGTGCTTTTCCCATTTAATTTATAGGATAAATCAATGTTTTTCAAATTGAATTTATAGGATAAATCAGTGTTTTCCCATTTAATTTATAGGATAAATCAGTGCTTTTCCCATTTAATTTATAGGATAAACCAGTGCGTTTCCCAATTAATTTATAGGATAAACCAGTGCGTTTCTCATGAGTGGCTGCTAGTGAAAGATTTTATTGTTTGTGTAACTTTTCTACGTTATGAACCGCATGTGGCTTTTAATTTACGGAATAATGTCATATCATTAGTGGTTAACATACCACAAACCTCCTAGTCCTTACAATTTGACCATAAGTCTTACTTTAATGACCCAAAAATTATGAACTTACAGAAAAATGTTAGAAAATATAAAATAGAACTTTTACAATCAGATCTGGCTACTGGCTTGTGTAGGTTCGATCCATGTTGGGATTTCCGCAATTGATTAAGCAGAGTTGGTTAGGGATCAGACTTGCTTTACTGGAATACCTCAGATACTTTCACCTGTCTATGTTTTTCATGCAAAACCTCTTCATGATCTACTTTATAGCATTATATCAAAATACCATCCAACAAACGAAAACGAGTTGTAAAAGGGAAAGTCACTGTGCATTGAGTGGAAAAAAGACAGAAAGGCAACAGTTACATTTATTGAAAAAATTGTAGTCAGTTTGAGTATTGCTCATGTTAAGACTTTGTTTTCATAAACTGAGTAACAGAAAGAAGCAAAACCAACAAGTTTCTGAAAGTAATAGGTAGTATAATCATCAAAGTTATGAAATGAAATCTTTAGAGGAACTTACAGTATTATGAATCAAAACCAAAATAATCTAAAAAAAGGTCTATAGTCCAAAGAGAATCAAATGTGCAGAATGAATGCCATATCCTCGAATATACTGGTCTGCCAACAGTCCTGATGTATCACAAGTGTCGTTGTCCACAACTCCTTTGGATAAATTCCCAATAGTTGTAGAAAAATATTTTAGTACAGTGTAAACTATGTAATTCCAATGAATCCAAACAAATGTTTCCTCTCAAATTATATCTCAACACAACATTAAACACATCTACAGACTAATTTTGAAACAAGAACATAGGAAATAGCAATGAAATAATTGTCCAGCTCTACCTCCTTAAACACATATAGCCTTAAGACACACATTTTTTCCAGCTTGCCACATGACATTTTAAAATGGCCTATGTCATAAAAGAACCCACCTGACTGACCCATCCAATGGGAAACAACTTAATTCTAATAAGATCCCACCTGACCGACCTAACTAGCTGATGATAAATTACTCCAGACTTGTCAGTATGCCGAATAAATAGGATGAATTTAACTTGTGAACACCTGCTTATAGCTCAGTATTTTTAAAATAGACTTTATTCTGATGGATAAAAATACAAAATATCTTGTTTATCTTCACTACAATTTACAGTCATGAACAAAAATTACAATATGGATACAGACAGGTTACACAAAATATAGATATACATGACACCTCCTCTCATAAAAAAATCATATAATAAAGCTTTGATTTATATATTAGTCAAACATACATACAGTAATGATAATAATAATATTTAAATAAGAAGATGTCTTATGAATGACAAAATTTATACCAAATAAATATAAAAATTCTGTTTACATGACAGTGCATCTGCAATCAAATTTTCTTCCACATCGACAATTTCTGATTTTTGTTTTTCATTTTCTTGGTGAAGGTAAGGGGTTGTGATAATTCAATACAATATACAATTTAAAGAAGTCTTGTAATGCCAAAATTAAATCAAACACTCCTCGTTAGTGGAACAATTTCAAGGTGCTTATTTACTTTTTTTGAGAAATGGCACACTGGATGATCCACACCATTTTTGTCTGCCACCAAATCCTATGTCACCTGCATCAACAGACATTTTAAGTAATTAGTTGAAATCTGTAGCTGAAAGAAATGGTGCACTTTTAAGTATAGCCTTTAATTTATTGAATACCTCCTGACATTTGTTAGACCAATAAAACGTATCTTCCTTACTCAGCAAATTGGTAAGAGGTTCAGCAATTATGGAAAAATTTAGCAGAATTTCCAATAATATCCAGCCATACCCAAAAATTGCATCACCTTTTTTTTTTCTTCTGATAGGCATTGGGAATTCAGAAATGGCTTAAACCTTAATTTCTACAGGTTTGATCATATCCCAGGTTCCACAGAGGACCTCAAAAACCTCAGAAAACTTTAAACCTAACCCTAAACCTTAAATTTCATTTTGACCTTAAATACCTATAAAAAAAAGACTAAAACGCTGAATGAAACCTAATATGATTTGCCCGGATTATGTTTTTGTTGTTGTTGTTGAGCAAATCAAAGTGAGGTGAATTCCAATGTACAATCAGGGACAAATTAATTACTCTAGAGAGGAGAAACATTGGGGATATGTATTATCAATGTTTTTTTATTGACTCAAAGAAACATGGAATATGCCAATATTTATTTAGTTTAAAGTATTTAAAAATCTTTCACATTTTGACATCTTTGCAAATTCCTTTGTTGACAGACAAACTGCTGATCTTCAAATGTCAGGAATTTTGACTTAATACTAGTTTTAGATTTCAGCTATGGATCAGCTCCTGGCATAATAATTTTAGGTATATCACTCCTTAAAAATGCATGTTTCAAAATACATTGAGCATATCTAGTAGCAATTGTAAAATGTCTTTTCAACTGAGTAGGCTTTCAAAAATAGGAGTATGCACGATGGTCAGAAATGGGACAGTGATGTTTCTTCTGCACCTTACACATAGAAAGTGTGGATGGGATGAAGGAGAGGAAAAGAAGGCTATTGAAAAGCATTAGGATGAGAAGCTTCAAGAGCTTAAAGATCCGATATAAAGAAAATGTATAGGTTCTAGGACAGGATATTGTGCGTTGTGTAAAGTGTATTGTGTATTAGCTGTGTGTAAAACTGCTGGACTGAATATGACATTCACTAAATGTTTCAATTTCTAAGATGGATTATTTGCTGGGCAATGTGTCGAGACATTTTAGTTGAAATTTCTTAGCGCTTGCAGGCATTTGTTATGTAATTATTTATTAATTTTCACTTTTATTTTTATTTTGTTCAGAAACAATCTCAGACGCATACTTCTTCAGTTTCTTTTATACATTTGTGCTCACCATGGAAATAATAATGTAACTGCTTTTGTGTCTTGGATCTCAGATATTATTTGAAAACCTTGAAAAAACTTAAATTAACCTCAGATTTTAAAATTTAATTTCACTTCTAACCCTGATGTCCTAGAAATGTAACACAAGCATGACACTACTCACTTTTTTTAAAATTAATTATAAAATTTGTCTGACTCAGTAGATCATAGAATTTCCAGATGATTTCCAGGTGTTGCTGTATATAATGACATGCATGTATTGCAGCCATCTTTACCAGATGTTACTATGTTCATTAGATGCTGGGATTTTGAGGGAGAATTTTTCATACCATTTAGCATCACTGTGTATTGGTAAAGCCCATCCAGAGTTGCAAATGGCAAAATTTCTTTTGCTTTAACTGTAAGTGGTGTTTACCAAGATCCTTTCAACAGGTCAGACTTGGTGACATATGTTGCATTTCCAATTGTTTGAGTGCCTTCGATGTTTCTTGGCACTGGAAATAAAGTCTATGTGTTTAGTAAGCAGATATCATCTAAACAGCTTAGTTTGATGTTTTTAGTTAGCCAATATCTGCACATCTTGTTTCATGTTTTTAGTTAGCCAATATCTAGACATCTTGTTTGATGTGTTTAGGAAGCAGATATCTACACCACTTGTTTGATGTGTTTCCCTCAGCCGACAGAAGAATCCTGTTGATTTGGGTCATTAACATAAGTCAAGGTCACTAATGCTTAAATAGATTTAGCCTTTTTATTTAATTTCTTTTTGATAACTTGCATTCTGGATAATAAAATTAAATTATGTACATTTGTTCCCCTTGCCTCAGAAATAGCTGTATTGATTTTGCTTATGCTATAATTATATTTGGCGACTGCATTTCATTCAGGACGAGAACTTAAGTTGACTTCAGCCAAATCTTGACTTGCTTTAGTATAATCCTTTTATAATAATAATATTGATTGCGACATTGAAGCATTTAGTTCTTGAGTAACATGGTAAATTTTTGTTTATACTTTAATTTAATTTCTACTGAATTAATACAGCCATGCACAGTAGTAGTAGTCACAACTTGCTCACTATTGTGTGTTCATATTCTTTATTTTAGTGCCAAGTCAGGTGATCGTGAGCCGCACACTAGCCAGGCAACATATGATGATGTCAGTAGCCACAAAAGTAGCGATACAATTAAACTGCAAGTTAGGGGGAGAAGTCTGGGCTCTGGAAATTCCTGTAAGTGCAGTTTCAAAAAAGTTTATTCAATAAACAAATTGTCATAATTTCACCATTTACTTATTTGTATAAGAGTTCTACTGAACATAAGGGCAAATCATACAGAACAAATGAGAGAGTTACTGTATTACATTCAGACATTGGCCATGCCTCATCAGAATAAAGGAGAGCAGCAGCTCATGCAGAAGCATACACACGGAGCTCTGGATACGAATTTGGGTATTTTACTTCCTACTTAGGAGTTCAGTTTCTTACCTAAACAGGATGCTAAGCCATGTGAAGTATGGCAGCCATCATGATAGTCCTGTTATGTAAGGCATATCACATGTTGTTTATGTTTTAGCGCTACATCTTACTAACCAAATAATGGCCTTGTAAAGCGTGTTCTGATGTAGGTTGACATCGGGATGAGTAGTCAAAGTTTCAGGAACATCTCACACACTTGGCAGCCCATAGCGACACTCTTCCACAAATTGATATATAATTAATATACTTACTTTGCTGTTTTTATCCTGATGGAATCAAAATCTGACACTAAATGCATTTTCATGTTACATTGACATACATTTGAATTTGTTTTAATGCAATGGTAGTTGAAGTATGCCGAAGTAGGTTCATGTGGGGGATATGTTTCTTGAACAAAACAGAACGTTGCTTACAGTTCCAATAATGTATTTTTATTCGTTTTGTTAAAGAATAATATTTCAGCTTAACCCGATTTTGGCATTCCCAGCTTTCTTCGCTTTCCAGCGAAATGAAATATAGGCCAACAAAACTTGAAAACAGGTTCATTTCTTTTCTCAGAATTTGAATTTATTAGAGAAAAGACACCATGGTAAGTAAAGTCTGACAAAATCTTTATGACTTTACTTTGTAGAAAAGCATCATTATTTGTTGCCAGTGGTGTAAGATATTCCTGAAAATTTGTTAGTCAACGTCAAAACACACTACACAATGCCGTTAGTTAGGCTGTAAGACCCATCACCCTCATGAACAAAAATATTGGATGATGTGTCTTACGTTGTAAGACTACCATCATAAAACTCCTGCTATAACTACTCCTGAGTGAAGAGTTGTATCAGTATGGTATTTTCACTACAATACTTCTGAGTGAAGAGTTGTATCAATATGGTATTTTCACTACAATACTCCTGAGTAAAGAGTTGTATCAATATGGTATCTTCACTACAATACTCCAGAGTGAAGAGTTGTATCAATAATGTATTTTCACTACATTACTCCTGAGTGAAGAGTTGTATCAATATGGTATTTTCACTACAATACTCCTGAGTGAAGAGTTATATCAATATGGTATTTTCACTACAATACTCCTGAGTGAAGAGTTGTATCAATATGGTATTTTCACTACAATACTTGGGATATGTACTTGGTGTTAATTAAAATGATACAAATCTGACATCCACTACAGTGGCCATCCTGAAAATCTTGTCACTACTAAGATTGAAAGAACTGTGATAATAACATTAAGTTTTTACAAAAGGACTGCTGATAGTATGTTGTAAATGAAAATGGTGCTAATCATGCATGCAGTATGGCCACCACGGTACCCATTTTGAAAATGATCTTAATTGTTATTCATCTCAAAGAGATGACTATAGTTTGTAATAAATGAAAACGGTGCAGATTGGAGATACAAATGTCTACCTTAGTGGCCATCTTGGTAGACGTTAAATGGATGTCTTGTTATGTTTTCACTAAAACACATCATCTGATGTGTTATTTGTTCCAAATGAAAATGGTGCCACTTTGATATCGGATGTTGATGTTGTGGTGTCCATTTTGAAAATCTTGTCAATTCTCTTGGGCAGATGGTCATATGAACATAGTCTACATAATCAGGTATGATTTCAAGCATTTGATATTCTCACAGCTGGAAGGGATATCACCACTGATTCCCATTTGTCGTGCTATAGCTATTGATGGCATATTGACAGAGTTGTAATTTGTCATTGTGTTTTCTGTAATGTCAATACCATTGAAGATTATCAGTGTAGCTTTCTAGGTTTGAAACATGTCACAAATATTTCAAAAATATGTATTCACCAAAGTGTTTGCTTCGTGTCAAATGATGTGCAATGGGACTCTATATTAGATACCAGTACTGTTATGACTCTATGGTCTTAAAGTAAGTAACAGAGTGAAAACCAACAGTTGTACTAAAATTCAGCAAACTATTTATTTTCCAAGAATACAAAGTAAAAATTAAAAGAGAATTTGTGAAATAAATCCCAGATAGTCCTAAATGGACAATCACAAGTCCAAAAGTGTTAAGTATTTTGAATGAATTCCAATGGTTTCCAAATGAATTGTAATCTTGAATGTGCTGAAGTACAAACAGTCTGGAAGTGTTGATGTGCTAACAGTCTGGATGTATCACAATGATATACTCAAAAATGTCTCGAAATGAATTCACATTAATCCCAAAATAGTGATTTAGTCTGGAAGTGTTAATGAGCAATTTTTAATTCCAATGAATAATTGAAATAAAACATTCTGACAAATATTAACTGAGCACAACTAAAAGACTGATTCCACTTCAGCTGTTAAGATAGGAATACATCTTATATAAACAGCTTGAATATAAATCACCTAAGATGCAATGAGACAACTGGGATGAGGGTCAAAAGTTTATTTTTAGAACATTCTAAGTTGTAAATTTAATCAGGTCTTTTGCTTTAATTTTTTGTAAAGAACATGGTAAACACCAGTTGAACCAAGAATTCCTGAGGGGAAAAACATGTTCTGAACTCAAAGTAAACACGTTAACTTGCAAGTAATAATTATCTTAAAATATGACCTACAAATAGACAGATATTAGCTATCTAATATATTGTTTACAAATAAAGATAATAGAAATGGGCTAAAAACTCCTAGACTCAATTATGGATAAAGATCAATCACACAATACAAATTAAATACACATAACAGTACTTAGAAAGTTTCCACATATAGAAAATTGAATTTTAAATTATATATTCCGGTTGTGGACTATTATTGTGAAAACATAAGTACGAAGAGTTGACTTTAGCCATCATCTGCCAATTAGACTGATGTATTGTTTTAGACATGACTAATTTTATTAACTATACTTCTCATGGACCAGAAAAGCTTTTGGGTTAGTCTCTTTTCTGTCTTCCGTCCATTCGTTAGCACAAGTTTTTTAACGCTGCTCCTCTTAAACTATTTGAGGGATTGCCATGAAACTTTACACACAGATCCATTCCATGGTCTAGCTGGTATGGATGAATTTGGTGCTGCTTGCTCTTCTAATATGGCCACCACAGTGACCATATTGAAACTCTTGTTCTTCTAATATGGCCACCACAGTGACCATATTGAAACTCTTGTTTATTATTATTCAGCTTATAAAGTAAGTCATGCTATCTACATTATGATTCCTGCCACACCACCTACCATTGCAAGAAATCAGAGCCATACAACCGAACTTAAACTTTAACTAAAGCAAGACATAAAAACTCATTTTGATTTGCCTAATCCTGTTCAATAGGTTAATAAATCTAGTAGTGTGATATTGCAGTCTTAACATTGAGAAAAGATAATTATTTTGTCCAACATGTAGTTAGATCAGTGTTTTTCAACCGGGGTTCCGCAGAACCTAAGGGTTCCATGAGCACATCCAGGGGTTCCACCGGTGGCCAGTAAAAATATAAAAATAATGGCCAAAATTGCCAGGGACCAAGTCTGGCAGTACCAGAACTGTGCTGTAATTAGTCGTTGTTTATCTACTTAATTACTGTTTCCGTTGTTGTCCTAATGAGTGTTTAGCATTTGAATTAATTTTCATAACACTGTTGTTTTTGTGCAACCATGGACTGATTTATTAAGAAGAGAAAATTAGACGATGCCACAGCTGACGACCAAACTAAACCTCAAGAGCAGTCGACTGAAGCTACAGCTATTACCGCGTCATGTGAGCCGAACGTGCCAAAAATTGACGTTGTGGATCGGAATCTTAAAGTTCGTCAGTACAGTGACAATTACTTAGCTATGGGATTCAATTGGGCAGGAGACCCAGACTGCCCCTTACTGCTCTGTGTTGTCTGCGGGGAGAAGCTTGCCAAAAGTGCCATGACACCAGCTAAATTGAAGCAACACTTAACAACTAAACATCTGGATGTAGCACACAAGAATGTGGCGTACTTCGAGAGGGCACTAAGCTTGAATAAAAAACAAACTGCTACATTTGAGAAAAAGTTCAAGATAAGTGACAAAGCTCAAGAAGCAAGTTATGCTGTCGTGGAGATCGTTGCAAAGAAAATGAAATTGCATACCCTCACTGAAACCGTAATCTTGCCTGCATGCCGAGAAATTGTGAGAATTATGTTTGGTGAGAGTGCCATATCTGACATCAGTAAGATTCCACTGTCAGAAAATACGATAAGCAGACGTATTTCAGACATGTCCAGCAACATTGAAAGTCACGTTTTAGCGAAGAGAAAGACATGTGGATTCTTTGCACTGCAGGTGGATGAAAGCACCGATGTCAGCAGTAAATCACAGCTTTTGGGGTTTGTACGTTTTATTGACAATGGAGCTATTGTTGAAGATTTTTTCTGCTGTAAGGAGTTACCAGAAACAACAAAAGGACAAGACATATTTGACGTTGTCAATTCATATTTGCAGTCATGTGACTTGAACTGGAAAAACTGCTTTGGCATTTGTATGGCTGGCGCCCCTGCCATGATGGGAAATATCAAAGGTTTTGACTCACTGGTGCGACAGATGAATCCAGTTATCATGGTCATGCACTGTTTCATCCACAGAGAAGCACTAGATGCTAAAACATTTGGAGCTGAGTTAAAGTCTGTGCTGGACATGGTGGTGAAAATCGTTAATTATATGAAGATGAGACCTCTGAAATGTCGCCAGTTCACCAAACTTTGTGAAAGCATGAAAGCAGATCATGTCACACTCATCCAACACACGGACGTACGATGGCTGTCTTGCAGAAAAGTTTTATCTCATTTCTACGAGCTGAGAGAGAAGATGCTGATGTTCTTTTCTCGTGAAAACTTGAACGATTTTGAAGAAGTACTGAGCACCGAGTGTTGGTGTTCCAAACTAGCTTATCTGGCTGATATATTTCATGAATTGAACATTTTGAACAGTGGAATGCAAGGCAGACATGAAAACGTCTTGACTTCAACTGACAGAATAAACGCATTCTGAAGAAAGTGATAATTTGGAAGAAGCATGCATCTGCTGGAAATTTGGAAATGTTTCCCAGTGTTGTTCAGAAAAATTATCAAGAAATTCTTCCAATGATTGTGACCCATTTGGATGCTCTGTTGAATAGTCTCAGCAAATATTTTCTGTCGATATCTGTTGACCAGTACGACTGGGTTAGAAACCCGTTTGTGGAATTTGAACTGTGCCAAGGACAGTTTACTTTGAAGGAAAAGGAGGAACTTGTTAGCGTTGCGAGTGACAGAACGCTGAAGCTAAAACATGCAGAGTTGAACTTGGATGCGTTTTGGTTACTAGTTAAAAATGAGTACCCGGCTATCACTGAGAAAGCTTTGCAACTTCTGTTGCAGTTTTCAACTTCTTACATGTGCGAGTTCGGATTTTCTGCTATGACCACCATCAAACACAAGAAACAAGAATGACTTTTGTATGTCGAAGATGAACTTGGGTGTCTCTGTTGAACATTCAGCCACAAATTCAACTGCTTTGTAGAAATCACCAAGCACAAGTTTTACACTGAAATGTTCGCTACTGCAAACTGATGCTAACGGGTAACAGTAAAGTAACTTAGTAACTAGTAATATCGGCGATTCTGGCCACACAAGTTTATTTTTTATTTGGGCTACAATTACAGTGCTACACTCATACACCTGTATCAGTCAGTGTTTTCTTGTGTCACTGCATGTGGTTCCGCAAGCAATCTAAATGCTCTGAAGGGTTCTGTTCCAATAAAAAGGTTGAAAAACACTGAGATTCCTGTGGCTAGTTGTTAACCAAACTCCAACATGCAGTCAAATCTCTATGGCCATTTGTCAGCCTAACTCCAACATGCAGTTAGATTCCTATGGCCATTTGTCAATGTAACTCAAACATGCAGTCAGATCTCTATAACCAATTGTGAGCCTAACTCCAACATGCAATTAGATCTCTATGGCCATTTGTCAACCTAACTCCAACATGCAGTCATGTCTCTATGGCCAGTTGTTAACCTAACTCCAACATGCAATTTGATCTCTATGGCCATTTGTCAACCTAACTCCAACATGCAATTAGATCTCTATAATCAATTGACAGCCTAACTCCAACATGCAATTTGATCTCTATGGCCATTTGTCAACCTAACTCCAACATGCAATTAGATCTCTATAATCAATTGTCAGCCTAACTCCAACATGCAATTAGATCTCTATGGCCATTTGTCAACCAAACTCTAACATGCAATCAGATCTCTATGGCCAATTGTCAGCCTAACTCCATCATGCAATCAGATCTCTATGGCCAGTTGTCAGCCTAACTCCAGCTTGTAATCAGATCTCTATGACCAATTTGTCATCCTAACTCGATCATGCAATCAGATCTCTATAACCAATTGTCATTCTAACTCCAACATGCAATCAGATCTCTATGGCCAATTGTCAGCCTAACTCCATCATGCAATCAGATCTCTATAGCCAATTGTCAGCCTAACTCCAACTTGTAATCAGATCTCTATGACCAATTTGTCATCCTAACTCGAACATGCAATCAGATCTCTATGGCCAATTGTCAACCTAACTCTCAACATTTAATCAGATCTCTATGGCCAATTTGTCAGCCTAACTCTTTCATGTAATCAGGTCTCTATGGTCAACTTATTAGCCTAACTCCTTCGTGTAATTAGGTCTCTATGGTCAACTTGTTAGCCTAACTCCAACTTGTAATAAGATCTCTATGACCAATTTGTCAGCCTAATTCCAGCATGCAATCAGATCTCTGTGGACAATTGCCAGCCTAACTCCAACATGCAATCTGATCTCTATGGACAATTTTCATCCTAACTCCAACATGCAATCTAAATCTATGTGGCCAATTGTCATCCTAACTCCTATATGCAATCAGATCTCTATGGCCAGTTGTCATCCTAACTCCAACATGCAGTCAGATCTCTATCGCCATTTCATCAGCCTAACTCCAGCATGAAATACGATTATTATGACTAATTATCAGCTTTACTTCAACATGCAGTTAGATTTATATGGGCAATTTGTAAGCCTTGCTCCTACATGGGATCAGATCTCTATGGCCATTTATCAACCTGACTCTGTCAGATACATTCCAAAATCCTCTTATTTTTGCATCTTTTGCATGAAAATGGATAAATTTAAAATATTTAGGAGCACATTTGCAACCCACAAATATACTTCCAATTTAAGAGGTCACTATACTACATGTACTATTTTTTAATTACTCACCTGATATCTTTGTGGGAAACAATATGTAGGTAAACCTAAAAGAGAATTCCAATTGAGAAAAAAAGAACACCTTAGGGATATACAAAATATGACAGAGAATACAGTGTTCAAAGCTTCAAGTAGCAACCTTAATTAGAAAGATGGAGAACTTTATTGGATACAGCAGTTACCTACCCTATGTCGGGTCAGGATCAGCATCTCAGTTTAAGTGGGAACCCATGCATTTTTAAGTCTTATGATACTTAGTTGGTTCTAAATGAAAATGGTGCCAGTTGTACATCCAATTTGGCTGCCCTGACAGGTGTTAGGAAAATCTTCTTGTTACTACTTTTATGAATGGGTGATCAGTATGATGTGGGTTTTCACCAAAGTTCTAATGATATCTGCTTTGTCCTAAATGAAAATGGTACCAGTCTGACATCCATTATGTATACCACAGAAGATAATTTGAAAATTTTGTTATCACAAAAGAATATCATAGATGGTTTAACACTCAGCGATTAATAGTAAGAAATGGTCTTATCTTACATTCCTGGAAATTCTTTGTGCCCAGTTGAGCCTTTTTGCTCAGTTACGACTTCTTGCTCAGTTGAGACTTTTTGCTCAGTAGGGCATCATTGGAATTCATTCCAGCTACTAAAAATATTCATGGCCTTTGTGGGATTAGCTCCATTATCTGCACATATTCAATGTTTGTGTGGGATCCACTCCAGTTTCTAAACATACATGATGATATATTCCAATTTCTAAATGTTCATGTTGGAAGAAAATAGATCAGCCAAATGTGCAATATTTGTATGAAAAATACATATATCATGATGGTGAGATTTTATTAGCATCGCTTGTGCTCATAGTGCATGCGCGACAATTTAAATTCTGCAATGGCAGACTAATTAATTGTTCGAGGGGGACGGAAAAAAAGCCTCATCCCCCAACACTTCACTGCACTCAAAGAGTGCTTTTTAATTCAGCCAATAGGTCATGACACAATATAGCTCCAATTTATAGAGTCCCAATCGGCCCGTGTGAAGGGCTTTCATGAGTGGGAATGGACCCAATTCACAAATACGTATATTTGAAATGCGCTACTTTTATTTCTTTCTTAAAACCATCCTATATTTAAAAAATTTCATCCTTTTTCCAGCTGCGAAGTTTGATGGTAATTGGTATGGACGTGTATCATGACTCTGCTCAAAAAGGCAGGTCTGTAGCAGGAATCGTGACAAGTATGAACAATAAGCTGACTCGGTATTACTCTAGAGTGACATTCCAACACCAGTACCAGGAACTGGTAGATGGTTTAGCCACACCCCTTATAGGTAAGACTTGTTTCACCCATTGTTAACTCATCATACTGTACCTATACCTCATGCACTGTGCTAACATGTCACAGTTTATACTGGGAGTCACTTTTAAATGGCAATATTAGCTTAGACTTGTGTGTTTTGCATGACAAGTTTATACATTACAAATTATTGGGTGATTAACTATCATTTGCTAATTATGTATACAATTCAACTAATTACTTTTCAGCTTACATAGATAGAGGAAACACTGCAGTAAAAAGAAATCAAAATTTTACTTCGATAGTGACAACAGTAGCAGAGTTATTTCAGTTTGAAAATGATGGAAAGTGATGATAATCAGCCATTGGGAGGACAAAGATACCTAATGGTCTCTATGGAGAATTTTGGAGATTTTGATCAGATGAGATTGACAGTTACTCCAAAATACACACTGAAGATGACAGTGGGAGTGATGGAAATGAAAATGTTGAAGACAATGAAGAAGAAGAAAACAAATTTAGAGGTGATCAAATGATCATAAGTTATAGAAGATAGGTTGACAAGAGACCAATCAAATGATCAACACCAGGACCAACAAAGAGCTTAGACCTTGATGTGAATGAATTTGATTTTGTTTTAGTTTTTCTTTTTCCAGCATTTTTGATTGAGTTGATAGTAACAGACACAAATCTTTTAGTAAGAAGAAACTGCAAAAAAAGAACCAAACTGAACAGAGGTTACAGAGAAAGAAAGAAAGGCATGGCTTGGAAGGAAAATATTTATTAATATTCTGCATCTCCCTCATGTACTGGTCGACAGATGCCCTATATGGAACTTAATGGAAGGAGAATAATAAAGAGAAATAGGCTTGATAAGCTCACACATTATTTTCACCTAAATATTAGTCAACATAATCCCCACAGACTTCACAAATTGCATCATGTTAGGCCTGTGTATGATGCCATTTAAAACATTTGCAAAGGGAATTACAACCCCCATCAAAATGTAAGTGTAGATAAAGTTATAATTAAATTTTGTGAGTATCTGCTATCCAAACCAGAAAGAATGGAATCAGAGTATGGATGAGGGAAGTGAAGAACTACACTAATGAGTTTCAGGTTTGCACAGATAATGTTACAGCTAACACAGAAGCAACACATGTCATCTTGGAGTTAACACATAAGATTTGTGGAAGAAAGCACATATTAATTGTAGACAACTATTTCACCAGTCCGGATTTATTTGAGAGGCTTTTTCCAAAAGATGGACCTCAGCTGGCCTAGTGGTTGAAGGCACTCACCATAACAGATCACTAATATCTCATCGATGCAGGGAAAAGCTTGCCAGTATGTCCCGTGAATCGGTGGTTGTTTCTATGGCTTTTCCAGATTCTTTCTGCACCAAAGCATATTGGCTGGAATGAGCCTTTCATGTACTGAAAAAATGGTATTAAACCCACAAATTTCAAATCTTCAGAATGGTATATACATGGAAAGGTAAGATTGAGCAGAGGAGAGTTCCCTTCACAGCATGTGACATGAAGCTTCAATGGGAAATCAAGATAGTACAGGAAAGAGAAAAATAACAGCATGTGACATGAAGCTTCAATGGGAAATCAAGAGAGTACAGCAAAGTGAATAGCAGCAGAGAGACTGGGCCCACCAACTATTTCGTCCAACAGGACCATCTATCGAAAACTTTTCTGATAGAAGGTCGTATTTCACAAAATAAACCCTTCTATCCAGAAACTATGATGACTAAATCCTCTTTTCTGGCTAGAAGGGTTATTTCGACAAAGATAACTCACTATGAAAAATATTTCTTCACGTGGTGACGTCGACGACGACGTTGGCGGCCCAGTCTCTCTGCTGCTATCATGTAAAATATTTTAGGATTTTTAACTAAAAAACGTATCAAGTCCAACTCGGTATCGTGTCCGAGGATCATGTAAATTTATTGTTACAAATCCGTGTGGATTTGCCTGAGCACGACTAAAGAAATTTCTGAATCTATTTATGTCCATGTCACCGCTGCACCAAGTCTGATGAATATTTCGTAACGTGTGTACGTCAACTCCGTTGAACACTGCAAGGATGTTACAATTGTCTCTGATCACTTTCGGAATTTGTGTATAACGTTGTGTCACATAAATGACGTCAGTGTTTTTATGCCGCCCACGGGAAAATATTCTCGCAGGGTTTGTTTGTTTATCCAACATCACATCATCGTACACAACTAGATTGTTAATTGATCCATCGATGTCATCAGTGCCAGGTGCATCATTGACATCAGTTTTGAATTCAGCTATGTTTTCATCATTCTCACTGATTGCTTTTCCACTCTCGTTAAAATCTTTTATTACATCATAGCATCGCTGATCGTCCGCAGATGGAGCTATCAAATATAGCTTATCCCATTTCATCCACTTCATTATCAAATTAAGTAACAACTGTGTCTTACCCGACCCAGATAGACCTATGATAATCATTCGGATAGAATTTGGTAGCACTGAGTTATGTTTGATTGGCGCTCGTCGCTTTGTCGCGGAAAAGTCAGTGATTTCCATTTAATATATCATAAAATAAATATGGATTTATATTGTGTGAAATGCCGAGCACATACCCCAACTACGGATACAACAACAATTACAACAAAAAATAATCGACAAGCGCTTACAGGTAAGTGTGAACGATGTGGCACAAAAAAATTTAGATTTATTATAAAAAAAAAGGAGGTGATATCGCAGCCAAGTTAGGAAAATTACCAGGAGCTCCGTGGGCTAAATACCCAGGAGAAAAACATCTTCCAGGATATAATTACTGTGGTCCAGGAACCCGACTTGATATCAGACTTGATGCTCAGGATCAACCAAAACCCGGTGAGTATCCGATAAACGCTATTGATAGCGCGTGCCATGCTCATGATGTAGCTTACCGAAGCAAGGATTTGCAACAGCGCCATCTCGTGGACGTGAAATTAATTCACGCGTTAAATGCCATCCCTGATAAATCTTTCAAAGAAAAGTTAACATCCTGGTTGATAAAATCCGCAATGAAAGGTAAATTAGCGTTAGGTACTGTTATATAATGGAGTCGATTTATTATTCCCCAAGCGGATACTGGAGAGGTAACGTGGCAATTAGTAAACTCGCTGAAGCAGCAAAAGTTATGGCGGTTACTGCCAAAAATTGGTTATCCCGACAGGCAATATGGCAAATTTATCTACCGCGCCCTAAACAAATTCACTCTGCGCATTTCGATGTTAGTGTACCAAATGAGGTTCATCAAGCTGATATATTATTTCTGCCACATGATACTATCCGAAGACGCACATACAAGTACGCGTTAACCATAGTTGATGTTGCCAGTAGATACAAAGATGCGGAACCGTTAACAACTAAAACAGCATCTGAGGTTGCTTCTGCGTTTGAAAGAATTTATCGGCGAGGACCTCTGCGATGGCCAAATTTATTACAAGTTGATCCTGGCAAAGAATTTCAAGGTGCAGTATCATCGTTGATGAAACAACATAACGTCACCATACGACGAGGACACACTGAAATTCACCGTAATCAGGCAATTGTTGAGCGATTCAATAGAACACTTGCTGAGCGGTTATTTGGATATCAATACGCGAAGGAATTTATTCAAGATACGAGATCGCGCGAATGGGATGCAAGATTACCAAGCGTGATAGCTGCGCTAAATAATGAAATAACTCGAATAACCAACATGAAACCTTCCATCACGATCACGAAAAAAAATATACCCGTACGACGTGATTCTTCAGCGCAGCCGATACTGGGTAATGTTGCTGTAAGATATTTATATGAAGCAGGTGAACTTGAAGGTGGTAAACGAAGAGCGACTGATCCCATTTGGAGTGTTACCACACATAAGATATCCACCGTGACAAGATCCACTGGCAGACCAGCAATCTATAGATTAGATTCAACTGCTCCTCAACGCGGATTCACCCGTGAGCAACTTCAGGTAATTCCCGAGGACACACAATTGCCGCCAAAATCACTGAAGTGACTTAACTAGCGCTGGCACCCCGACGTCGATTACACTCAAGACAGGTCAACATGACATTATCACGTGTATGACCGCGATTGTTATCTTTTCTATCTACGGTAAATTGTCTTGAATTTTTATTCGAATACTGCCATAGCATTATACAATTACAGCTCGCACAGTGATTATTCTGTTGTTGTTTCAGCGCAACAACGAAGTCAACATCAAGATCAAAATCGCGATTATTTTTTTTGTCACTCTGTTTGTAACCGGCGAGTTTTTTTTCTTATTACATCACCATCGGTGTTGTTTTTATCAGCTATTGACTCAAAATCGAAGGATTCATTCAAGACAATTCTTCGCAGTTGAGATATTCTTCTGACTCTGGACACCGCTAAGTAAACTAAGTTTGACCATTCGATTCGATCATCAATGATCCAGACAGTTGTATCTGAAATAGTCAGTCCTTGAGAACAATGAATGGTCATTGCGTATCCTAGCGTCCACAGAGATTTATTCATCGCTAGTGCATCCTCGACAGCATCGATGTCAACTAACACAATATCATTCAATACTAAATTCTGTTTCTCTGTCTTTCCTGGAATATCAACATCTATATTTTGTAACCGCGTATCAGTTGGTCTATAACATAACGGCGTTGGCAGCATTGGAAACTTTTTTTGTTGCAACCGAAATAGCTGTTGTTGAAGTGTGTCTCTGACTATCTTTCTTCTTGCCACTATCAAATCGTCTGGTTTCCACACGCGTAAAAAGTCGCTCATCGAAGTTTCAGGAATCATCTCGCGCATAATTTCACATTGAATTTTATTCGGTTGTAGCCTGATTAATGTTTTAAATTCTTTCAGCGTTGCATCAAGTGCTCGGTAATCATCAGACACTTCTTCATGATAATCAACAAAATTCCTCAGCCAATCATGCGGAGATGCGCCGACAAACGGAGGTGGTTGACCGTGATCGCCGCACATAATCACTGCAGTATTTTTCGTTAACAGCCAATCAAGAAATGTTTTTAACGTTTCCAGCGGTACCGTACATATCTCATCCCAAATTATTATATCATTGATATATTTTGTTCCCATTCGATCTGGCGTCCACACACCGCCGCTGTATTTGAAAAGCTGTGATAAGTACAAGAATTGACTCCTCGCTGTTTCATCTCTCTGGCAAGTCTGTGTGTGGGTGTTAGCACAATCATATCTGAAT
This sequence comes from Sinohyriopsis cumingii, assembly GCA_028554795.2. Taxonomy (NCBI): domain Eukaryota; kingdom Metazoa; phylum Mollusca; class Bivalvia; order Unionida; family Unionidae; genus Sinohyriopsis; species Sinohyriopsis cumingii. The sequence continues at coordinate 3,324,368 of JAPYKE020000096.1, read as the reverse complement.
TTTGAAATAATTCAATCGCTTGAGTTATTTTACCAGACCCGCCCGGCCCGTTCAAATAAACAGTTTTATGTCTGGTGATTGGATCATCCACAGACGGTGCAGAAGATATTTCTGGCATTGTTGATTTATAATAATTATCCTCGATTGCAACATCAGCGGATTCACAATACTCGTGCAACATCTCGGCTTTTATTCTCCACGAACCCCATTCATCTCCGCCGCAGAATTTCATTATATCGGTCAGTGATTCTGAATATTTCTTGTCGATGTAAAATGAATCCGTGGCAACTCTGACTGCCATACCAGTATGGTATGGGTCAGGAAATCGATTTACCATCGATAACAAATTTATAGAAACATAAGCCAGCACTGAAGATCTCAAATGTGTGTATTGAGGCGATTCTCCATCGATATAACTTACAATTGTGGCCAACTTTTTCCCGTCGGACAAGAACACATCCTCCCTGTTACAAAATATGTCTCTGGCAACCGCGTCGGCGATTATAAAATCCAATTCAGCTTCATCGATAATCAACCGCGAGTGATGCATTTTATGATCAAATGCTGCACCCTGAGTAAATTTACCGATTATTCTTCGTCCAAGATCTTTCACTGTGCTTTCACTGTTTTTGAGTTTAATCTTGAGAATTTTAGGAGCCTCACTGACGATGACATCCATCGGGGTATTTGGGCACTCTCGTGCATACTCGCCGATAACTTCATCTACACTGACACGCTCCGGTGTTGGTAACCAAACTGAGGTCTGCGGTCGATAACATATGATTGCTTCGCTGACAGTCAACGATACCAGTATGCCGCTGTCAAGCATGTATCGCAATAACACTATTGGTACCCAGCGCTTTTCGATGAAGTGTCTGCCAAATCAAACATAACAAATCGGATGAAGTCCCGTGGCGAATACAAACGAAGTCACACGAGCAAATCCTGTCAGGTCAGCGTCGGGTAAACTGCCGTTTACGGCGACTCGTGTCATCGAGTTCGTGGGGTGTCCAAACCGCGCAAAGTATTCGCAACACTCGCCGTTCCCGAGAAAGCTTCCTGGGTAGCAGGCAATCATATCCACGGAAATCATATCCCGGTAGTCATATCGGGTATTCCACAACCCGCCATGACCATACTCGACACAACTTAATTGTATATCCGAAAGAAATTGACTTCGGGTTGGTCTCCACGAATTTCTTTCTCTGGCGGCGTGAGCGGCAACACTTGGAACTGTAAAACAATTAACCAAATACTGTTCATCGCTAGCATTTCTCATATACGTTTTTGCGAGGTTTTTCATTTGTTGTTGCAACGATTCTGTTCTGTATAATTCTCCGTTGGGTCTCACAAATTGATCATACTCGGAATCTTCAGAGCTCCTAAATAACCACACCGACACAGGGTCGGTTTTACTCAGCGCGTAAATAACCTCGTATATGTTTCCAGAATAAAACTTGACAACACGGTCTCGTGGAAATATTGTAACCGCATCAGTCCACGCATGCGAATTATGATCAATAATTTCAATCGGTGTTCCTGACTTTTTATAATGCTTTGAATTATATAATATCTCTCCAGTTAGTGTTTTTACTGTTATTGAGCATTTTAATTTACTTGATAGCGCAGCAACATCATTTATTGTTGCCCCGGTATTCTTAACCGATTCACCCCATGATGTTATTTTTTCACGTCGCAGATCGGTTAAACCGTTTCCTCGTTTTGCGTTTTTAAAATGTTCCATTACTCGCTCGGCTACACAATTCAACACCGTCGAAGTAAATGATGCAGTCATTCGCATCGGAGCGAGTTTATCAATTTTTGTTTTTATTACAGGATATATTCCATAAATGACTGCGGTTACAGGATACGCTCGAGCGTAATATGGTATATCAATCCCGGTCAGCATTCCTGGTTTGGAATTGCTACTTAACAGAGCGGTCTTTTCGTTAGCAAGAACAGGGTCGAGTTTGTCACGGATAATCCACGTATCGTCTTCAACGTTGACAATAAATTTTATTCTGAAAAAATATTTCTTTTTACCCTGATGAAAATCAATATAATCAATAATTGTTTTTGCTCGGACATCAGTCATTGTAGCATCGATGATGACCTCATCACTGACATCGTCAACGTCGTGGATAATTTTAAATGACGACCATACATGAGATGCGCCGTCGTCGCGAAATTCTTTTTTACCCTCGTTGATAATATTAAACAGATCAGTTAGATGCCGTCGTCGTGGATCCAGGTTTAGCCTGTCAAGATCGAATCTCCCGGCACCAACTGCAGATAATTTCGAAAACACTGTCATATTATATTTAAGACAAATATTTAAATAAGAAAATATTATATATACAATGAACAACTGCAAATGGTTAAAAGTTGGATCCATAACAGTCTGTGGTAAGCCCTGCAGGAAAGAATTCTGCGGTGAACATATACAGAGCATCAAACGAGGAAGCACAGGACCTATTCGTTGCCTGCGATGTGGCATTGGTGTCAGAGGTAAAACACAATTATGTGCGGGGTGTGGGGGGAAACGATACCGGGAACTCAAGCGATATTACAATAAAAAAAATAACGGAGACGCGCTAAAATCCGAGAGTGATTATATAACTAGGTTTTCAGACAAATTATAAATTAGACAAATACATGAAGTATATATGAATCAAGAATTTGTCTCACATCCAACCATTAAAAATTATGAAGCATCACGACAGGGAATAGTTAGAAATAGCAGGTTGAAAAAACCAGTTGGTGTTGTTGATAATGCTGGTTATCTAAGATTTACTGTTGGGAGAAAGAAGTATCTTAATCACAAGTTTGTTTTCGAGTGTTTCCGTGGAAAAATCAAAGACGGTCTTGTGATCGATCACATGGATAATAATAAACTTAATAACTCTCTTCAGAATTTGCAAGCCATTACTCAGAGCAAGAATTCTGCACGAGGTAACGCTGGTAAATTTAAGAGCGTTGCAAGAAGAGCTGTAAGATCTCTCAACAAAAATACTAATAAAGAAAATATATTTCGCTCAATGAACTCAGCTGCGAAGTATTTTGGTATTAACTCCTGTTTGGTTCAACGTGTCGCAGAAAATGTTATCAAATCAACTTTTTCAAATAGGTTTGATAGCTGGATTATATTTTATTATGTAGATAACACTGCAGCGACTGCGTGAAAAGTCAATGATACAATTATTTCCCCGTTGTTACCAGCACGCTATAACACTCTACAGGTACGAGCAGACGATTTTCTGCACAAGGAAGTAAATAACTTCCCTTGTTTTTCCCCTTGACAAGTCAAGGTGACAGCGCAAGAATGATTTTATCTTCCGGATTTTATCAGGCAAACGTGTATTTATCTTTTTTTTCACAGACAGTGTCGCTATTTTATTACACTTGTTCGGGTTTATGGTTCATCTGTGGTTTCCACACGATCATATTTAAGAAAATACGTTTTAAACAAATCACGCTGAGCTATTTCTGAACTTTCGGGTATCAGTCAGTTTATATACAATATCGTCCTGATATCATATTGGGGTTTCGAAACCCAACAAAGTTGCACAACTTTCTCCGTTATCACCCCGTTTCGGGGTAACCTTTTACCCCAAAACAGGGTTGATTTCAGGGGTGGGTGTGCAACTTGTTGGATGTAGAATTATAACCCCGCATTGTGTTTGTACCGTCCTTAGGATAAGTTAGAATTAAGTTATATGTTTGTACCATCCTAAGATAAGTTAGAATTAAGTTATATGTTTGTGTACTGTCCTAGGATAAGTTATATATACAATTGTAAAATACAACTGCTGTAAATAGCTTCTACTGTAAATATTGTAAATATTATGTGTTTGTGCCGTCTTAAGATAAGTTATATGTTATGTGTTGTCCCCATATGAGCCTTGCTAGCGTATCAAATGGTAAGCTAGGAGGTTCACAAATGGGGAATGTCTTGTCGTTTCGCAAACACACCCTCTGGGCTTTCTAGACTGTTATTTGGCAGTTTAGGAGCTCAATCGGGGGTAGTGTTTCCGCCCCCTCCTGAGTTTGGTAGGTTATCATATGATAAGCTAGAGACTCAAAGGAGATGTGATGTTTTTTTTATTTTAAATATATAAAAATATATATAAATATGAATCAAGAAAATATCAATAATGTGATTGATGCTATTAAAAAATTAGAAAAACAAGGATTTAATATATTACTAAATGTTGAAACTATTCTGTCAGATTTTGAATCATTATACGAAGCTAAATGTGCAGGGCGTTATATTCTTCCTGCTCAATATCGATTCATAAAGATGATCCAAAATAATTTGTATAAATCACTGGCCAGCGTAGCGGAGACACAAATATATGAATTTGTTCCACTGTCTCGTGCGATCGAAAAGATCAGGCTGGCACTGGCAGCCGAGTATGAAACAAAGAAGATAATTAACAATTGGGTCAGAAAATTAAAGCATTGTATGTCCGTTGACTTCGTCAAGGACACTGTCAGCGATGAAATCAAGGATGACTTTGTCACTGACGAGGAAGTAAATACCTCACCTTGATTTCCTTGACGAAGTCAAGTACTTGGAAGTGAAATTGAAAGTAAAAAAAAATTACTTTTTTTTTACTGTCCAAATTGTGCAACTGTCCGATTTCGTTGGTTTTCGTAGCAAAATACCATCGAAAATTGTCAGTGAGAAAATTAATATTATAGTAAAATTCTGCAACTGTCCGATTTCGTTGATTTTTCGTGGAAATACCCCACAAAATTCGTGACTTTGGTCTGTTTTGTTAAATTTTACTAGCAAATACCCTATCAAATTCGTGACTTTGGTCTGTTTTGTTAAATTTTACTAGCAAATACCCTATCAAATTCGTGACTTTGGTCTGTTTTGTTAAATTTTACTAGCAAATACCCCACAAAATTTGTGACTTTGGTCTGTTTCTCTGGTTTTACTAGCAATTACCCTATCAAAATCAGCGAAATGGACAGTTTCTCTGGTTTTTACTAGCAAATACCCTATGAAAGTCAGCGAAATTGTCAGTGGTAAAAAAAATGTGTATAAAGTAAAATATTTTTAAAGGATGGAAATGTCTTTGACATTTTTAAAAATCTTAAGGATTTTCACTGCAGTATTTTATCAAGATGATCCCGTGAAATGCACGAGTGAACAACGTTGAGGATTTGGTCTGCGTCACAAGTAATCATCGTGATATTGTTTTCGCGGAATTGCTTCAGCTGAAATTCTGTCAGTAAAAAATCATCATTGCCGTACTTATCAATGATTATTTTAACAACGCCTGGTAAATGATTTCCTGTAAATATTTTTCGGATGAATTCTTCAAGCGCGCGCTTGTCAACGATGGAACATTTCACGTGTTGATACATACTATTATTTTCACGTTCATTTAATATAATTTATTACGACAGTGCTGTCGCTGATGGTGATGTCGTTAGCGTTTCCCACAGTGCTATCATCGTCGTCGTTTTCACTGTCAGCGAAATCACTGTCAGAGAGATCTTCATCACTGACAACAAAATCACTGTCAAAATCACTTAGTGATTCACAAACATATTGTGTTTCCACGCTAGCGTCAGAACTGTCGGAGATTTTCATCATCATCATCGGAATCATACTTCTGGTAATTCGAAGATTTTTTGGACATTATTATGATATGATATCGCTAATTGAAAGTCTTAAAATCGTTTCTGAAATTCCCTGAATTTCCATTGAAAATCCTTTAGGATGAAAGTCTTAAGACTTTACCAGCAAATTAATACTAACAGTCTCGCCACGTAGGTCCAAAAGTCTACCCTGCTGGTCAGTGACTTTAAAATTTATCCTTGTCAGCGTCGGGTTATGACACCACAGAAATACAGGATTGATTGGCTCTTGCACAATCAAAAATCCAGGTGGTTCTTTAGGAGTAAATAAGTATAGTATAAACCCTTGCTGGGCTTGATTTGATATTGTTGTGTCTATGTTGTAGCTGCCATCAATTGCGTCACATACAAGATTGACCACGATGACATCAGTGATATTTACGATTTCCGGAGAAATATGCCGGCCATCGCTCGCTGTGGAATTATTGTGTGCTAAGATAGTTGGCGGTGGCAATATTCGCTTGTACTGGTCAAGAATATCCGGGAAGTATTCATCGACGATATCAGTGACGTGTTTTCATAGCGTGGCCGGGGAAACGTATCCTGGTAATTTAAAACTCGGTAGTTCAGCTTCGGTCAGCGAGTACTTATTCAGAAATTTTTGTTTATCGCTGGGTTCACTGCCAATTACTGTTTGAATTATTCGCTGGTTATAATATTCCATATCTGCAGCAATCTGATTTAATATCTCAATTCGTTTAATAATTTCTTCACGTGAACCTGTTACATCGGAAAGATGTTCTTGGAATCGGTACCGTAGATGCGCTAGTTGTGCTTGGTGCAACACATTAACAATTTTAAAATATTCAGTAATTTCGCTTAGACGAATTCTAGCCCCCCTATCCGCCCCAATCACTATCTGTAAAAAACTCAAATCAATATCGCGGTCGCCTTCATGTGGAATCCAGCTAAACAACTTTGATCCTTTTAGATCATCCAGTTGTTTTTTGTATGACGGTGTAATTCCATGATATGACTGCGCGTCAGTTACGTAATCAGACTTCGTTGGTGTTGGTGGTGTCGGTGGTGGATTTTCTGGCCACCCTAGCACGGTTCTGATTGAACTGTTATAGATATCAACGGAGTAACCCGGTGTTGAGATTTTGATGATCGTGGACAGCGTTGGCTCGTGTGCAGTGATTGATATTTTTGCTTCTTTTCCGGTGATACGTTTTATTTGACGCTGTATTTCTCTGTTGATTTCTTCTATCTGATAAGACCCTGTTGGTAACAAAATGACGTTCCAATCTGGTGTGCCATCAGCGCTATTCTGATATGAAAATACAAATGAATTATCTGGCAACTGTCCGTGAAATGATGTCGACCTGATGTTGGGCCAACTGTGATATACTCGTAATTGTGCCAGCGCTATTTCGGTAACTGGAATTGCAGTTGGAAAATTAACATTAAATTCTGGTTGCGTCGAGGATACTGATATCATTGTGGTCCTTACCGGAGTTGTATTTGCGGCTATCTCTTGAAGTATCTCCGTCATTATTTATCTTCATCGTTTTCAAATTAAAATTCTTTGCACGCTCGTAATCGTTGTATATACCAGACATCAACGAGAATTCGGAATCTGATATTGTTGTATCGTCAAGGCTGGATGATATCAACGAGGACAATTTCGAGTAGGCGCTGTTGGCCGCGCTGTTTAGCCGCTCATACTCGTGTAATTTTGTTATCGTGCACGAGGATATTTTTTTTGCAATTATATTAGCAACTCCTGCGATCGTCGTTGATGCTGAAATTGTGATTGTGATCGCAATTGCAGTTGTCACTGGTGTCAGCTCAGACAATAGCACACCCGTGGATGCAACTACCGCGGATACCGAATACACTATTGTGTCTAGCGCGGTCACACGCCGTTTGTATTTTTTTATTTTTGTTGCGCATCTGTCAATGGTGTTTTTCAACGTTGACTGCCATTCGCGTACCTGATCATACCGGTATTGCTGGGCTTCTAATGTTGTCGTTGATGCTGATTTCATTTTTATTATTATTTACGTTGTGACTAAATCACAACGTAACCAATTGAGGTGTTTCTGCGACGAATTCCAAACACCACCAGTAAGATGTTGCGGTTAATTTCTTGTCTGCGGCTTCAAGTATAAATATTTCTTCGGTTCCGCTGTTTAGTATTACAGTTACAACCCCGGAATACTTATCGGTGGAATGTCTCCAGGGATATGTTGTGAAGATTTCAAATTTAGCGGCGGAAAACACAGACAGCCTGTACACGCCAGTGGCTGTTGCTGTATATTTGATAGTATTATTTTGTCGGGACCATGTTGCGAATCCCGATGATACCGTGAATACGATGTTGGTGATATGCCCGGAGGTAACTCCAGTGGGGACTTTAATCAAACTGGTTTTGTTAACGATCTCAGGAATCCCTGCTATGATGTTTTGCTGTGTTTGTTTGATCGTGTCAATGTCGGTCTTGATTTCAGAAAGTTTTATGTCGATGACTGGAGGAACCCCAAAGAACTTATCAATGGACTCATCAGCTTTTGCGAAGTTTCTTCGAAGTCTTGTAAACGAGCCCACGTGAACATCATACTCTGCCCGCAACGTGGCTAGTTTACCGTCAATGGTGTCTACATATTTTTTGTTGGTGGCATCTTCGGGACCTTCCGGATCTTTTAACACAGTTATTTTGTTACCGTTCATGCTGAGTTCACCTGTCATTGTATCACCGGTCTTTGCTACATGTCTTTCTGCAGCCTTCTGTGCATCATCTCGAAGCGCCGCGATTGACATCAACGAATCTCTGATTCTGCCACTGTCAGTGAATACAACGATGTTGTCCGTGGTAGCTCCAATAACCCTGCGAATTATGTCATTCCACTTAATGTTACTGGTTTTTAGTTTGCCGTGCCTGTCCTGAAAAATAACAACCTCATCTGGGTCTATCCCGGTTAACGTTAAAAGATTATCAATTTCATCTTTGGTCGCATACGCTGATAAATCAATATATTTTTTTTCTTCCTTTGTTCTGCTTGATCTTCCGTAAATATCAACCATTATCAATTATGGGATTGTTTAAATTTGGAAATCACATCTGTGGTGTATTCATGCACGACTTTGTGAGGAGGACTCGCTGATTTCGAGATCGCATCAAGAACATTTAATACTTCACGACCGCATATCGGAGGATCAATCAGTGTTTGTGTTGGTAACGTTGACTGCCAAACTGGAATGTTGGAAAATCTTTGGACGTACCTGAAAAACTCAACTGGCGGTGCTAGCCCGTACGAATCGAAATAGATAATTCCACGTGGATCGATCGCGTAAGCAACCCAGTGAGTTCCAGGACCGTTTTTATTATCGAGATTAATAATTCCTGTTTCTAGATTATTCGGTCGTGCTGGTAATTGATCTCGCATAAATACACCTCTGAAATTCTTTATACGTAATTGTTTAACAGCATCAAGCAAATCAAAATTAGAAGCTGGAAGCTTCAACATCAGTGTGAAAACGCTAGCGTTTTTCAAAACACTTAAAACCTTTTTGGGTACCATGACGCTGGAGTTCCTGGAAGTCTGAGACCTCGGCCCGTTTTTTTTCGATATCCTTTTCCTGTGGCTTTCTTTGATGCCATTCCAGCGGCGGTTCCAACTGCTCCTAACGCGGCTGCTTTTGCGACTGCGGGAGCAGCAGCAGCTATCAGTGCTGGTATCGCGGCGAGAAGAGGAAATATACCGCTGGTTTTAACCATATCTTTGACCGCGGCCGGAGAGAGATCAAGTCGAACTCCAGTCATTGCTTGTTTCGCTTTATTGAAATGTTTTTGTTGGGTTTTAGTCAATGACAGTTTGTTTGGACCGCCCGCTAGCTGATCGTGTTTTAGTGTTATTGATGTCCCACATGTGCTCGCGTTTTTTGATTGTAATTTCTTCACCTGACCAGGAGTCAGTGTGACATTAACATGACTGTATGACATTTTATTTAATACGATGTTGATCTAATTGCATTATTAAAACAATGTTACAAGTTTTTCCACTGGTGCATCAATGACTCTCATTCGACCGCCAACACCTTCAAGTAACATTGCTTTATCGGAAAGTATGACCGCGATTGCTCTAACACCTCCAGGAACTGCTGGTGGACCAACTACCGCAGCTGGCACTCGAGCCAGGCGAGCCCGAATAACTATATCAACAACAGATTTTCTGAATAAATCCAAATGTTCCAATGAAAAGTAATAGATCGGATACAACGTTGTAAAATCACGCTGGGATATCTGCAGCCCAGTGTCAACGTTTTGATCACGCCCATCATAAGACATCAATTGATAATATGCCCGTGCAACATCATTTTGTTCAAAATTTATTTCGATATCCTCAGCGGGTTCTTGATGTCCGTTTATTCTTAATGAAACTTCAGTAACTCCAAGTGTGTCAAATATCATTGGACTTGCTTCCTGGTTATTTATTCTAGAATTTACCTGAAACGCGATAAATATATGTCGCGCTGCTGATATTCCCTGTTGTGATCCCAATTGCCACGTAAACGGTCCAGGAGCGTTGATAGAAGTACTATCTGTTGTCATTGCTAACCATGATAACAATGATTTTCCACCTTGATCCATAAAAGAAAGTAATTTTTGTTCTTCAGCGATTGATGGAGTCATTGTTGGCATCCACAGAGATAGTTTTCTTAACACTACTTGACCAGGATCAACTCCAGCAGCTCGCCATATTGCATCATTATCAGAGTTTTTTCTGACAAGCGTTACTGTGTGTTTGGCACCAAATATAACCTTTCGGACAATTCTACAAAATCCAAAAATATGAGATAGTGGAATAGCACAGGAAAACTCTTCGTCGCCGTTCAGCATTGCTCGACGCGCGGCAAAACCCAAGTTGAAATTTTCGTTCATGGCTGCAACTGCATCCCCAGCCGCGTTCATCGTTACATTTCTATTTTCGGGATGATCAGATGTGTCCTTTACAAACATCATTGTTGGACCAGCTGATCTTGTGTAATCATCAGAATATCTTGCAAGACCAAGTATTGTCGTGGCAACATCAACATTATCCAAACACGACTCAATATCTTTTCCATCAATCGAGTATGTGGCTTTGCTAAATAACGCCATCACACCATTATTAACAAAACCAACACGACCGCCTATTCCGTATCCAGTACCATCCACTTTTAAGATTCTACCTGTGACTTCAATAAAAGCCTCACAAGGCAGAAAATATCTACTTGTATCATGAATTTGAAACTCAATTCTCCCCGGCGCGTTAGGTGTTTTTGCATCATAAGAATAAAATTGATAATCGCGCAAGGATTCATCCTTTCTGACTGGTTTAACCATATCAAATGCTACGTTGGATATGCGCTGAAACATCTTATTGTAATACATTATTATCTAAAACAAAGACCACTTCCCGCTGCTAAACTTGAAGCTATATTTTTTTCTATTTCTTTGGAAGGTATCAGTGACGCTAGTTTTTGATTCGCAGTTTCATTTATTATTTTGCTAACATTTGCAGGCATATCCGCAGTGCTTGGTAATTTTACCGGCGGAGGCTTTCTGCGTATTAATCGTGCTAGTCTGTCCTTGATCGCCGTGAACACTTTGCCGGCAGCATCACCGATTACACCAGAAGCTTTATCTCTAATAACATCAATAGCTTTTGACAATAATTGTTTTGCAATTGGTCCCGCCTTTGGAGCTATTCTTGTAAACAATCCTTGAACAACATCTCCAAGTCCATCTCCATAATATGCACTGTAAACAGGATATCGCGAATTTACCACTCTCTCTCGTCGGGTCATATGATGAGAGTCATGTATGATCATTTTATTTAATTAGTTATTTCTCTAATCGACTTTCAATCGCTGTCCACGAGTTCATCAATAAGTTCTCGATAGATGCGAGTATCCATGATGCCGCCGCGAAATAGTCGCTGACAGATATCAGCCGCTTCATTAATTATTTCCGGAGAGTTATTTCCAGCTCGTTTTCCTCTGATGAGAACTTCTAGCCGTGATACATCATTGAGAACATTATCAGGACAAACAGCTAGACCCTTTCCAGTTTTTGGTTGTTGTTCTACAATTCTTGGGGCTAAAACATCTTGCGGTAAACTTTCAGGAGATGTTGTTAAACCAATTATCGGCGACCTAGTTGGCTTGGATTTTTGACGACGTGGACTTTGTTCAGATGCAACCTCATATTCACTTAACGGGACTAGGTCAGTATCTATTATCCTCCGCCGTTGTTGTTGTAAAGGTGTGGAAGGTTTCTGCTGGGAGGATTCTAGTTGTTTTACCTGTTCGTTATAAACTCTTTTTACTTCTTCAAGGAGACCTCTGCATTCTAAATCATCGTCTCTGGCTTGTTTTTTGTTTTTATATATACGATATATCCATTTAATAAAATTATCATCATTCACGTTTTCAAAACCGGGTTTTAAGATACTAGATTTATTAAACATACCAATTAATATTTTTCTGGGCAATTCTTCTCTTGTAGTATTTCTAATATCTTCAGCAAAACCCTCCCTAAATTTTGCAATCAGTCCAGTATTTTCCTTTATTGGTTTGGACGCAAGTTCAGTACGAATTTGCCCAATACCTTCAAGTATTTCTTTGACGACGGATGGAGGTTGAGCTGTTGGATCTCGTAAAATCTTTTTTGTTTGTTTGGTTCTTCTAGCAATCTTTTCAGTCCGCTCAGCAGTTTGTTTTAGCACTGGAAGAATACCCATTTCATCCCCCAATAAAACTTCTTTGGTGACCGCCGCAGCTTTTTCAGTAGCTGTTGTAACGGGTTTAAATAATTCTTCTACACCTGTTGCAAATTCAACTTGTGCTTGCTGCCGTACTTGCAATTTTTCTCTAACAGAATCTCGTACAGGAAGAAATTTTTTAATTGCTTCTTGTCGCTCTTGAGCTAGTCTAGCGGAATGTGATTCTCCAATGTTGGCCATTATTGTTAACTTAAATTTTTAATTCACAACAGAAATCCTAAAATATTTACATCGCTAGCAGCAGAGAGACTGGGCCGCCAACGTCGTCGTCGACGTCACCACGTGAAGAAATATTTTTCATAGTGAGTTATCTTTGTCGAAATAACCCTTCTAGCCAGAAAAGAGGATTTAGTCATCATAGTTTCTGGATAGAAGGGTTTATTTTGTGAAATAAGACCTTCTATCAGAAAAGTTTTCGATAGATGGTCCTGTTGGACGAAATAGTTGGTGGGCCCAGTCTCTCTGCTGCTTGAATTTAAGCATGTGACATGAAGCTTCAAGGGGAAATCAAGACATTACAGCAAAGAGAATTTACAGCATGCGACGTGAAGCTTCAGGGGGAAATCAAGATTGTACATCAAAGAGAATTAACAGCCTGACAGGAAGCAGATTTACATTCCATCAGAAGATCCAGCAACCATAGAAATGAAGAGTTGCAGAGCAGCTCCAGAAATGGAATAGTCAGGGTAGTCTGAACATCATTAATAGTGCCCAAGTACAACATCAACATGAATGGAGTGGACACTGCCAGAGTACAACATCAACACAAATGGAGTGGACACTGCCCGAGTACAACATCAACATGAAAGGAGTGGACACTGCCAGAGTACAAAATCAACATGAATGGAGTGGACACTCAAGACCAGCTGTGGACAACATATAACACATACAGAGCAGCCAGAAAAAGGTATTTTGGCTTTTGTTTGATATCACTATCACCATTGGATTGTACTATTGAGAGTATCAGAAGATTATGTTGAATGGATCAAACACAGATGGATAAAAGCATACAGAATGAATTGAATTATGTTGTTCATTTGGTTGACAAATACCATAAAAACTACACAAAATTTAGAGTATGAGTGTAGATAATTCAGGGTTTGGTCGGAGTGTTTTGTTGGTTTTTAAATGTTTAGTCTGTTGGAAAATTCTGGGGAATATTAATATTGCAAAACTGCCTAGTGGAGACTACCAGGAAAATGAAAGGACATATTAGGTACATTCACATGGGGATCCTAACATGAGATTGCCAGAAAGAGGAAGTGGAAGATTATGACAGTGTAACAAATAGAAGTGATGAATCGAAAATATAAATATGTGCATACAGTATAATATTCATGTTTTTGTGAATGTTTGTGTTTTGATGTTAACCTTTTGAAGAATTGGTAAATAAAGACTTTCTCGTGTTTGGGAAGATTGTGTTTTTGGCAGCTACCATATAAAGAACCTAAAATGTTAACAGCATGAGTGTACATGATTCTGAGTTTGTTAAAAGTGTTTTAACAGCATGTGTGTGTGTGTTTTGTGATTTGGATTTTTAACATATCTTTAACAATTTTTCAGTCATATCGCTACATTGTCTGCAGTGTAATAGTTTATAGTGATGTCTAGCACTGGGGCATCATGCCGCAGACATGTAGCATGATATTCAACCCAGTCACATTATCATGACACCAGGCCGACCAGTTCTAACACTAACCTCTTAATGCTGAGTGCCAAGCGAGGCAGTTGTTAGTACCATTTTTGTAAGTCTTTGGTATGACTCAGCTGGGGATCAAACCCATGACCTCCTGTATCCGAGGCAGATGCTCTAACCACTAGGCCACCAGAACGGTGTTTAAAAGGCATTAGTGTACATAATTCCGAGTTTGTTCAAAGTGTTTTAACAGCATGGGTGTACATGATTCCAAGTTTGTTCAAAATGTTTTGTTAGTTTGTAAATGTTCAGTCTAGAATTTCATGGAACAAAGGTAAGTAAAGTGTAAGGTAAATGTACCTGACATGGCTGCTTGTAGTTTTCACATGAGGTTAAAGTTTACAGGATGACTAATGGAATTTATTATGTATATAAAGAATTGTTATATCATGTATTGGAGACTTGAATTATTTAGTGCAAATTGATAATGAATTTTACGGATTATTCATGACGAACAGAAACAGTCTGAAACGTAAATCGTTCTTGTAACTTTTATGCATAAGTCTTTTTTATTTCAGCATGTTGCATGAAATTTATACCATTATGTAAATAATTTTATTGAGGACAACTTTGATAAACTTTTGCTTAATTAAAGGAATACAAAGCAAACATTAACTTATTATAAGTACATCTCGGTGTAAAAGTCCTGTAAGTCAAACACTGTCAGTGACTCTTAAGGATACACACTGATAAGGTAATCACTGTCCTAGGTTATTTCACTGCAAGTATGATGTATGGGGAATATCAAGCTGGTTGGCATGGGCTAATGAGTTACCTCTTGAAGGAAAAGTTGCCTGTTGAATTCTGATGATATTAATTTATGCTGTGGATTTATCTTCTGGAGTCTCGTCTTTCATACACACATTGACAAGAAAAACTTGTATATTGTGTATTTGGGTTGTGAGGAGACTGCAAAAAGTATTACATAACAGTTAGTCAAGCAAAGAGGATGGCTTGTAATGACTAAAAAGTCCCAAGATCAACATGGACTGCATAAACTGTACAAATGCAACAGACGTTTATGCAGATTTTACAAGATTGACATACTATTGTCACATTGATGTATCAAAACTACCACATACAAAGGACTAGAAGAGCTTAAGGGAATACCTATCTGATGTCCATTAGCTTGGTTTTTGTAATAACTACTAAACTGCTTAGAGGATTGCCTGAAACTTCTACACACACACATTCATCCCAGTGTGTAGTGTCCAAAAATAAAATGGTGCTGTTGACCATCTTGAAAAGTTTCTTATCATTACTTCTTAATATATAGTACATGTACCATCAACATATGGTTTCACCAAAATCTCTCTTAAAATGTCTAGTTGGTCCTAAATGAAAATGGCCACCGCAGCAGCAATCTTAGAAATATTGCTCATTCGGAACACAAAGCTACTGACATGTGGCTTTCACCCCAGGACATGATGTCTTCTTTGTCCTAAATGAAAATGCTGCTGCTTCAATATTCAGTGTGGCTACCACATGAACTTAATTTTGGACATGGTCAAGTCCAAAATACAATTATATGAACTATAATCAGAGAGAAGAAAAAACCTAACAAATATAACAATTAAATGTACATAACACAATGAATGTGGCTTTGTTCATGGTATTTTGTTTCTGTTAGCTATCCCCCAGTTCCCAGTTTCATTATTTTTGTTTTGTACATAGCCACAGGACATTGTTACAGTATCATGTTGTTACTGACCAGAAATTAGTGAAGCAATTCAAGCAATTCAAGTTACCATCATTTTGTTTAAGAACTTGATGGCAGTACTGTGATACAGAAGGTTAACTGATTTTAAGATGCGGAAACCATCCTTCATACAGTTATATTCCAGACTTCTGTTTTAATTAGCCTTTAATTACATTAATAATCACTTAGGGGATCGCTCTGGTGGCCTAAGTGGTTAGAGCAACCACCTTAGATGCAGAAGGATGTGGGTTCAAACCCCAGCTGAGTCTTACAAAAAAGACTTATAAAAATGTGTCACGTAAACCTAGAGGGTATAACTGGACAGCTATCCCTAAGTAAGGATCAGACTTTTCTACTTGGGTCTGAAGTAATGGGTACAGATCATTGTGATGGAAAACAACGGTAAATGATATGATTCACATGGACATTTACTCAGATGCTTTTAGAAAACAGTGACAAGGACAATGAATACCAAAATATGATTATGACAGTCTTAATGAAAATGGAAAAGAAATTATGTGGCTTGAATTCATTCACAACAAAACAAACAAAACCATACCTGGAAAAATTATTTGCACATTCTAGTAAAGAACTGGAATATCAGATATATGTCATTGAAGGGATATAAAGAGTTTTTCACTGTCAGGAAACGAGTCACAATAGTTGTCCATCTTTGGCGACATCATGGCTCGCTAAATGACCAACTGGGGGTTGAACAATGACTTTACCTAAATTGCACAGGGACTTCTCATAAGCATTCACATCTCGGTTGACATGGACGAAAAGTTGATTTCCCCATACGAATGTAGATATTGCAAACATGTCTGTTCTTTACACTCTACTGGTTATGTTTGCAAAGTGGCAGTCTGCTATTGGTGTCCGTAATGAACTTCATAGTTGAATAAGTGCCATAGACTAACACACATATGAATATGGTTGCTTGAGTAATGTATGCATAGATAAATAGAGCAGTTTCTGAGTCATGTTTCACCCATTCTGCTGATGGCATAGAAAAACAAAGATAACTGATGGCCTTGCTGAATCAAGGAAGCAATGCTTTAGGCCTTCTGTCCTGGAGTTAATACTATCCTCAACATGCATACAGCTGCACTAGGAATTTCAGCCAGGCTTGTTTAGCAGTTTACTCATAACAACACACACACATTGAATCTCCACCTGAAATTTGTTGTCCCACACAATGGTTGTAGTCCCATTGACATTCAGACCTATGACAACGTGTGATGGAAGCCATTCTTCACTTGGCGATAGACTACACCATCCTCAGTTCACCAAAATTTTGCATCTACTTTCCATTAGATTTTTTCCCACCACCCGGATAATTCATTATTGTGTCTCACGAGCTTAGGTGTCCCTGTCCCTAGTGACAAAATGATACTTGCAGCTGCCTTGTGTGGCACTCAGCATTATGAGGTTAGCGTTAGGAATGGTTGGCTTTGTGTCAGGACAATGTGACTGGTTGGCTCTGTGTCAGGCTAATGTGACTGGTTGCTCTGTGTCAGGACAATGTGACTGGTTCACTCAGTGTCAGGACAATGTGACTGGTTGGCTCTGTGTCAGGACAATGTGACTGGTTGGCTCTGTGTCAGGACAATGTGACTGGTTGGCTCTGTGTCAGGATGATGTGACTGGTTGGCTCTATGTCAGGATAATGTGACTGGTTGGCTCTGTGTCAGGATAATGTGACTGGTTGGCTCTGTGTCAGGATAATTTTTTCTGGTTGGCTCTGTGTCAGGATAATGTGACTGGTTGGATGTGATGTCTGCAGCATGATACCCCAGTGCTAGACATCACTATGAACTGCCTCAGTGCAGACATTGTAGCAATGTGACTAACATTGTTAAAGTTAAATTAGAAATTTAGATCAACATACTAATCACTTAGGGTTATTGAAGTCACACATTTTAAAAAGTGTATCTGGTTTTTTATCATGAAGAGACTATTGTGAACAAGTCATGACCTGTCACAGGAGACTGGTATTGTTGTGGCATTTTTTTCCTGCTTTTTGCTGTTGTGAATATGTCTGTGGATAAATGTTGGGACACCATTTCCCAAAAGAGATAAGTGACTTTTTAATTATTTTCATAATGATCCCCATACAATTATATACACACAAATCTTTCATGAACTAATTGTTTCTTATGGTTTTACCTTGATAAGTTTGCTATTTATTGATTTATGTATAATCCACTTAGATATTAGCTCCAGGTACTGTTTCAGATTAGAGGTTGCCTATAAATGGAAATTTTCTTGTCTTTTCTTCCAATGGTTGGTAATAGTCACCCAATAAACAGCAAACGTCAAAGTCCCTTAACTTTAACTTCTTCATGTGCACATGCATATGGAAAACATTCATTTTGTGTGTTGACCATTCAGCCATGTTGTAGTGGAGGTGTGATCTTTTGTTGAGATGAAAACTAATATTGTTTTCAGATCTGTATTGCAGGTACATTGTTATATTTTTCCTTGATGCACATAATGTCTAATTCATTTAAATGTTTGTAAATCTGATCAAAGACTATTCCAGGGATGTGGTTTTTGTAATAGTTCTTGACATCTATTTCTATTGATAGTTATATGAATATTGTTCAAAAAAAGGAAATTTATTAATTGTGATTTATACACATTTTTTTAATTCTTACCTAAATGTCTTTGCTTAATGCATAGTTACATAGGTATATTCTTATTACATTTTGCATTATTATACTGCTTTATCCATATTTCTTATGTAGGATCTGGGTAATTTTAATCACTTGGACACCTGTTAGGAGGACATACAGTAATTGACCCACATCAGTCTATTCAGTCAGTAATTGATCCACATCAGTCTGTTCATACAGCAATTGACCCACATCAGTGTATTCAGACAGTAATTAACCCACATCAGTCTGTTCATATAGTAATTAACCCACATCAGTCTATTCAGACAGTAATTGATCCATATCAGTCTATTCAGACAGTAATTGATCCACATCAGTCTATTCAGACAGTAATTGACCCACATCAGTCTGTTCTTACAGCAATTGACCCACATCAGTCTATTCATACAGTAATTGACCCACATCAGTCAATTCAGTCAATAATTGACCCACATCAGTCTATTCAGACAGTAATTGACCCACATCAGTCTATTCAGTCAGTAATTGACCCACATCAGTCTATTCAGACAGTAATTGACCCACATCAGTCTGTTCATATAGTAATTAACCCACATCAGTCTATTCAGTCAGTAATTGACCCACATCAGTCTATTCATACAGTAATTGACCCACATCAGTCTATTCAGTCAGTAATTGACCCACATCAGTCTATTCAGACAGTAATTGACACACATCAGTCTGTTCATATAGTAATTAACCCACATCAGTCTATTCAGACAGTGATTGATCCATATCAGTCTATTCAGACAGTAATTGACCCACATCAGTCTATTCAGACAATAATTGACCCACATCTGCCTGTTCATACAGCAATTGACCCACATCAGTCTATTAATACCGTCATTGACCCACATCAGTCTATTCAATCAGTTATTGACCCACATCAGTCTTTTCAGACAGTAATTGACCCACATCAGTCTGTTCATACAGTAATTGACCCACATCAGTCTATTCAGTCAGTAATTGACCCACATCCGTCTATTCAGTCAGTAATTGACCCACATCCGTCTATTCAGTCAGTAATTGACCCACATCAGTCTATTCAGACAGTAATTGACACACATCAGTCTGTTCATATAGTAATTAACCCACATCAGTCTATTCAGACAGTGATTGATCCATATCAGTCTATTCAGACAGTAATTGACCCACATCAGTCTATTCAGACAATAATTGACCCACATCTGTCTGTTCATAGAGCAATTGACCCACATCAGTCTATTCATACAGCAATTGACCCACATCAGTCTATTCAGTCAGTTATTGACCCACATCAGTCTTTTCAGACAGTAATTGACCCACACCAGTCTGTTCATACAGTAATTGACCCACATCAGTCTATTCAGTCAGTAATTGACCCACATCAGTCTATTCAGTCAGTAATTGACCCACATCAGTATATTCAGACAGTAATTAACCCACATCAGTCTGTTCATAGAGTAATTAACCCACATCAGTCTATTCAGTCAGTAATTGACCCACATCAGTCTGTTCATACAGTAATTGACCCACATCAGTCTATTCATACAGTAATTGACCTACATCAGTCTATTCAGTCAGTAATTGACCCACATCAGTCTATTCAGACAGTAATTGACCCACATCAGTCTATTCATATAGTAATTAACCCACATCAGTCTATTCAGTCAGTAATTGACCCACATCAGTCTATTCAGATAGTAATTGACCCACATCAGTCTATTCAGTCAATAATTGACCCACATCAGTCTATTCAGACAGTAATTAACCAACATCAGGCTATTCATAGAGTAATTGACCCACATCAGTCTATTCAGTCAGTAATTGACCCAATCAGTCTGTTCATACAGTAATTGACCTACATCAGTTTATTCATACAGTAATTGACCCACATCAGTCTATTCAGTCAGTAATTGACCCACATCAGTCTATTCAGACAGTAATTGACCCACATCAGTCTGTTCATATAGTAATTAACCACATCAATTTGTTCAGACAGTAATTGATCCAGATCAGTCTATTCAGACAGTAATTGACCCACATCATTCTATTCAGAGAGTAATTGATCCACATGAGTCTATTCTTACAGTAATTGATGCACATCAGTCTATTCAATCAGTAATTGACCCACATCAGTCTATTCAGACAGTAATTAACCCACATCAGTCTGTTGATATAGTAATTAACCCACATCAGTCTATTCAGACAGTAATTGATCCATATCAGTCTATTCAGACAGTAATTGACCCACATCATTCTATTCAGACAGTAATTGACCCACATTAGTCTATTCATACATCAATTGACCCAAACCCATTTAGAGTTCTGGTCACTCCTAGGATGGTCACTGCTTGCATGCATGATCTCTGCCATAATAAACTGTTGTCAAGTTTCAAAACAGTCCTTAGTGTAAGTTTCAAAGCAGTCCTTAGTAACAGTTTGAAATCAGTCCTTAGTGTAAGTTTCAAAACAGTCCTTAGTGTAAGTTTCAAAACAGTCCTTAGTAACAGTTTCAAAATAGTCTTTAGTGTAAGTTTCAAAACAGTCCTTAGTGTAAGTTTTAAAACAGTCCTTAGTGTAAGTTTCAAAACAGTCTTTAGTAACAGTTTCAAAACAGTCCTTAGTAACATTGATAAGATTTTCCAAATTAAGAAAGAAGATAGTTTTCAGAAGAATTGATGAATTTGTTAGACATGAAAGAGGCCTGAAAATCTAGTGCTTAAACTCTGTTGAATGTACACAATCATCTGCCAATAGAATGAGCGAAAACCCCCAAAAGCAGTGACTTCAGTTTTAAAGAATTCTTTGCTGTGATGTAGATGCCTGGTCTGTTGAATATACATGGCTAGTGTTTATTGTATGATGATGCCATTCTTGACCAGTCTGCGTTTTATGTGTGTTGTAGGTGCCTTGCAGAAGTACCATGAGGTAAATGGCAGCCTGCCAGAACGCATCATAATCTTCCGTGACGGCGTTGGCGATGGTCAGCTTCCAGCAGTTTCAGAACATGAAGTTCCCCAGATGCTGAACAGCTTCAAGAAAGCTGGAGGACAGGATTACAAGTAGGTTTGCTCCATGAGCATTTGGGAGAACTTTGGTATGAATTGGAGAAATGTAAATTACTTTTGGTAAAACTTTGGTATGAATTGGAGAAATGTAAAGTACTATTGGGAAAATGTTGGTATAGATTTGAGAAACATAAAGTACTGTTGGAAAACTTTGGTATGGGTTGGAGAATTGTAAAGTACTGTTGGTAAACTTTGGCAAGGGTTAGAGAATTATAAAGATCTGTTGAGAAACTTTGGTATGGATTGGAGAAATGTAAGTACTGTTGGGAAACTTGGGTATGGATTAGAAAAATGTAAGTACTGTTGGAAAACTTCAGTATGGACTGGAGAAATGTAAAGTACTGTTGGGAAACTTTGGTAAGGGTTAGAGAATTATAAAGATCTGTTGAGAAACTTTGGTATGGATTGGAATGGATTGGAGAAATGTAAGTACTGTTGGGAAACTTGGGTATGGATTAGAGAAATGTAAGTACTGTTGGAAAACTTTGGTATGGACTGGAGAAATGTAAAGTACTGTTGGGAAACTTTGGTATGGATTGGAGAAATGTAAAGTAATGTTGGAAAAACTGGTTTGGATTGGATAAATGTAAAATACTGTTGGGAAACTTTGGTATGGATTGGAGAAATGTAAATTACTGTTGGTAAACTTTGGTATGGACTGGAGAAATGTAAAGTACTGTTGGGAAACATTGGTATGGATTAGATAAATGTCAAATACTGTTTATAAAACTTTGGTGCTGTTTTCACCATTGTTTATACAAAAAGTACCACTAAAGTTCGGGCTGCCAATCAAGGTATCATTTTACAGGTGGTGTTTTTTCCACAGTTATGCTACATTAAGTTGTTGTTGTTGTTCTTGTTAATGTCATTTTTCAGCACATGATAGGCTATACATGGCAGCCAGAATTGATGGTGGAGGAAGAATCTGGGAAAACACTGGAAAGAACCACCGACCCACGAGAAGCTACTGGCAAGCTTTCTCACATACCCACATTGGCCGAGCTACTTTAAGCTGTATAGCTCTAATTCAGGCATCTATCTGATAATAAGTAAGGGTATTGCATATAAGTCTCAGGAGACTGATGATGTGACGAACAGTTGACACCTGAAATAAAATAATGGGATTTGTGAAAAATAACATGAAATTTTCCTAATAGAAATGAAGGTTTGCACCAAAATGTCTGATATTTTATCAGCCTCCAGTGAAGGGTTGTATGGAAGGGTCTGGGGGTGGTTATCAACTGATTAGATGACTCAGCATAAAGAGGTATATATATTATTCAGTTGATAAAAAAGCTTGTTTGTTCTGAAATGTCAGTGAAATCCTGCTATAGCACACCTCTTTATAGCATACATTTGGATATAATACAATTATTATGTGGGCCCCAAAATTTCATATATTTTGTTTTTAGTATTTTTATATTTTCAAAATAGGAGAAATAATATCTAACAGTTCATTATCATTTAGTGGATGAAATCATATGAATTTTAATATAACACTATCATGGCGTACTCCTAAAAGTTTACTTTAATTTCACCATTATCTTGAAGTTTTTACCAAAATAAATATGTTTAACTTAATCCATCAAAATGTGTTGTATTCTGAAGAAAAAGTGACTTATGATTGCATCTTTCTTTAAATCAATAAATTTAAATATTTCTATTTATGAATGTTTACTTCTAATAAGTCAATAGTCAGTCACTTCACTTTGATCTTGGTTTATTTTTGAAAGATGTCATCTCATAGCATTAATAATATTATTGATCCATGAACAATAAAACCATTAAGTCTTCTTTGTTTCAATGCATAATGTGTACAATTATTGCTGTAACAATAGCCGAAATGTCTTTACTCATTAAATTGCATCACAACCAAGCATCAAACAAGTCGGTGGTTGACAAGATTCTCACCTGAAATTTATTCATGAATTAATATAAGTAACTCCTAAATCTCCACAGACCATCTTATAGCTAAAGATCAGTGAATTCAGTGGATAAATATAGCACAATCACGTAATGAATGATGAAGCACATTTACTTTTCAGTATGTCCCAAGTCGGTAAAAGTTAGTTTGTGTTTTAAGCTGCCGTTGGTAGCATTCATAAGCACAAACTTTTTCACTGAAAAAGGAAACTTTCACAGCACAGGAAACATGTTCCACTCATGTTGGAAAATGCAAAAATCAATCAGATTCCATTGCTTTTATTTAAGTTTGGTACTGACTTCTTTGAAGAAAAGTTCTTTGTTTTTATTGAAGATTTTAGTCGGTTTTTCTTCATGAAATATGCATGTGCTATTGAAGTCACCGCTAAAGACCAGCTTCACAGAACCAAACAGATGCCTGTTTCTTATTGTGGTAGCAACATCAAATAATTGTACTGCATTATTGAGACTGATTTTTTTCCATTTGCTTAGTACGTTTTTATAGCAGTCGGTGCTTCAAAGGTAATGTTTTCTTTGAAATTTCAGCAAACTATTTTATCTGGGTACATTTTAAAAAAGGAATTGGCCATTGTTTGGTCAATCGTAGTTACAGTTCCTTCCTGCCTATTGAATGAACTAACAAGTAAGATTATTTTTTTTTACATTTGTGGTTGTGGAGTGATGCTGTCTTCCACTCAGTTTAACAAAGGGTCAATGGATGATAGAGATGCAGGTGTTCTGTTCTGATGACAAGGTTTAGTACAGAGAAATGTGGGTGTTCTGAAGGATTTCATTCTGAGTGGAAAGAAGAGGAATTTTACATACCATTCACACACATATGACAGTCTATGTAAATATGTTAATTACTAGTGAGCGGCCAAAAATCTGACAAAGGATAGATTACGAGATAATGCCTCATCCAGTTGATCTCTGCTACCAGAAATTTCAACAACAAAAGAAAGCGGATACCTCACAACATGTAGTTTTCATGCTTGATGTCAACGTAAGTGGGTTATGATATTACAGTGCACTGTTAAGATGGTTTGTCAATATGGACAAAGAAATTGTTTATGTAACAGTAGATAAATTTCAGTGCATTTTGTATCAGGTTTGCGACTTCTTTTCATGGCGCCTCTGAATTTCTCCACTCCAAAGCAATGGTTGTATATACAAGTTTAAACAGCCAACAATGTTGCCAATAAAAAAGATCACCAGATGTTATATTTTGCCGCCAATTAGGAAAATAAAATTGCAATTTTAGACATTGGCCTACCCCTACACGATCCTAGAATAAACATTTTACACTTTATTTTTCGTACTTTTAAGAAGAAAAACCTTTTTTCATGTACGAGAAAAATACATATAAAATTTCAGGAGCCACTCCACAATCATCTTGTATTATTCTTGCGTGATCTCTTCCCCAAAATGATAATAAACGTTTTACCTTTTTTTTGCTTAGTTTTCAGAAATATTTTTTCTTCATGTTCGAGAAAAATGCATTTATGTAAAATTTCGAGAGCCATGCTGCGACCGTGTTGTATCCAAATTTCACATTATAACGGAGTGCACTTTAGCAAGGTCACACTCTATTGTTCATCGATTTTGGGACATTCATTTGCATATACATATACTGTTTATTGATTTTGGGACGTATTCATGCAGATCCTGAACAATAAGTGTGCTCCATTTTTCCTCACCTAATTTTTCTATTAATTATTTCCGTTTAATTCAGACACCTAATTATCAATAACAAAATTGCTAAATATTATTCTCCTGTGCATATTTTTGTTGGAATTATTATGGATTTACTCTCATGCATGCTGTGAGATTGGCTTTGAGTACACAATGTTAATACTCAAACTATTCATGCTATACATTAAACGTATATATGCATGTATGTACCAGTGTGTGATTCTTTGAATAAATAAAATATATATGCAGTCTCTGCATTTTCAGTACATGTACAGTGTTTAATATGCATTGATTTAAGATGACAACTATGCCAATGAAGTACAGAGTTTTGTGCCCACTCTTATTACAAAAAAAAAAACACAGTGGTTTTTGGTACATGCATCAGTTTCATCATCTAACTGACTTTGATGGTTATATCACAGTTTGGTACATTGCATGGTGATGCTTTGTGGACCCCAGCCATCATGTTAGGGGGTTTCACTGTATTTACCTGGCATGTGCAGATGCAAAGGGGAGTTTAAGCTCAAATTCTATGCAGTATCTTTACAGGTATTTTAGCCATATGGGGGGGATAAAGGCTTTTTTGCCTTTATAGCACAGTATTATTTAAGTCTTGAAACTGATTAGTAAATCTTCATTTTTATTTATTATTCAGTTTCCATGTTGAAGCATTGTAAAAGCATTTAGTAAATTTTCATATTTTTTTATTATTTAGTCCCAAAGTTGGAGTTTGTAATTGCAAAACCATTCGGTTCATTTTCATCTTTATTTATTATTCACCCACAGGGTTGGAGTTGTCATTGTGAAAGCATTTAGTAGATCTTCAACTTTATTTACTCTTCAGTCCCAAGGTTGGAGTTGTGGTTGTGAAGAAGAGGATTAACAGTAGATTCTTTGCCAGGGCTGGACCACAGCTGACCAATCCCCCTCCAGGCACAGTCATAGATACAGAAGTTACAAAACCAGAATGGTAAGTAAAGGATGCAGGAATGGAAAACAGTTTTCCCTTGCAGACATCAACAAGTTCAAAATGGGACTTGGCCAGGTAAAATTGTCTATCACTCATTTTTAGGGTGGTTCAAGTTTAAAAGTTGTGGTTCATTTTGTATACAATGGCAAAATGTCTTGAATTTAACACTAAAGCTTAGTTTGACAAAACACACCAATAAAAGTTCACGTTCTGGTTATGTCAGGAATTCCACTTCTTGATAATGACTTGTCAGATGAGTTAATACATTTTTTGTTGAGTGAGAGAAAAGAAAGTAAAATCAACAATTTTTAAATAAATATCAACAAAAATGTATCTCTTCAAGTTACAAAGTGTGTCACAAGCTTGAAAATTAGAACGTTCTGAGGGAACTTCCATTGTCTTGAATTTCCCTAATGTACCACAATGATGCAATCCAAAATGTCTTTGAACGAATTCTCATTAATTCCAGAATAATGTGTTAATCCAAAGTCAGATTTACTGAAACCATATTAAGTATGAGGCTTTCTTTTAAGGTCAAAGTCTAGTTTCATTTAAATATTTTTCCTTCAGTGAAATTTTGCAGTTATGGCCCCTGATTGAGGTTTTATATTAAAATACCAAGTCATGTTTGATTTTTATCATTTTTTGGGTTAGTTCAACATTTATGGCTTCTGTTGGATTGAGAATTTTTAACTTTATTTATGTAGATTCCTGCCAATGACTTTCTGACAGCAGGGATCAGCAAATCTCAGCAAAATGATGGGAGTAATCTAATTTTTAGGAAATTATTCTTGAGCTGACTTTAAAAACTATGTTGAGATGTAATGCCTCATTTCATTTAAAAACCATTCACATTTTTAAAAAATGCAGTAACACACATTGTAGGCTAATTTCACATATGTTCCCTTCACTTGGGTCATATCTCTCCTTTCAGGTATGACTTCTTCCTAGTCTCACAGTCTGTTAGACAGGGAACTGTCTCTCCAACCCACTACAATGTGATCTGGGATACCACAGGACTCAAACCTGACCACATGCAGAGGCTCACTTACAAACTTTGCCACCTCTACTACAACTGGCCAGTAAGTTATATTCAGTCTTATACCACAACAGGCCATTAAGTTATATTTGGTCTTATACCATCACAGGCCAGTAAGTTATATTTGGTCTTTTACCATCACAGGCCATTAAGTTACATTTGGTCTTTTGCCATCACAGGCCATTAAGTTACATTTGGTCTTTTTCCATCACAGGCAATTAAGTTGCATACAATCTTTTACTTGTACTACAACTGGCCAGCAAGTTCACGTTCATATAAGTCTTTTACTACTACAGTCTGTCAAGTTGCAGTCTTATTTTAGAAGCAGTGTTAGGTTCTATCGGATGGATACTTATCTTTTGGCAGTATTGTAGTTGGTCTCTTTGTGATAATTTCATCACTTTTTAATAAACTTTACTCTTAAAAATTGAGATTTAGCTACCATATATACATTTTTAGTGGAAATTTTATTCATGCCAGTCGTCTTATAAACATGACATACAAAACAATTTGATAACTCTAGGGGTATTATGGGAAATTTGAGGTGTTTGCAGTACACATAAATACTGTAATTAAAATATTTGTACGTTATGCCACTATTCCCATTCAGAAATGCATTTATGGTATGCATCATGTTTTCATGATGGTATTCGTGACACAATACTTATATCTACAGTTTTTTTAATTTAAAAATATTATGGGTAAATTAAAATACTGCCCACTCAATGAATTATTTAGCTTGAAGTTGAATGTGCTAGAATTCTTTTTTTTAATGTTGCTAAATTAATATTTAAAATTGGAATTGATCTCTTTCTTTAAACTGAATGACTGTACATTTTCCAAAATAAATTTTTGCTGTGAATTTTACAGCTAATCTGGCTAGTGACATTATTGTTTCTATTATGTATGACATACACATTATTGTTTCTGCTATGCGTGCAATACACTGTATTGTTTCTACTATGCATGCAATACACATTATTGTTGCCAATATGCATGTAATACAAATTATTGTTTCTACTATGCATGCAATACACATTATTGTTTCTTCTATGTGTGTAATACACATTATTGTTTCTACTGTGTGTGTAATACACATTGTTTCTCCTATGCATGCAATACACATTGTTTCTATTATGTGTGTAAATACATTTTATTGTTTCTACAATGTGTGCAATACACATTATTGTTTCTACTATGTGTAATACACATAATTGTTTCTACTATGCGTGCAATACACATTGTTTCTACTATGTGTGTATACACATTATTGTTTCTACTATGCATGCAATACACATTGTTTCTACTATGTGTGTAATACATTTTATTGTTTCTCCTATGTGTGCAATACACATTGTTTCTACAATGTGTGCAGTACACATTATTGGTTCTACTATGTGTGCAATAGACATTATTGTTTCTACTATGTGTGCAATACATATTGTTGTTTCTACTATGTGTGTAATACACATTATTGCTTCTAGTATGTGTGCAATACACATTGTTTTTACTATGTGTGCAATACACATTATAGTTTCTACTATGTGTGCAATACACACACTTTATTGTTGCCACTATGCATGTAATACACATTATTGTTGCCACTATGCATGTAATACACATTATTGTTGCCACTATACATGTAATACACATTATTGTTGCCACTATACATGCAATACACATTATTGTTGCCACTGCATGCAATACACATTATTGTTGCCACTATGCATGTAATACACATTGTTGCCACTATGCATGTAATAAAGAGTTGAAACAGTGTGTGGGGGGTGTTTAAGAAAGGTTTTGTTCGTTTAAATTTTCATAGGAACTGATGGGTATCTTTGGTGACCTATCCACAAGCTGACGATTCAGTCCAGCAATTGTAATAACAGTAATAGTTAACAATATCCTCTTGTGTCGTAATGTTGCTTTAGGACAACTCTGCATGTATAATCATTTTTCTTGTGTTGAATGTTACTTTAGGACAACTCTGCATGTATAAAAACTTTCCCGTTTGAATGTGACTATGACAGTTAGTAAACATAATTATTTACATTTTCAGGGAACAATCAGAGTTCCAGCTCCCTGCCAGTATGCACACAAACTGGCCTTTCTTGTTGGACAGAGCATCCACAGAGATCCGTCACTTGATCTGGCGGATAGATTGTATTTCCTGTAGTCCAAAGTGTCCACCTCGGCTCAAGAATGGCATTGGGGGCACTGACCAGTTATCATGTACTTTTGCAAGAGTTGTTGTTGTTGTTGTTGGGTTTAAGGCCATTTTTCAGCACGCGATAGGCTATACATGGCGGCCAGTATTAATGGTGGAGGAAGAACCCGGGAAAACCCCGGAAAGAACCACCATCCCACGAGAAGCTACTGGCAAGCTTTCTCACATACCCACATTAGTCAAATCCGAGACTCGAACCCATGCAGACAGCGGTGAGATGGCAGTGATCCGTAACGGAGAGCGCTTTAGACCACTCGGCCACTCGGGGCCCCCTTTTGCGAGAGTGACGTATGTAAGGTTAAGTTGTTTGCATTTAAAACATGCACAGTGGAGAGAATGTTGGCATACCTCTATGCTACATCAATGTAATGTGGATAATATTTCTTTGCATATTGTACTTTTGGAAATTGTACATGATTTAAACACACTGCTAACTAAAATGACTGCTCCCTTGTACTAAAAAATCAGCCTGAATTAGTCTAAAGTACACTATCCATAGCAGCTATTAAAATAGGGAAATGAATTTTGCCAGTCTAGACAATACCAGCTTCTGAAAGTGCAATGAATGAATTACCAAATATATAAAATGTAAAGAAAAGTATCAGCTCTTTTTATATACAATTTACCTCTGAAGTTCAGGAAGTGAAAATGACCAAGTGGAGCTAGCACTTTATTGAACGGTGCACATCTGGAGTAAGGCCAAGCTGTATATACTCTATAACCCATATTACACCCATCAATCGGTGACCTAGTGGTTAGAGCATACACGTCGGAAGCGGAAGATCGTGGGTTAGAACCCTAGCAGAGTCACACCAAAGACTTACAAAAATGGTACTAACAGCTGCCTTGCTAGGCGCTCAGCATTATGAGGTTAGTGTTAGGACTGGTTGGACTGGTGTCAGAATAATGTGACTGGGTGGGACATCATGCTACATGTCTGCTGCATGATGCTTCAGTGCTAGACATCACTTTAAACTGCCACACTGCAAACATCTTAGCGATATGACTGAAATTTTTTTTAAAGCTACGTTAAAAATCCTAATCACACACACCTATCAATCAGGGGCCCAGAGTGTCCAAGTGGTCTAAAGCGCTATCTGTTACATATCACTGCCATCTTACCTCTGTCTGCTTGGGTTCGAGTCTCGGATTCGGCCAGTGTAGGTATGTGAGAAAGCTTGCCAGTAGCTTCTCGTGGGTCGGTGGTTCTTTCCAGGGTTTTCCTGGGTTCTTCCTCCACCATTAATACTGGCCGCCATGTATAGCCTGTCATGTGCTAAAAAATGGCGTTAAACCCAACAACAAAAACACCCATCAATCATAAACCAAAATAAAGGGAATTAAAGGTTCTCTGAATTATACCTAAGATATAGGAGATCTTTTCTAAATAGCCAGTATAACCAGTGAGGAAAGCCAGGGAAATTTTTTATCTTTAGAATCCTAACCCTAACCTCTTATCTCTTTTTACTTTTGACACCTCAAAGGATATCCCATGTTTGGCCTTATATGTTACATATTCCAGCAATAAGGTAATCAATCAGTAGCTTAATGTGTACACAAGCCATCAATATTTGAAATTTGATTTGCCATGCATGATTGTACCAGTTGTTTTGCTAGTGGAAAATTTCCAGTCGCCGGTAGACTGGTTCTTATTGGTTCTTTTAATGAGTTGATGGAACCTGTACAAGTACCTTGTTTGTTTTTTTAAATTAAATTTATTTAAAAATTCGTTATTTTCAAAAGTGGTAGATTTAAGCTATAAAATGCCGGTTTTGTATTTTGTAATTTGGGCCAGTGACCTAAAATACTGAGAAAAGCATTATTGATATGATTATTATTATGTATTACCTTATATTTTATTTTGTTCACATTTTCAAGAATTTAAACAACTTTACCTTTTACAGGGCTTGAATTTCTTTTAAAATTTTCTTTTAAAATTCAAGTTGATTTATCCCAGAGCAACAGTGCAAACTAATTGCAAATTGAAATGCCCTTGGCAGCTTTTAGATTGCCCCAAAATATAGCACTGTAATATCACCACAAAGTTTAAAAATAAGGTCAAATATTATTTGGGGTGTTTTCTTAAAGTTGTGTTATATTAATTTACAAATAAAGAAAGTTTGTTTTTATTCTACCTTTGTTTTCACATTAAAACCATATGCCAATACAGAGATGCCCATCATCCCAAATTAACGTGAATGTCCCAAATTGCTGAGCTTGTTAATGAATCATCCCACCATATACAAAAATCACAATGTTTTGTAATTAAAAAATGGGCTGAAGTTGAAATCATATGTGAGTATTTTCAGTCCTTTCAATTCTTTTCCAGTTATTTGTAACATATCATCAGTTTCCGGCATACAGCTTGGGAGTGTTTTCGGCTCTTTCCTGTGTTTATGGTAATTTGCAACATAAGACCAATTTCTGGCATATAATGTGCTATTATAGTTGGTACTCTACAGTTGCATATTTTGCATAGGGTTAGGATTTGAAAGAAAAAGAATTTCCCCGGCTTTCCTCACTGGTTATACTGGCTATTTAAAAAAAACCTTCTATATCTTGGGTATAATTCAAAGAACCTTTAATTCCCTTTATTTTGGTTTATGATTGATGGGTGTTGTTGTTTGGTATATGATTGATGGGTGTAATATGGGTTATAGAGTATACAGCTTGGCCTTACTCCAGATGTGCACCTTTCAAAAAAGTGCTAGCTCCACTTGGTCATTTTCACTTCCTGAACTTCATAGGTAAATTGTATAAAAATGAGCCGATAACTTTTTTTTACATTTGATATATTTGGTTAATTCATTCATTGCACTTTCAGAAGCTGGTATGGTCTAGTCTGGCAAAATTCATTGTCCCTATTTTAATAGCTGCTATGGATAGTGTACTTCTGACTAACTGAGGCTGATTTTTTTAGCACAAGGGAGCATTCATTTTAGTTAGCAGTGTATTTAAATCATGTACAGTTTCCAAAAGTACAATATCCAAAGAAATATCATCCACATTACATTAATGTAGCATAGAGGTATGCTACCATTCTCTCCACTGTGTGTGCTTTTCAATGCAATCAACTTCACCTTACATACGTCACTCTCTCAAATGTACATAAAAACTGGTGAGCGCCCCCATAATAGAACAGTTCGGTCCTTCTAAGTCTTTAGAGGTAATTCGTAATATACGACCAGTTGCATGCCATTTATTTGGAATGCTTCATTTTGCTTGTGTTTTCTTTATGATATACTATCTTGTTTGTTTGTTTGTTTGTTTGTTTTAAGTTAGATTTCTGTGACATTTGTGTTTACTTGCGAACTATGATCAGCAGTGTTTCTTTAAACCTTTTATGTGTGCCTTGACATCACAATGTCAGCCAGTGATTGTAAGCACATCCTCAAAGCTATATGGAATGACATTGGAAAAGGATCTTTGGCAAAACTGAAAAGAGGCAGAAGCAGTTTGGAGGACAATTAAAAGAATACACAGAGCTGTGTACTGTAATTAGTGTTATATAGCTATACATAAACATGTTTTGTAATTTTTTAAAAATGATTTTGTCATTCTTCTGGCTTCCATGTGGAATGTTTCTTTGCTGATGTATGTGTCACAAATTTTTCAATAGAATCATGAAAGTTTTATATATATATATATATATATATATATATATATATATATATATATATATATATATATTAATGAATCAATTGAGAGTGGTTTTTCTAAATAGATTTTTAAGATGGTGAAAGACGTTGAATTGAAAAATTGAAAATAACCAGATTGAACTGTGTTGACCTAATTTTATTGTTTTAATATATCAATTTTCCTTTTTCTTTGTGCTTTCTGTGGATAGTTGGACACGTAAATACATAGAAATGTTGATACTTGGATAAATAGGTACCTGGATACATCAGTAGATATTTCAGTGGGTATGTCTGTGGAGCTATTTCCCCTTACAAAATACAGAGAAGAAACCTATATATTCTGTCAGTAGTCCTACTGGGAACATATCATTACTCCCCTCTTCTTATGTCAGATATTGTATCTGAATTCAAACAGACCGAAGTCTATCTGGTCAAGCTAAACATGGCAGTCCATAAACAAACCTAATTTCACAAGATTAATATACTTCCTAATGGCTATTTCATCACTGATTCCTATTGACATTACACGAGACATAACAGTTACGTTCTCGTCTCAATTAACAAATGAATGAATGAAACTCATTACATGCCCTAACTACGTTATTTTCGTTGAATACACACATTAAAGTCTTTATCATATGTGAAATCATCTAAGATCGGAGAATTCACATGGATTCTCCTAACTCATATCAAGTAAAGTAATGCATGAAATTCTTAGATTCCTATACAAACAAGATGACAAATTCAAACATTTCGTCAAACTTGTATAAAGATCATTGTACGGATTCAGATAGGTAAACTCACATTTATACTCATATTGAGAATATTTGTTTACAGATTTACACAAATAAATTCATGCAGATATAAACAATTAAATTCAAGCAATTCATTATATTGGTATCAACGAACTACATGAAATTGATGTAGATGCCATGCGCTTTCAAGCTTTGTTCACTTCTACCACCAAGATGGTGTCTGTTGACTTTCCAGACATCCGGTCCCTTTGACCAATGTTTTATGAGAGAATTTATTTCTAATTCAGTCTTGGAGTCCCTTATATTTTCACTCGTGCAGGAAAATTGCAGACTGACTAGATTTCGAAGAGGGCAATTTAACCCCAAGAAATTTTCTTGTGGAAACCCCGTTCCTTATTTAGCGTAACCAATCAGGATTAAATATATTTACTGCCTTTTATAACTAGGCACCAAAATTGCAATTAGCATGACTTATAGAATTCCAAACAACAGATCTGGAAAATTTCAAATCTTACAGTCCCGATATAAAATTGACGTTAACCATCCCTTTCTAGTCGTCTAACAGTTTAGTAAACTAAGTCTTAATTAAAAATCACTTCTCTCCCGACACAGACATTATAAATCATTGCAATATTGTGATTTAATAAGCACCTGTCCCCATAAATCTAATTGTTCTCTGGTCCAGAGTTAATGTGTTCTTCATAGATCGCCAGAAATTTGCATCCTTACAAAGAAATTCTCGATTACATCATTGTGATACGTCCATACATTCAAGACTATTGGAATACATTCGGAACATTCTAAAATTTTGGTCTAATGATGGAACATTTATGATTATTGGGGATTTTAATTCTCAATACTGTGTCTTTTGAACTTTGACTTTGCCAACTTGGAAAATGAATTTGTTGATTTTACTAAACATTTTGGTTTTGCTTCTTTCTGTTACATAATTTAGCATTAAAGTTCGGGGCCCCCAAGTGGTCTAAAGTGCTCTCCGTTATGGATCCCTGCCAGCTTATCTCTGTCTGCTAGGGTTCGAGTCTAGGATTCGGCTATTGTTGGTATGTGAGAAAGCTTGCCAGTAGCTTCTCGTGGGTCGGTGGTTCTACCCAGGGATTTCCCGGGTTCTTTCTCCACCATTAATACTGGCTGCCATGTATAGCTTATCTTGTACTGAAAAATGGCGTTAAACTCCACAACAACAACAACATTAAAGTTCACATTGGCTGGCTGTGCTTGATAAATTCCAGTTTCCTCAGACCTTCTCACCTTGTTTTACATATATGAACTTATCTCACTGGAAAATAACTGTCCAAAAAACTAACGCAGGGTGGGAAAAGTCAGAGGAAATTCGGGTGAGTTCTGTATATGCATTAATTCTCTAAAATATTTTCCCTTTTTCCATTCATATCTCTAAAAAGTCACAGAAGTGGCAGCAGAGAGGGTGGACATACCTTTTGCCGGAACGTCATTTAAAAACAATAAAATAAGATTACTGACGCTAAACCAAAGCCTCTAACTTTACCGAGAGTTTCTCTAATTGGGTTATTTTGTTTTTGTTACTTTTGTCATTAGTGTTTTTCAAAATTTGTATGCTCCTTTTTGTTTACTCACCTGATGTCTCATTGTGGTCGTACCTTCTCTGCTGCTATAATTAGATCAACCCAAATAAATTTCAAGGCCTATACGATATTGCGATCAAGGATCATGTCAATTTATTGTTATAAATCCATGTGGGGTAGTTTGTGATTTGGAAAGAAATTTCTAAATCTGATTATATCCATATCTCCACTGCACCAAGTTTGATGAATATTTCTCAGAGTTTGTGTATCAACTCCATTAAACAACTAAATTATTACAGTTATCTCTTATCACTTTAGGTGTTTGTGTATATCATTGAGAAACATAAATCACATCAGTATTTTTATGCCTACCTCATGAAAATATTCTAATATTCTAGCTGGATTTGAGTGTTTGTCCAGCATTACATTGTTGTAAACTATGAGATTATTAATAAATCCATCTAATTCATCAACGGATGGTGCTTCAACAATATCAGTTATAAAATTAATAATGTCGTCACTATCTTCATTTAACAATTTTGCGTTTTCATTAAGATCTTGAAGTACATCGTAGCATCTCTGATCATCAGCTGATGGTGCAGCTAAATACAACTTATCCCATCTGAGCCATCTCATTATCAAATTAAGCAATAATTGTGTTTTACCAGACCCAGATGGACCTAATATAATCATTCTGATAAAATTCGGTAATGCTAAAATATGTTTTACTGGTTCTTGCTTTTGTGTCACTGAGAAATCAATGACATCCATGTTGTAGAAATATAATAAATAATATGAATGTATTGTGTTCGATGCAGAGCACATACTCCTACAAGTATGTTGACAACAGTAATAACAAAAAATAAAAAGCATGCACTTACAGGTAAATGTATATAATGTGGTTGTTGTTGTTGTAGGGTTTAACACCATTTTTCAGCACATGATAGGCTATACATGGCAGCCAGTATTAATGGTGGAGGAAGAACCCAGAAAACCCCCGGAAATAACCACCGACCCACGAGAAGCTATGGCAAGCTTTCTCACATACCCACATTGGCCGAACCCGAGACTCGAACCCATGCAGAATAAAATGTGGTACAAGTAAATATAAATTTATTTCTACCAGTAAAATCGGTGGTGATATTGCTACTTCATTAGAAAAATTACCAGAAACACCATGGGCTAAAATACCCAGGAGAAAAAAATCTTCCTGGATATAATTGTTGCAGTCCTGGTACCCGACTTGATATTCGACTTGATAAACAAGATTAACCAAGACCTGGTGAATATTCTATAAATGATATTGATAAAGCATGTCATCTTCAAGATGTTGTATATAAAAGAAATGATTTACAGAAAAGACATATTGCAGATGTGGAATTAAATCATGCATTAAATTCCATAAAAGATTTATCTTTTAAAGAAAAATTAGCTAGATTGGTAATAAAATCTGCAATGAAAGGTAAACTAGTATTTGGAACTGGTAATTAATCAACCAATTATTGAAATAATGGAATCGATTTATTATAGTCCAAGGATATATTGGAAAGGTAGAGCAGCAATTAGCAGACTCGCTGATGCAGCAAATGTTACACGCTCTACTGCTGAAAAATGGTTAGCACGACAGGCAATATGGCAAATTTAGCTACCACCACCTAAATGAATTAAGTATGCACATTTTGATGTCAGCATTCCTAATGAAGTTTATCAGCTGATATTTTATTTTTACCACATGATACTATCAAAATTGGAAGACATCAATTAACATACAAGTATGCCTTGACTGTCATTGATGTTGCAAGTAGATATAAAGAAGCAGAACCACTATCGATTAAAACAGCTGTTGAAGTTGTATCTGCTTTTGAACGAATTTATCAACGATGACCTAGGCGATGGCTCCAACTTTTACAGGTTAACCCTGGCAAGGAATTTCTTGGTGTGGTATCATCTCTGATGAAATAAACGTAATGCCGAAATCAGACGAGGATATACCACAATTCTTCGTGATCAGGCAATTATTGAACATTTTAATCGAACACTTGCTGAGCAGTTATTTGGATACCAATATGCAAAGGAAATAATTCAGAAAGATATGAGATCTCATGAATGGGTTGCAAGATTACCAAATGTAATAGCTGCATTAAGTAATGAAATTACTCCTGTAACTGCCATGAAACCCGTTGATGCGATTACAGACAAAATATACCAATACAACGACATGACTTTTAAAAACAACCAGTAACAGGCAATGTTAATGTAAGATATTTATATGAACCTGGTGAACTTGAAGGTGGCAAAAAAAGAGCGACTGATCCGATTTGGAGTGTAACGACACATAACATATCCAGCTTGGTAAGATCCACAGGCAGACCTGCAATCTACAGATTAGATTCAACTGCTCCTCAGCATGGATTTGTCCGTGAACAAGTAATTACTAAAGACACACAATTAGCACCACATTCACTTTTGTAAACTAGCACATCGACTTCGAGTACATTCAAGACAGGTCAGCATCACATGTTCGCGTGTATGACCAAACTTACTATTAATTCTATCTACGGTAAATTGTCTTGGATTATTAAGAATATTGCTCTACAACATTACTGTGTTACAGCTCGCACAATGATTATTTTGTTGTTTTAATGTCATGATAAATTCAGTGTCAAGATCAAAGTGGAGCTTTTTTATTGTCACATTGTTTATAACTAACTTTTTTCTTATTATATTGTTGTCAATAGCATCGCCAACAACAACTTTGTTGTTGTCGCCAGTGGTTTCTGTAAAGTCCATGACCATTCTCCACAGCTGAGATATTTTTCTAACTCTAGACACTGCGAGGTAAACTAAATTTGACCATTCAATGCGATCATCAACGATCAAAACATTTGTATCAGAGATAGTTAATCCTTATGGTGAATGAATTGTCATTGCATATCCTAGCATCCATGGAGTTTTGTCAATAGTTAACGTGCTCTCAATAACATTGACATCAACTAAAACAATATCATTTAACACAAGATTTTGTTTTTTCTGACGATCCTGGTATATCAACGTCGATATTCTGCCGTCGCGTATCAACCGGTTGATAACACAATGATATGGGTAGATTTTAAAACTTTTCTTTATACAACAAATAATTCTTGTTGAAGTGTATCACGAACAATCTTCCTACTTGCCACTATCAAATCATTTGGTCTCCACAAATTCTAAAAATTGTTAATAGGGGTTTCTGAAATTATTTCACGCATTATTTCAAATTAACTTTTATTCGGTTGTAGTCTGATTAATAAATTTAAACTCTCTTAATTCTGGATGAAGCGCTCTATGATCATCAGTTATTTCTTCATAATAATCAACAACTCTTTTAGCCATTCGTGTGGAGACAATCCAACAAAAGGTGGCGGTTGACCATGATCGCCGCACATTATCACAGCTGCATTTTTTGTCAATAACCAATCAACTATTTTTAGCGTTTCTAATGATACAGTGCATATTTCATCCCAAACAATTATCCTCAGAATATATTTCTATCCCATTCGCTCTGGAGTCCATTTATCTCCTCCCGTCGAAAGAATTTATAAGTGCATGATTTAATATTTCTTTATCTCATTTCTCTTGCGAGTCTGTGTGTAGGGGTTTAAACAACCATATCAAAATTCCAAAATGGTTCAATCACACGAGTTGTTTTACCAGAAACTCCGGGTCCATTAAGATAAACTGTTTTATGTCTAGCTACGGTATCGTACACTGACGGTGCTGATGACAATTTTGATATTTGATTATTTTTGTAATATATTTGATTTCAACATCAGCGGATTCAGAATAATCAAGTATATTTTCTTGTTTTATTCTCCATTCGCCCGATGATGTATAAGTGCAGATATTAAATTTTTCCAACAATCCTGAATATTTTTATTGATATATAAAACGAATCTGTAGCGACTCTGACAGTAAACTTAGAAACTCAATTTTATCATCGATAATAGATTTATCGAAACGTACGTGAGCGTTGAAGATCTTAAATGAGTAAACTGCAGTGACTCACTATCAATATAACCCACAACTGTACAAATTTAATTCCGTCCGATAAATTAGCATTACTTTGACTTATAAACGTAATTGTTTCATTGTATCAGCAATTATAAAATCTACTTCAGCATCATCTAAAATTAATATTGTACAATATCGTTTAATATCATCTGATCCTCCTTGGGTAATTTTACCGAATATTTCTCTGCTAAGAAGCAGCAGAGAGGGTGAACAGACCATAGAATTCCGACAAAACAAATAAAACAAACAAATAAATCATCTCGTAGAAAGGTCCAGATTTTACAAATGAACTTTCCTTGAGATGTTTATTTTTGCAATGACCGATTGTGCTAATAAAACCTCAGTTTGAAATAGTAGCTGAAAAAATAAAGTACTCTACGTGTTTATTTATTTCTTGTTTATTTGTTTGACGACCAACGTTGGTAGGCACCCTCTCTGCTGCTCCCCCTGTTACCCAAATATTTTATCAATACCCACACGATATCTTGTTCTTGGATCATGTAAATTTATTGTTATAAATCCATGCGGGGTAGCTTGCGCTCGTGAGAAGAAATTTTTGAATTTAATTATATCCATGTCACCACCACACCAAGTTTGATGAATATTTCGCAACGTGTGTGTGTCTACGCCATTAAACACAACTAAAATGTTGCAGTTGTCTCTGATCACTTTTGGTATTTGTGTATATCGTTGAGTAACATAGATCACGTCTGTATTTTTGTGTCTACCTCGGGAAAATATTCTGGCTGGATTTGATTGTTTATCTAGCATCACATCGTCGTATACAACTAAATTATTAATAAATCCATCTATGGAATCTACGGATGGTGCTTCATCAATATCGGTTACAAACTCTATAACATCATTATCTTCATCCAGTAATCGCGCGTTTTCATTGAAATCTTTAAGTACATCATAACATCGTTGATCATCAACGGATGGTGCTACTAAATACAACTTATCCCATTTCAACCATCTCATTATCAGATTAAGTAATAATTGCGTCTTACCCGATCCAGATGGTCCTATGATAATCATTCTGATGGAGTTCGGTAGCGCAGGATGATGCTTAACTGGCTCTCGCTGCCGAGTTGCTGAGAAATCAATTATATCCATATATATTATAACATGAATTTATATTGTTTACGTTGTAGAGTTAAAACTCCAACTATTGATTTAGCTACGGTTACAACAAAAAATAAAAAAATAGCGTACGGTGGAAAATGTTCTGTATGCTGTAGAAAGAAATTTTCATTTTTACCTAATAAGCGCGGTGGTGATATTGCTAATTTGATGTCAAAGTTTCCAGGTGCTCCATGGGCTAAATACAGCGGAGAAAAACATCTACCAGGATATAATTATTGCGGTCCTGGTACCAGACTCGATATCAGGCTCGATAATCAAGATCAACCAAAACCAGGCGAGGAACCAATAAATGCTATTGATCGAGCTTGTCATGCTCATGATGTAGCTTATAAAAGTAAAAATCTACAAGATAGGCATATTGCAGATGTAAAATTAATTCATTCATTAAATTCTATAAAAAATAAAAATATTAGAGAATCATTAGCTAATTGGTTAGTAAGATCCTCGATGAAAGGTAAATTAGCGATTGGGGCTGGTAATTAATAATGGAATCAATTTATTATTCGCCGAGAGGATACTGGAGAGGCAAAGCAGCAATTGGTAAACTTGCTGATGCAGCATCGGTTAAACATTCTACTGCTAAAACGTGGTTATCTAAACAAGCAATATGGCAAATTTATCTACCACGTCCTAAACAAATTCAGTACTCGTATTTCGATGTAAGTGTTCCTAATGAAGTTCATCAAGCTGATATTCTGTTTTTACCGCATGATACTGTGCGTGGAAAAACGTACAAGTACGCGCTAACCGTAGTTGATGTTGCAAGTAGATATAAAGAAGCAGAGCCGCTATCAGCGAAAACATCATCTGAAGTAGCCGATGCGTTTGAACGAATTTATCAACGAGGACTCGGACCACAAGGTGGTCTACGATGGCCGCAGCTACTACAGGTTGATCCTGGTAAGGAATTTCTTGGTCCAGTATCATCGCTGATGAAACAACATAATACCAAAATACGACGAGGTCATACTGCAATTCACCGTGATCAAGCAATTGTTGAGCGATTTAATCGAACACTTGCTGAACGGTTGTTTGGATATCAATACGCGAGGGAATTTATTCAGGATAAAAGATCTCGTGAATGGGTTGCAAGATTACCAAACGTGGTAGCTGCATTAAATAATGAGATCACACGAACAACCAACATGAAACCCATTAGCGCGGTCACAAAAAAAAATATACCAACACAACGGAAAGATGCTGGAAAACAAAAAATATTAGGTGATGTCACAGTCAGATATTTATATGAGCCTGGTGAACTTGAAGGTGGTAGCGCGAGAGCAACTGATCCTATTTGGAGTGTTACCACACACAAAATATCTACCGTGACAAGATCCACTGGAAGAAATGTAGG
The DNA here is from genome assembly GCA_028554795.2 of Sinohyriopsis cumingii. Taxonomy (NCBI): domain Eukaryota; kingdom Metazoa; phylum Mollusca; class Bivalvia; order Unionida; family Unionidae; genus Sinohyriopsis; species Sinohyriopsis cumingii. Next base: position 3,282,464 of record JAPYKE020000096.1, on the reverse strand, counting down.
CGTTTCCAGACCTGCAATCTACAGATTAGATTCTGCTGCTCCTCAACGTGGATTTACGCGTGAACAACTACAAATAATTCCCGCGGATACACAACTACCGCCGCGATCACTTCGGTGATTTCGATCACTTAACTAGCACTAGTGCCAGCACCCAAGGCGCTAGCGCCTCTACGTCGATTACACTCAAGACAGGTTAACATGGTATTTTCTCGTGTATGACCGCGACTATTATCTTTTCTATCTACGGTAAATTGTCTTGAATCATTACTCGAATACCGCCATAACATTATACAATTACAACATGCGCAATGATTGTTCTGCTGCTGTTTTAACTCAATAATAAATTCAACATCAAGATCAAAGTCGCGTTTATTTTTTTTTGTCAGATTGTTTGTATCCGATTAATTTTTTTCTTATTATATCATCATCGATGATGTTAAATTTATCAACGATTTCAGGAATTATGATTCTACGTAATTGAGATATATTTCTGACCCTCGATACCGCCAAATAAACTAAATTTGACCACTCGATGCGATCGTCTACAATCCAGACTCGTGTATCAGAAATAGTTAATCCCTGTGACGAGTGGATCGTCATAGCGTATCCCAACACCCATGGAGATTTGTCAGCGCGTAATGCATCTTCGACCACACTGATATCAACGGCGACAATATCATTTAATACGAGAATCTGTTTCCTTGACTCTGTCTGTCCTGGAATATCAACATTAATATTCTGTTTTCGTGTATCTGATGGTCTATAACACAACGGTACGGGTAGTTCTGAATATTGTTCTTTATGTAGTTGAAATAACTGTTGTTGTAAAGCGTCTCTGATTATTTTTCTGCTTGCTACGATCAAATCGTTGGGTCTCCATGAGTTCAAAAAATCACTCATTGATGTCTCTGAGATCACTCCACGTATTATTTCACACTGAATTTTGTTTAATTGTAATCTGATTAATTTTTTAAACTCTTTCAAATTTGCATCAAGAGCTCTATGATCATCATCTATTTCTTCGTAATAATCAACGAAATTTTTTAACCAATCATGTGGAGATGGTCCAACAAAGGGCGGCGGTTGACCATGATCGCCACACATTATTATGGCGGTATTTTTCGTCAACAACCAATCAAGAAACATTTTTAATGTATCTAATGACACCGTGCATATCTCATCCCAAATAATTATTTTAGGTATATATTTTTCTCCCATTCGCTCAGGAGTCCATGTATCTCCGCGCCATCGGAAGAAACTATGATACGTACACGATTGTACTTGCCGCTGTTTCATCTCACGTGCAAGTCTATGTGTGGGTGTCAGCACGATTATATCTGAATTTCTAAAAACATTAATCGTTCGAGTTGTTTTGCCGCATCCACCAGGTCCATTGAGATATACTGTCTTATATCTGGTTATTGGATCACTCAACGATGGTGCCTTCGACATTTCTGATATTTTATTACCCTCACGATAAACATCTCTCACTGGAACATCTGCTGATTCTGTGTAATTGTGTAATAGTTCCTTTTTTATTCTCCACGAACCCCATCGTTCATCATTACTTGTAAATTTCATAACAGGTTCTAAATATTTACTTGAAATATAAAACGAGTCCGTTGCGACTCTGACTGCGGTCTCAGGAAATCTATTAATCATCGATAATAAATTTATAGAAACATAAGCCAACATGGAAGATCTTAGATGAGTATATTGCGGGGATACGTCATTTATGTAACTAACGATCGTACCTAATTTTGTTCCGTCGGATAAATAAACACTCTCTCGATTTACAAATGTATTTTTCGCCGTTGTATCAGCGATTATAAAATCGTACTCGGCATCATCTAAAATTAATCGTGCGTGATGTCTTTTATAATCATATGCACCACCTTGAGTAAATTTACCTATAATTTTTCTACCGAGATCTTTTGCGGTTTTGAGTTTATTAGGAATATCATCCTTAAACTCGCTAATAACTTCAGAATCTGACATGGGCAACCAAACTTTGGTCTGTGCATGATATGATATAATTGCCTCACTGACCACCAACGATGTCAGTATCGCACAATCTAGCATATATCGTAACAAAACTATAGGTGCCCAACGTTTTTCACAAAAATGTCTGCCAAACCAAACATAACAAATCTTGTGAAGATTTTCGTTAAACTCGAACGACTCAATACAGGCGAATCCAGTCAGATCAAAATCAGGTAATGGTCCATTAATTGCCACTCGCGTCATCTCGTTTGTAGGGTGACCAAATCTTTCAAAGTACGTAGAACAATCTCCGTATCCCAGAAAACTTCCTGGATAACATGCAACCATATCAACCGAAATAACATCATTGTAATTGTATTTGGTATTCCATAATCCGCCATGTCCATATTCGACGCAACTTGCGCGTACGTCCTCGAGTAAATCAAATCGTGTTGGTTTCCATGAATTTCTTTCTCTGGCGAAATGAGCCGCAACAGATGGAACGGTAAAACAATTAGTTAGTAATTTGTCAGTATTTTCCGCGTGCTTGCACTGTAAAAACGTCGCAAGATTTTTCATCTCGTCATGGAGGGATTCTGTGCGATATATTTCACCGTTCGGTTTGACAAACTGATCAAATTCACCTTCCTCATTACTTTTAAATAACCATACCGATACAGGATCGGTTTTACTTATTTCGTTGATAAAATCAAACATACTCATATCTGCCACAGATAATTCTGTGGGGTAAAATCTAACAGTTCGATCACGTGGAAATATTGTTACTGCGTTAGTCCATGCGTGCGCGTTATGATCGATAATATTTATTGGAGCTCCTTTCGATTTATATTTCGACTGGTACAGTACTTCTCCCGTTATTGTCGCCACAGTTATTGGAAATTTTAATATTTTTCCTAACTCAGCAACATCTTTTATTGTAGCACCAGTATCCTTAACTGAATCAGCCCACGAGTTTATTTTTTCACGCCTTAAATCAGTTAATCCATTTCCACGCATCGCGTTTGTAAAGTGTTCTATTACTCGTTCAGCTACACAATTTAACCTTGAAAATTTCATCGGCGCTAGTTTATCAACGTTAGGTTTTTTATTTATCTCATAGATTCCATAAATAACCGCCGTTACAGGATATGCTCGCTCATAATACGGTTTATCAATACCAGTCAATAGACCCGGTCTGGAATTTTTACTTAATATGATAGTTTTATTATTACCAAGGACAGGATCATATTTGTCACGGATAATCCAACTATCTGTTTCTGTTAATACAATAAATTTTACTCTGAAGAAATATTTTTGATTGCCCTCGTATTCAGCGATGTAGTTAATGATAGTTGCCGCTCGTTTGTCATTCATTGTGGCGTCCGTGACAAAGTCAGTGTTTCGTATAATCTTGAACGTTGACCATGTATGAGATGCACCATCAGCAGCAGAGAGGGTGATCAGACCACTTAGGGGAATGGTCACCCTTGTGTTTTACCAAAAAAAATAGTGACCACTCATAGAGGTCAATTACCACGTCTACGATTATTGTTTGTCCCAAACAGAACCGTAGACGCCCCTCTCTGCTGCTATCAATATTGGGAATCATCATCTGAATCATGGAAATCTTCATCTGTTTCATCTTCATCTGAATCTTCGGAATTTGTTCTATGTTTCAAGTAATATTCAAGTTCTGATGGTGGTTTTTCTATTTTTGGATTTATGTTCTTTCTGTGTTTATAATATATCATCAAACTTCTGTATTCCTCTTCTGCTGATATTAATTAAATTATTATGTTATAATAAAATGGTACATCCAGAATCTCATACTGCAAGAACAGCACGAGAACGATTAGAAACAATTAAAAAATTTCTTCCTGTCAGAGACTCATTTAGAAAAAACTTGCAAGCGCAGCAAGAAGCACAAGTTGAGTACGAAGAAGACACTAAAAAACTATTTAAACCCGTCACTACAGCTACTGAGAAAGCTGCGGCGGCTGCTGAAAAAACTATATGGGGAGATATTGCGGAGGAAGATGAGAGGAGGAAAAAGGGTATTTTTCCGGTATTAGAAAAAACAGCAAAAAGAACCAAACAGACAAAGAAGATTTTACGAGACCTTCCAACTGACATAGCTGCAGCTCAACCTCCACCTGTTGGTGAGGAAATACTTGAAGGTATTGGAGAACTTCGTGCTGAAGTCGCCGATGTGAGAAAAAAACTTGCATCTGAACCCAAAACAGCAGAAGAGAGCTTAAGATTAATTGCAAGATTTAACGAAGGAGTTGTTGAGGAAATTAGAAATATTGAAAGAGAGAGATTACCTGAGATGATATCAAAAAATATATCTAATAAATCTAGTATTTTAAAACCCGGTCATGAAAAAACAAATGATGATAATTTCATTAAATGGATATATCGCGTATATTACAATAAAAAACAAGCTAGAGGTCAAGAATTTAAAAGACTTAAAGAAGAAGTAAAAAGACTTTATAGAGAGAGACGGGAACAACCAGAACAAGGAGAGTCCTCCCAGTATCAGCTTCCTCCACCTCTGCAACAAATAGAACAACAACAATCTTCTTCGTCACAGCAAAGGTTGATGTCGGAAATTAAAAAGGCTAAAGAGTCACTTAAATCGCCCTCCTCGAAGAAAATTCCTTCACCTTTACGTAAAATTTCTGCACCGAAAATGACATTTACACCGACAGATTCACCACCTGGATCACTCCCGGTCACCACTGAAGTACTTACTCCGGTAATGCAACCACCAGTATTTAAAACATCTCAAGATGAACCTAAAACAGGATCTGGTTTATGTCCTGATAATATCATCAATGATGTGTCACGGTTAGAAGTTCTCATAGGAGGAAAACGTGCCGGAAATAATTCACCAGAAATAACCAATGAAGCAGCTGATATTTGTCGGCGACTATTTCAAGGTGGTATCATGGATATTGGCGCTTACCGAGAACTTATTGATGAGCTCGTTGATGACTAGTTGTTAGATAAATGGTAAATAAAATAAGATGATTGTGCATGATAATCATCGTAAACCCACACAGGTTAGAGCGGTAAACTCACGATTACCAATCTATGAAGCAATTTACGGAAATGGACTTGGTGATGTCATTCGGGGATTATTCACGAGGATAGCTCCCAAAGTAGCACCTGTTGCAAAACAATTATCGATGAAGGCTATTGATATTGTTCGTGATAAAGCTCCTGGAGCAATTGTCAATGTTGCTGGTAAGGCGTTCTCGGCGATCAAAGAAAGATTATCACGATTATTGCGACGAAAACAACAACCACCGGTGAAACTGGCAAGTACTGAGGTGATGCCCTCAGACGTAAGTAAAATAATAAATCAGGCTGCAAATCAAAAACTAGCGGCGATATCTGAAGAAGCGGAAAAAAATATAACGGCAAATTTAATAGCAGGAAGCGGTTTTCGTCGACTATGATCATCATTTGGAAAAATGATAATTATAATAAAAATGTTCAGGCGCGAATCAGACCCAGTATTTGATATGGAGGCACCTGTCCTTAAGTACGAGTCAGTACGTGATTATCAGTTTTATTCTTATGACGCAAGACTACCAAATCAGCGGGGAAGAATCGAATTACAGGTTCATGATACTAGTAGATATTTCTTGCCCGCTGAGGCGTTTATTGAAGTAGAAGGTAGACTTGTAACGAATGTTGTAGCTAATACGCCATATGCTGCTAATTTACGTGTTGGTTTTGTCAACAACGGGATTATGGCGTTGTTTGATAGCGCCACATACATGATTGATGGAAAAAATATTGAATCAGTTCAGAAGGATGTTGATGTTGCTACAACAATAATTGGTCTGGCGAGATATTCTGACGACTTTACAAGATCAGCCGGTCCAACAATGATGTTTGCTAAGGATATTACTGACAACGCTGATCATGTTCAGTATACTAAAATACGAACAGCAGTAGGTACTGCATCTGATCCACAACCAGTTGATTTTGAACACGCAGACAGACCAGGTGCTGCTTTTGATATTGTAGGAAGCGTTAATACGACTTACAACCTGGGATTTGCAACACGCCGATCAGCGCTGTCAGGAAATGATAGAAATTTTTCGTGTGCAATTCCATTATCACACATCTTTGGATTTTGCAGAAATGTTAGAAAAGTCATCTTTGGAGCTAAACACACAATTGTGCTCGTAAGAAAAAGTGATGATAATGATGCAATCTGGCGAGGTGCTGGTGTTGCCGAGGGTAAAGTAAATATATCAAAACTTTCATTGTGGATGCCAGTAATAACTCCATCTATTACTGAGGAACAAAAATTACTATCTTTTATGGATCAAGGCGGTAAATCATTGCTATCATGGTTAACAGTAACCACAGATGCTGCTCAAAGCAATATTAATGGTTTATTTACATGGCATATAGCATCACAACAGGGTGTTTCTGCACCACGACATATTTTTATTGCACTACAAAATATTAACCGGACGAATAATCAAGAACGTTCACATATGATATTTGACAACCTTGGAGTTAGTGAAGTTTCTTTACGGATAAATGGACATCAAGAACCATCTGAGGATATACAACTAAATTTTGATCAAAATCATGTAGCGCGCGCATATCATCGTTTAATGTCATTCATGGGACGTGATCAAAATATAGATACCGGGTTGCAAATATCACAACTAGATTTTACAGGTCTATATCCGATTTATTATTTTTCACTAGAACATCTTGATTTATCCAAACAATCTGTTGTTGATGTACACTTTCGAGCTCGTGTTACTGCCCCTCCTCCTGATATACCCGGTCCACCAATTGTTCTCGGCTTCTACAAAGCGATCGCGGTCATACTTAGCGACAAGGCCATGTTACTTGAAGGTGGCAGTGGTCGAATGAGGGTCGTTGATGCACCGGTGGAAAATCTTTAATCGTGCTATTTAGAAAAATATATTTTATATAAAAATGTCGTATAGTCATGTTAATGTTACTCTGACCCCGGGTCAGGTAAAAAAGCTTCAATCAAAAACCGCCAACAAATGCGGAACTAAAATATCACTAAAACGAGATCATATTAGTGGTGGTCCAAACAAATTATCGTTGACAAATAATCAGATTAAACATTTCAATAAAGCCCTAGAATCAAAAACTGGAGTTCAATTCCATCTCTCCCCGAGCGCCATCAAAGACATGGTTAAAACGGGTGGTATATTCCCACTATTTGCGGCCATTCCGGCATTACTAGCTGCGGCTGCTCCAGCCATAGCAAAAGCGGCCGCGTTAGGTGCTGTTGGAACAGCCGCTGGAATGGCACTAAAGAAAGCAACAGGGCAGGGATACAAAAAAAAGGGACGCGGTCTAAGATTACCGGGATCTCGTTGGGGGAGAGGCCTAAGGCTTCCAGGGTCATTTCGTTAAACGTTCCATCATCAAATTTTGATTTACTTGATGCTGCTAAAAAATTAAAAATATCCGCCTTTAGAGGTGTTTTTATGCGAGATCAATTACCGAAACAACCAAACAAACTTGAAACAGGTATTATTAATCTTGACAAACGTTCCGGACCCGGTACTCATTGGGTATCATACGCGGTTGATCCGCGTGGAATTGTTTATTTTGATTCGTACGGGTTAGCTCCACCTGTTGAATTTATCAAGTATGTCGCACCACTCCATGCAACCAGAGGTTCCAAAGTTTGGTATTCAACGCTACCAACACAAACAATGACAGATCCGCCAATATGCGGCCGTGAAGTAATTAATGTACTCGACGCTATATCAAAATCATCCAGGCCACCACATAAAGTCGTGCACGATTATACAAGCAACCGATATGTTGCGCGTAAAGCATTTTAAACAACGGATCTTATTATAATGGTTGATATTTACGGAAGATCTTCTACTAGTAAGAAAATAAAATCCGACGTTGATCTGTCAAAGTATGCGACTAAAGATGACCTCGCTGATATTATGAACCTTGCTGGAGTTGATCCAGATGAGGTTGTTATTTTTCAAGATCGATATGGTAAACTAAAAACCAGCAATATCAAATGGAATGATATAGTCCGGCGAGTACTTGGTGCAGTTACAGATAATATTCCCGTGTTTACTGATAGCGGCAAAATCAGAGATTCAAGTATGTCACTTAAAACCATCAGAGATGAAATTGCAAAAAGTGTTGCTAATCGTATGAAAAACACCGGTGACACAATGATGGGTGAACTCAGCATGAACGGAAATAAAATAGTAGTTTTAGCGGATCCAACATCTGACGAAGATGCAGCAACAAAAAAATACGTTGATGTCAACTATGGCACCGTAGACGGTAAATTATCCACGTTACGGGCCGAATATGATGTTCACGTAACCGGTTTTTTAAGGCTTCGAAGAAATTTTCAAAAGACCGATGATGCCATGAGTAAGTTCTTTGGAACTCCTTCCGTCATTGACATGAAACTCGTTGATATCAAAAATAACCTAGACACGATCAAACAAAGACAGCAAAACATCGTAGCGGGAATTCCTGAGATTGTCAATAAAACAAATTTGATTAAAATTCCAGCTGCAATAACTCCCGGGCATATCACAAACATCGTATGCACGGTATCATCGGGATTTGCAACATGGTCGCAGCAAAATAATACTATCAAATATACCGCAACAGTCACTGGCGTGTACAGGCTGTCTGTGTTTTCCGCCGCTAAGTTTGAAATATTTACAACGTTTCCATGGCGTCATTCCACCGACAGGTTTTCCGGGGTTGTATCTGTTGTATTAAATATCGGAACCGAAGAAATATTTATTCTGGAAGCAGCTGATAAGAAATTAACCGCAACATCCTTCTGGTGGTGTTTGGAATTTGTAGCTGAAACACCTCAATTGGTTACGGCATAAAAATATATATGGACGGTGCACAATACAGGTACAATCAAGCGCGTGAATGGCAGGCTGCGCTAAAAGATCAAGTTGATCAATATACAGTAAAAGTAAAAAAATATCGACGACGATTGGTTATCGTTGATGTGATTGTTTATTCAGTATCCGCTGTTGTTGCTGGAACCGGTGTAATATTATCAGCGTTAACAACGATGGCACCAGTAGTTGTAACTATCTGTATATCAGCAGCAACAACTATTGCAGGTGTGCTTGGCATCATCACAAAAAAAATATGTACTTGTACGAACGAAAAGTTATCCGATTACAAAATAAAATTACATACAGTGACGGTAGCATACTCGAAATTATCCTCGTTGTTATCAGCGAGTCTCAGTGATGGAATTATATCTGATTTCGAATTTTCAATGATGACCAAAATATACGATGAAGGTATTAAAGATACAAGTATCAATAATGACAAAATTACTCCAGCAGATCGTGACCAACACAACTCCGCCAAAGATAACGATGATCTCGGTAAGTTCAACTAATCCTGAATTTAGTGTTAATTTTCCTACTGCAATTCCAGTAAAAGAAATAGCACTTGCACAATTACGAGTATATTACAGCTGGCCAAATATCAGATCAAAATCATTTAATGGTACACCAGCAAATAATTCGCTTGTATTTACTAACAACAACAAACCCGATGGAACACCTGACTGGGTTGTTGTTGGAATACCAACCGGCAGTTACCAGATTGAAGAGATCGGTGAGGAATTTGCGCGTAGAATAAAATCAATAACGGGAAAGGAATCAAAAATATCAATAAACGTTCACGAGCCGACGTTGTCCTCGACGGTTGAAATAAACTCGCCTGATTATGCCGTTGATATTTATCAATCTTCAATCAGATCCGTGCTAGGATGGCCTGAAATATCACCACCGATACCACCAGAACCGAAAAAGTCTGATTATGTCACGGATAGACAATCATATCATGAAATTAATCCATCATACGGGGAACACCTACGTATTATAAAAAACTCATCAATGCTTCACAATTTTGTCTTCTTCAGTGGAATTGAGGCATGGTTTTTTTATAATCCGGGAGAAATAGGACCTCATTGGGGTTTTCATCGAGAAACGATTATTAGATATTTTCAGGAAATCAATCAAGAGTGTAAAAAACAACTAGATCAACTGAATCAATATTTTAACGAACATATTTTTGACATATCAGCGTTATCACATGAAAAAATCATCACGCGTGTGGAAATATTAAATCAGCTTATATCAGATATGGAATATATTAATAACCGAATAGTTCAGGAGATGCTTATTCTTTTAGAATCACCTGAAAATTCTGATGCAAAAGCATGGTTAGAAAAATATAAATTAACAGAAGCCGATGTACCAAATTATAAATTTCCCGGGTATAGTGTAACCGAGTTAAGAAAATCTATCAATGATGTCATCGACGAGTTTTTTCCTAAACTACTCGATGCATGGAGAAAATTAATTTCTCCTCCAACTGTTCTTAGACATGATAATGATCCACATGGCGGAGGAAGACACGTATCCCCGCGAATCGTTAATATAACACCGACGGTCGCGGTCAATCTGGTTTGTGACGTAATCGATGGCAGCTATCAAATAGATCTCGGAAGATCAAATCAGGCTCAACAAGGATACATCCTGTACACGTTCACACCACAAGTTCCCCCTGGAAATTTAATCGTGCAAGAACCAACTAATCCCGTGTATTTGCGGTGTCACAATAATATGTTAACACGAATCAATTTTAAACTCACAGACCACCTTAATCGCTTGATTGACATACGTGAAGAAGAGCTTGTGATAAATCTGTATGTAAAGTCGTAAAGACTTTTGTCGTAAAGACTTCCGTCGTAAGACTTCCGTCGTAAGACTTTATCGTAGATCTTTATGTGGAGGGTTTTTACACACGAGGATTTCTTAACAGTTAGAAGAACATTTGTAACGGAGATCAGAATCAAATTCAATCAACTTAAAAAAATATTTTATTATTACTGGCACAAATTTGTGTTTGGTACAAATTAATCGGCCTAGGCAACTAAAAAAGCTAGTCGATGAAAGTAAAATTAAAATTTCTATCACAAAAAAAAAATAATATTTATTAATTTTCCTGATTTTACAAATTACTTGATTTTGACTACCAACTACCCCCTCAGAAACATAAAAATGCACGAACTACTTGATTTTGACTACCAACTACCCCGTCAAAATCAAGAAAGTTCTAACCTTGTCAAATTGTTCCTAACAAATTTTATTTATTATAAATTAATTTTATTTATTAATAATATTATTTTTACTGAGATTTTTAATTTTTTTTTACTAAAATACAACGAAATTGCTCAATTTTCCTGATTTTGACTACCAACTACCCCGTCAGAAATCAAGTAATTTGTGCATTTTTCTTTGATTTTGACTACCAACTACCCCGTCAGAATCAAGTAATTTGTGCATTTTTCTTGATTTTAGTAAAAAAAAATAAATCCTCAGTAAAAATAAAATTTATAATAAATAAAATTTATTAGGAACAATTTGACAAGGTTAGAACTTTCTTGATTTTGACTACCAATACATGTGGTCAGCGTTGACTTGGACCCCAGTTACAAAAACTTTCATTTTCATTATCATCAGTAACGAAGTTACCTTGGATCGTTTCACCAACGAAGTTACCTTGGATCGTTTCACCAACGAAGTTACCTTGGATCGTTTCATCAACGAAGTTACCTTGGATCGTTTCACGATCTGACATTATTTTTCTTAATTGTCTTATGCGAGTACTAATCGTTTTCTTTGCCTCATACTCGTGGGATAATAACGACTTAATTCTTTCTACGGCGGTAGAAAGAGGAACGAACTCCTTCACATGATCATTTTCTACGGTAGCTAGCGACTGAAACATTGCCGATTGAATCCGTTTCATGAGCCTGTATTCAGATGATAGTGTGTGTGTCCCCATGGTTTTACGTTCTTGTAAAATCTCAAAGTCAGAAACTATTTTTTCAGGATTAAGTTCATCAGATATATTAATTCCATCTTTTTTTAATTTTTTAATAGCGACAATTACATCATTGATATTTTCATGGTTCATTATATAATATATATAAATCTTTAAAATAAAAAAAAAATATCCCAGACCCCCTTCGAGTTCGTCGGGATGTTTCTGGGACAGCACAAACATATAACTTAATTAAGGTACGCTCAGCAAAATCACACCCATAATAATTAATCCAGTGGGTGATACGAAAAATAGGTATCAACAACCAGTCAATATTGTGGTTGTGAATGTGCTGAGCGGAGGGGTTCTTGCGGTTCCCCCCACTATTATAAAAATCGCAATTATGCGCACCACCGACAAATTGTCAGCCATGGGGATTCGATCCTGGACCGCGAGCGCCACAGTCCAATACCATACTGATCGAGCTATCAAACCTTGTTACGAACATATGTTTCGGAAGTTAATATATAGCTAAGGAACCAATATTTACACTAAACAGCGGTTTCTGAATCATAACAGTTTCTGCATTTATAACAGTTTCTGTATTTGTAGCGGTTTCTGTATTTATAACAGTTTCTGCATTTATAACAGTTTCTGTATTTGTAGCGGTTTCTGTATTTATAACAGTTTCTGCATTTATAACAGTTTCTGAATAATAGTTTCTGAATAATAGTTTCTGTATTTATAACAGTTTCTGTATTTGTAGCTGGTTTCTGTATTTAACAGTTTCTGTATTTGTAGCGGTTTCTGGATAATAACAGTTTCTGCATTTATAACGGTTTCTGTATTTAACAGTTTCTGTATTTGTAGCGGTTTCTGGATAATAACAGTTTCTGTATTTGTAGCAGACCGAAAATCAATAATATAGTGGCATTAATGCACCAGTCAAGGAACTTTCCAGAATTGTAAGTTCAGTGAACACACAACTGCAGGTCAATTACAATGAGTAACGATTTCTGTTTCACACACAGCTTCCTACGGATCAATAATATTATCATGTGTTGTATGATGGGAAAATATTTAAAAACCATAAATAATACTTATGAGTCTGTTCGTTCGGCACTATACGATGTAATTAGTTAAACTGACTAATTACAATCATAAAAAACCAATCATCTACGAAGAAAACTATATATTACAAAGTAATCTCCCCTTAAATCAAAAATTCAGTAGTGTATGGAGGACCTCTGTGACATAAATTAAAAAAAATTAATTCAATGTGGTGATGATAGTTAATAATGTGGTGATGATAGTTAATAATGTGGTGATGATAGTTATTGATACTGAAATGTGATTTTCTGTTTATATTTTTTCGAGAGAGCTGTTTTATATATATTTTCTGCCACTCTTTGTACTGATTGCGGGTGAATATCAAAATATGTCGCAGCCGCGTTCATAGACTGAAACATAATTACTTTACCGGTTTCTATGTTTGTAGAAATTACCACCCTCTTTCCGATTGTCTTACATCTTCCTGTATTTCCACGTGTATTATTCTCGCTGTAAGAGATAGCTTGTAAATTGGATAAATTATTGTTTTGAGTGTCCCCGTCAATATGATCAATAACAAGACCATCATTGATCAACCCCCTGTGACACTCGTAGATGAAACGATGACAATGATATCTTTTCTTTCCAACTGTGAACCTTAGATAGCCAGTATTAGAAACAACGCCAACTGGTCTCTTCAACCTGCAATTTCTGATGATACCATTAATATTTGATTCATAGTTTGTTATGACAGGATGTGGGACAAATATATTTTGCTCCATTATAATAATATTATATGTTTAAATCATTGTTTGTCTGAAATCTTGATATATAATCCTCCACGGATTTTATAGCGTTTTCACCGCTATTATTTTTTTTGTCATAATATCTTTTAAGTTCTCTGAACCGTTTCCCGCCACATTTTCCACATAATTTTGTCTTTCCTCGCACTCCAATACCACACCGTAGACATGGTATTGGTCCTAGACTTCCTCGTCGTATGTTTTGTGAGTGCATCCAACAATATTCCTTTCTACAGGATTTGTTGCATCGATTTACTGAGCCGATCATCAACCATCTACATTGGGACATTGTATATATATATATAATTTTCTTTATTTAAATATTTGTTTTAGTTATATGAACGAGTTTGAAAGATTATCCCAAACTAGGCCTGTTAAGTATAAATTCAACCTTGACAGATTATCTCAATTGCCAGTACGAGATCTGGTTGATCCGAAAAATAAAAGTTTGATCTCGAAAATTCATGACGCTAAGAAAGAATTTTACACGGATGGTGCATCTCATACATGGTCAACGTTCAAGATTATACGCGCTGACTCCGTCAAGGACGCTGTCACGGACGCTACAATGAATGACAAGCGAGCGGCAACTATCATTAACTACATCGCTGAATACGAGGGCAATCAAAAATATTTATTCAGAGTAAAATTTATTGTATTAACAGAAACAGATAGTTGGATTATCCGTGACAAATATGATCCTGTCCTTGGCAATAATAAAACTATCATATTAAGTAAAAATTCCAGACCGGGTCTATTGACTGGTATTGATAAACCGTATTATGAACGAGCATATCCTGTAACAGCGGTTATTTATGGAATTTATGAGATAAATAAAAAACCTAACGTTGATAAACTAGCGCCGATGAAATTATCATCCTTGACCTTGTCAAGGTTAAATTGTGTGGCTGAACGAGTAATAGAACACTTTACAAACGCGATGCGTGGAAATGGATTAACTGATTTAAGGCGTGAAAAAATAAACTCGTGGGCTGATTCAGTTAGGGATACCGGTGCTACAATAAAAGATGTTGCTGAGTTAGGAAAAATATTAAAATTTCCAATAACTGTGGCGACAATAACGGGAGAAGTACTGTACCAGTCGAAATATAAATCGAAAGGAGCTCCAATAAATATTATCGATCATAACGCACACGCATGCACTAACGCAGTAACAATATTTCCACGTGATCGAACTGTTAGATTTTATCCCACAGAATTATCTGTGGCAGATATGGCTGTGGCAGATATGAGTATGTTTGATTTTATTAACGAAATAAGTAAAACCGATCCTGTATCGGTATGGTTATTCAAAAGTAATGAGGAGGGTGAATTTGATCAGTTTGTCAAACCGAGTGGTGAAATATATCGCACAGAATCCCTCCATGACGAGATGAAAAATCTTGCGACGTTTTTACAGTGCAAGCACGCGGAAAATACTGACAAATTACTAACTAATTGTTTTACCGTTCCATCTGTTGCGGCTCATTTCGCCAGGGAACGAAATTCATGGAAACCAACACGATTTGATTTACTCGAGGACGTACGTGCAAGTTGCGTCGAATATGGACATGGCGGATTATGGAATACCAAATACAATTACAATGATGTTATTTCGGTTGATATGGTTGCATGTTATCCAGGAAGTTTTCTGGGATACGGAGATTGTTCTGTGTACTTTGAAAGATTTGGTCACCCTACAAACGAGATGACGCGAGTGGCAATTAATGGACCATTACCTGATTTTGATCTGACTGGATTCGCCTGTATTGAGTCGTTCGAGTTTAACGAAAATCTTCACAAGATTTGTTATGTTTGGTTTGGCAGACATTTTTGTGAAAAACGTTGGACACCTATAGTTCTGTTGCGATATATGCTAGATTGTATGATACTGACATCGTTGGTGGTCAGTGAGGCAATTATATCATATCATGCACAGACCAAAGTTTGGTTGCCCATGTCAGATTCTGAAGTTATTAGCGAGTTTAAGGACGATATTCCTAATAAACTCAAAACCGCAAAAGATCTCCGTAGAAAAATTATAGGTAAATTTACTCAAGGTGGTGCATATGATTATAAAAGACATCACGCACGATTAATTTTAGATGATGCCGAGTACGATTTTATAATCGCTGATACAACGGCGAAAAATACATTTGTAAATCGAGAGAGTGTTTATTTATCCGACGGAACAAAATTAGGTACGATCGTTAGTTACATAAATGACGTATCCCCGCAATATACTCATCTAAGATCTTCCATGTTGGCTTATGTTTCTATAAATTTATTATCGATGATTAATAGATTTCCTGAGGCCGCAGTCAGAGTCGCAACGGACTCGTTTTATATTTCAAGTAAATATTTAGAACCTGTTATGAAATTTACAAGTAGTGATGAACGATGGGGTTCGTGGAGAATAAAAAAGGAACTATTACACAATTATGTAGAATCAGCAGATGTTCCAGTGAGAGATGTTTATCGTGAGGGTAATAAAATATCAGAAATGTCGAAGGCACCATCGTTGAGTGATCCAATAACCAGATATAAGACAGTATATCTCAATGGACCTGGTGGATGCGGCAAAACAACTCGAACAATTAATGTTTTTAGAAATTCAGATATAATCGTGCTGACACCCACACATAGACTTGCACGTGAGATGAAACAGCGGCAAGTACAATCGTGTACGTATCATAGTTTCTTTCGGTGGCGCGGAGATACATGGACTCCTGAACGGATGGGAGAAAAATATATACCTAAAATAATTATTTGGGACGAGATATGCACGGTGTCATTAGATACATTAAAAATGTTTCTTGATTGGTTGTTGACGAAAAATACCGCCATAATAATGTGTGGCGATCATGGTCAACCTCCGCCCTTTGTTGGACCATCTCCACATGACTGGTTAAAAAATTTCGTTGATTATTACGAGGAAATAGATGATGATCATAGAGCTCTTGATGCAAATTTGAAAGAATTTAAAAAATTAATCAGATTACAATCAAACAAAATTCAGTGTGGAATAATACGTGGAGTGATCTCAGAGACATCAATGAGTGATTTTTTGAACTCATGGAGACCCACCGATTTGATCGTAGCAAGTAGAAAAATAATCAGAGACGCTTTACAACAACAGTTATTTCAACTACATAAAGAACAATATTCAGAATTACCCGTACCGTTATGTTATAGACCATCAGATACACGAAAACAGAATATTAATGTTGATATTCCAGGACCCTTGACAGAGTCAAGGAAGCAAAATCTCGTATTAAATGATATTGTCGCCGTTGATATCAGTGTGGTCGAAGATGCATTACGCGCTGACAAATCTCCATGGGTATTGGGATACGCCATGACAATCCACTCGTCACAGGGATTAACTATTTCTGATACACGAGTCTGGATTGTAGACGATCGCATCGAGTGGTCAAATTTAGTTTATATAGCGGTATCGAGGGTCAGAAATATATCTCAATTACGTAGAATTATAATTCCTGAAATCGTTGATAAATTTAACATCATCGATGATGATATAATAAGAAAAAAATTAATCGGATACAAACAATCTGACAAAAAAAATAAACGCGACTTTGATCTTGATGTTGAATTTATTATTGAGTTAAAACAGCAGCAGAACAATCATTGCATCAGTTGTAATTGTATAATGTTATGGCGATATTCGAGTAATGATTCAAGACAATTTACCGTAGATAGAAAAGATAATAGTCGCGGTCATACACGAGAAAATACCATGTTAACCTGTAATAAGGGAAATACTGCCGCTCTCCCCCCATCTCCACGGATATTTACCTCTATATTCAGGAACTATCATAAATTTTCTTTCATCTGTAATAAAATCTGCCCGAGTTGGTTCAGGTGGTATCGGTGTTATCGGTGGTGATATTTCAGGCCATCCTAGCACTGATCTGATTGAAGATTGATAAATATCAACGGCATAATCAGGCGAGTTTATTTCAACCGTCGAGGACAACGTCGGCTCATGAATGTTTATTGATATTTTTGATTCCTTTCCCGTTATTGATTTTATTCTACGCGCAAATTCCTCACCGATCTCTTCAATCTGGTAACTGCCGGTTGGTATTCCAACAACAACCCAGTCAGGTGTTCCATCGGATTTGTTCTTGTTAGTAAATACAAGCGAATTATTTGCTGGTGTATCATTAAATGATTTTGATCTGATATTTGGCCAGCTGTAATATACTCGTAATTGTGCTAGTGCTATTTCTTTTACTGGAATTGCAATAGGAAAATTAACACTAAATTCAGGATTAATTGAACTTACCGAGATCATCGTTATCTTTGGCGGAGTTGTGTTGGTCACGATCTGCTGGAGTAATTCTGTCATTATTGATACTTGTATCTTTAATACCTTCATCGTATATTTTGGTCATCATTGAAAATTCGAAATCAGATATAATTCCATCACTGAGACTCGCTGATAACAACGAGGATAATTTCGAGTATGCTACCGTCGCTGTATGTAATTTTATTTTGTAATCGGATAATTTTTCGTTCGTACAAGTACATATTTTTTTTGTGATGATACCAAGCACACCTGCAATAGTTGTTGCTGCTGAAATACAGATAGTTACAGCTACTGGTGCCATCGTTGTCAACGCTGATAATATTACACCGGTTCCAGCAACAACAGCGGATACTGAATAAACAATCACATCAACGATAACCAATCGTCGTCGATATTTTTTTACTTTTACTGTATATTGATCGACTTGATCTTTTAGCGCAGCCTGCCATTCACGCGCTTGATTGTATCTGTATTGTGCACCGTCCATATATATTTTTATACAGTAACCAATTGATGTGCTTCAGCTACAAATTCCAAACACCACCAGTAAGATGTTGTGGTTAATGTCCTATCAGCTGCTTCCAGAATAAATATTTCCTCGGCTCCGATATTTAATATAACAGATACAACCCCGGAAAACCTGTCTGTGGAATGACGCCATGGAAACGTTGTAAATATTTCAAATTTTGCAGCACTAAACACAGACAGCCTGTACACGCCAGTACTTGTTGCGGTATATTTGATGGTATTATTTTGTTTTGACCATGTTGCAAATCCCGATGATACCGTGCATACGATGTTTGTGATATGCCCGGGAGTTATTTCAGCTGAAATTTTAATCAGATTGGTTTTATTGATAATCTCAGGAATTCCCGCTACGATGTCTAGTTGTGTTCGTTTGATCGTGTCTAGGTTACTTTTGATATCAACGAGTTTCATGTCAATGACGGAAGGATTTCCAAAGAACTTATTTATGGCATCATCGGTTTTCTGAAAATTTCTTCGAAGCCTTGTAAACGCGCCCGTGTGAACATCATACTCGGCCCGTAGCGTGGATAGTTTTCCATCCACGTCGTCGACGTATAGTTTGTTTGCGACGTCGTTGTCAGATTTTGGAGCTGTTACAGCTACTATTTTGTTCCCGTTCATGCTAAGTTCACCTGTCATCGTGTCACCGGTGTTTCTCACGCGATTAGCAACACTTTTTGCAATTTCATCTCTGATGGTTTTAAGTGACATACTTGAATCTCTGATTCTACCACCGTCAGTAAACACGGGAATATTATCCGTAACTGCACCGAGTACTCGCCGGACTATATCATTCCATTTGATATTGCTGGTTTTTAGTTTACCATATCGATCTTGAAAAATAACAACTTCATCTGGGTCAACTCCAGCCAGGTTCATAATATCAGCGAGGTCATCTTTAGTCGCATACTTTGACAGATCAACGTCGGATTTTATTTTCTTACTAGTAGAAGATCTTCCGTAAATATCAACCATTATAATAAGATCCGTTGTTTAAAATGCTTTACGCGCAACATATCGGTTGCTTGTATAATCGTGCACGACTTTATGTGGCGGCCTGGATGATTTTGATATAGCGTCGAGTACATTAATTACTTCACGGCCGCATATTGGCGGATCTGTCATTGTTTGTGTGGGTAGCGTTGAATACCAAACTTTGGAACCTCTAGTTGTTGCATGGAGTGGTGCGACATACTTGATAAATTCAACAGGTGGAGCTAACCCGTACGAATCAAAATAAACAATTCCACGCGGATCAATCGCGTATGATACCCAATGAGTACCGGGTCCGGAACGTTTGTCAAGATTAATAATACCTGTTTATAGTTTGTTTGGTTGTTTCGGTAATTGATCTCGCATAAAAACACCTCTAAAGGCAGATATTTTTAATTTTTTAGCAGCATCAAGTAAATCAAAATTTGATGCTGGAGCGTCTAACGAAGTGACCCTGGAAACCTTAGGCCTCTCCCCCAACGAGATCCCGGTAATCTTAGACCGCGTCCCTTTTTTTTGTTATATCGTCCACCAATAACTTTTTCGAAAACTTTTTTACCCGCCGCTCCAGCAACACCTCCAGCAACACCTAACGCGGCCGCTTTTGCTAAGGCTGGAGCAGCTGCAGCTATTAATGCCGGAATGGCCGCAAGAAATGGGAATATACCACCCGTTTTAACCATGTCTTTGATGGCGCTCGGGGAGAGATGGAATTGAACTCCAGTTTTTGATTCTAGAGCTTTATTGAAATGTTTAATCTGATTATTTGTCAGCGATAATTTGTTTGGACCACCACCAATCTGATCTCGTTTTAGTGATATTTTAGTTCCGCATTTGTTGGCGGTTTTTGATTGAAGCTTTTTTACCTGACCCTGGGTCAGAGTAACATTAACATGACCATACGACATTTTTGTATAAAATATATTTTTCTAAATAACACGATTAAAGATTTTCCACCGGTGCATCAACGACCCTCATTCGACCACTGCCACCTTCAAGTAACATGGCCTTGTCGCTAAGTATGACCGCGATCGCTCTGTAAGGACCATAAACAATTGGTGGACCAGCCGCGATTTCTGGCAGGGCATTAACACGAGCTCGAAAGTGTATATCAACAACAGATTGTTTGGATAAATCAAGATGTTCTAGTGAAAAATAATAAATCGGATATAGACCTGTAAAATCTAGTTGTGATATTTGCAACCCGGTATCTATATTTTGATCACGTCCCATGAATGACATTAAACGATGATATGCGCGCGCTACATGATTTTGTGCATAATTTAGTTGTATATCCTCGGATGGTTCTTGATGTCCATTTATCCGTAAAGAAACTTCACTAACTCCAAGGTTGTCAAATATCATATGTGAACGTTGTTGATTATTCGTCCGAGCATTATCTTGTAGTGCAATAAAAATATGTCGTGGTGCAGAAACACCCTGTTGTGATGCTATATGCCATGTAAATAAACCATTAATATCGCTTTGAGCAGCATCTGTGGTTACTGTTAACCATGATAGCAATGATTTACCGCCTTGATCCATAAAAGATAGTAATTTTTGTTCCTCAGTAATAGATGGAGTCATTACTGGCATCCACAATGAAAGTTTTGATATATTTACTTTACCAGCATCAGCAACACCAGCACCTCGCCAGATTGCATCATTATCATTACCTTTTCTTACGAGCACAATTGTGTGTTTAGCTCCAAAGATGACTTTTCTAACATTTCTGCAAAACCCAAAGATGTGAGATAATGGAATTGCACACGAAAAATTTCTATTATCTCCTGACAGCGCTGATCGGCGTGTTGCAAATCCTAAGTTGAAAGTCGGGGCAATATCTTTTATGATTTCAAATTCAGCAGCTGGTCTACCTTCACGATCGGGGTTGGCACCTTCTGCCTGATTAACAACAGCAGTATCCCGTATTGAAAGTAACTTGATATACTGATTATGGTTGGCGTTGTCGGTGATATCTTTAGCAAACATCATTGTTGGACCAGCTGATCTTGTAAAGTCGTCAGAATATCTCGCCAGACCAATTATTGTTGTAGCAACATCAACATCCTTCTGAATTGATTCAATATTTTTTCCATCAATCATGTATGTGGCGCTATCAAACAGTGCCATAATTCCGTTGTTGACAAAACCAACACGCAGATTGGCACCATATGCCGTATCATCCCCCTTTACAAGTCTACCTTCTACTTCAATAAACGCTTCAGCGGGCAAGAAATATCTACTTGTATCATGAACCTGTAATTCGATTCTCCCCTGATGATTTGGTTGTCTTGCGTCATAAGAATAAAACTGATAATCACGTACTGACTCGTACTTAAGGACAGGTGCCTCCATATCAAATGCTGGGTCTGATTCGCGCCTGAACATTTTATTATAGTTACCATTTTTCCAAATGATGATCATCGTCGACGAAGACCGCTCCCTGCTATTAAATTTGATGTTATATTTTTTTCTGCTTCTTCAGATATCGCCGCTAGTTTTTGATTTGCAGCCTGATTTATTATTTTACTGACATCTGCAGGCATCACCTCAGTACTTGCCAGTTTCACCGGTGGTTGTTGTTTTCGTCGCAATAATCGTGCTAGTCTTTCTTTGATCGCCGAGAACGCCTTATCAGCAACATTGACAATTGCACCAGGAGCTTTATCACGAACAATATCAATAGCCTTCATCGATAATTGTTTTGCAACAGGTGCTACTTTTGGAGCTATCCTCGTGAATAATCCTCGAATGACATCACCAAGTCCATTTCCGTAAATAACACTATAGATTGGTAATCGTGAGTTTACCGCTCTAATCTGTGTGGGTTTACGATGATTATCATGCACAATCATCTTATTTTATTTACCATTTATCTAACAACTAGTCATCAACGAGCTCATCAATAAGTTCTCGGTAAACGCCAATATCCATGATACCACCTTGAAATAGTCGCCGACAAATATCAGCTGCTTCATTGGTTATTTCTGGTGAATTATTTCCAGCTCGTTTTCCTCCTATGAGAACTTCTAACCGTGATACGTCATTGATGATATTATCAGGACATAAACCAGATCCTGTTTTAGGTTCATCTTGGGGTGGTGGTTGCATTACCGGAGTAGGTACTTCAGTGGTGTCCGGGGGTGAGTCACCTTCTCGAAATCCATGTGGTGAACCTGTCGGTGTAAATGTCATTTTCGGTGCAGAAATTTTCTTCGAGAAGGGTGATTTAAGTGACTCTTTAGCCTTTTTAATTTTCGACAGCAACCTTTGCTGTGGCGAAGAAGATTGTTGTTGTTGTTCTATTTGTTGCAGAGGTGGAGGAAGCTGATACTGGAAGGACTCTCCTTGTTTTGGTTGTTCCCGTCCCCCTCTAAGGCTTTCTACTTCTTCTTTAAGTCTTTTAAATTCTTGACCTCTAGCTTGTTTTCTGTTGTAATATACGCGATATATCCATTTAATGAAATTATCATCATTTGTTTTTTCATGACCGGGTTTTAAAAAATTAGATTTATTAGATATATTTTTTGATATCAACTCAGGTAATCTCTCTCTTTCAGTGTTTCTAATTTCCTCAACAACTCCTTCGTTAAATCTTGCAATTAATCTTAAGCTTTCTTCTGCTGATTTGGGTTCAGATGCAAGTTTTTTTTCTCACATCGGCGACTTCAGCACGAAGTTCTTTAATGCCTTCACGTATTTCCTCATCAACAGGTGGAGGTTGAGCTGCAGCTATGTCAGTTGGAAGGTCTCGTAAAATCTTTTTTGTTTGTTTGGTTCTTCTTGCTGTTTTTTCAGCCTGCACTGCAGTTTGTTCTAATACCGGAAAAATACCCTTTTTCCTCTTCTCATCTTCCTCCGCAATATCTCCCCATATAGTTTTTTCAACAGCCGCCGCAGCTTTCTTAGTAGCTGCAGTGACGGGTTTAAATAGTTTTTTAGTGTCTTCTTCGTACTCAACTTTTGATTCTTGCTGCGCTTGCAGATTTTTTCTAAATGAGTCTCTGACAGGAAGAAATTTTTTAATTGTTTCTAATCGTTCTCGTGCTGTTCTTGCAGTATGAGATTCTGGATGTATCATTTTATTATAACATAATAATTTAATTAATATCAGCAGAAGAGGAGCAGCAGAGAGGGTGCCTACCAACGTTGGTCGTCAAACAAATAAACAAGAAATAAATAAACACGTAGAGTACTTTATTTTTTCAGCTACTATTTCAAACTGAGGTTTTATTAGCACAATCGGTCATTGCAAAAATAAACATCTCAAGGAAAGTTCATTTGTAAAATCTGGACCTTTCTACGAGATGATTTATTTGTTTGTTTTATTTGTTTTGTCGGAATTCTATGGTCTGTTCACCCTCTCTGCTGCTTAAGATCATTTGCGATTTTATTTTCGTAATCGGTTATATCAGGATTTTCATCATCATAATATTTCTTTTGTTGTGGTAACCAAACTTCTTTCTGCGGACGATATGATATAAATGCTTCATTTACTGTCAGAAATATCAGTATTTTTACATCAAGCATATACCGTAATAAAACTTTTGGTACCAACATTTGTTTCTGAAAAATGTATCCCAAACCAGACATAACAAATTTGATGAAGACCTTCGGCAGACTTAAATGATTCGATCCAAGCGAATCCAGTCGGGTCAAAATCGGATAATGGTCCGTTTATCGATAGTCTGGTTATTTCGTGTGTGGGATGACCAAATCTTTCAAAATATACAGAAAATTATCCCGTTCCGGGATAACATGCAACCATATCAACCGAAATGACATCTTTATAATCGTATTTACTATTCCATAATCCAGTGTGTCCGTATTCAACATAACTTGATATTATATCATTGAGAAAATCAAATCGTGTAGTTTTCCACGAATTTCTCTCTCTAGCAAAATGAGCAGCAACTGACGGAACAGTAAAATAATTACTGAGTAATTGTTCAGCATCATCGGTATATTTTAACGCAAGATTTTTCATTTCTTCGTAGAGAGATTCTGAGTGATAAATAACGCCAGTAGGTCGTACAAACTGATCATATTTTTCATCATTGGAACTATGAAATAACCATATTGATACAGGATCATTTTAACCTATTGGTTAATAAAATCGAATATATCATCGTTATAGAATTTAACAATTCGATTTCGTGGAAATATTGTTACTGCATTAGGCCATGCGTGCGCATTATGATCAATAATTTCAATCGAATCTCCTTTTTATTTATATTTTGATTCATTAAAAATATCACCGGTTATCGTTTTTACACTAATTGGAAATTTTAGTTTCTTTCCTAGCTCAGCGACATCTTTGATAGATGCTCCGGTATCTTTAACTATTTCTCCCCACTCGTTTATTATTTTACGTCTTTTATCCGTTAGACCGTTTGCACGAGTTGAAACGGAATTATTAACGCTGGGTTCATCATTTATCGGATATAACGCGTAGATAACCGCGGTTACAGGATACGCTTTTTCATAATATGGTTTGTCAATGCCAGTCAACACTCCTGATTTGGATTTTTTTTAACTCAGTATGGCAGTTTTTTTTATTATGAAGGACATGATCATATTTGTCACGGATAATCCAAGTATTATTGTCTATTTCTGCTAATACAACAAAATTTACTCTGAAAAATATTTTCGATTGTTGAGATAATTAATAATCGTTGCCGCTAGTTTGTCGTTCATCGTAGCATCGACACCTTTGGTGTTGCGCATGATTTTAAATGTTGACCACACATGAGAGGCGCTATCTTTGCGAAATTCTTTCTTTATGTCATCAATTTTATTAATTTTTGTTATTTGTCGGATCAACCAGGCTTTTTATTGGTAAGGTAAGTCAGAGTATATTCTGTCAGGATTAAATTTATCTTTAGAATGCTTAACCTTAGATAATCTCTCGAATTCATCCATTTATAATTAAGACAAATATTTAAATTAAAAAAATTATATATATATATATATATATATATATATATATATATATATATATATATATATATATATATATATATATATATAATGATTCTTACAAAGAACAAATGCAGGTGGTTAATGATAGGTTCTGCGACTCCTTTTAACAAAGCCCGCATAAACGAATTCTGCGGATATTACTTACAAAGCGTGCATAATGGCTGTCTAGGACCAAAATCATGTCAGAAATGTGGTGTAAAGTAAAAGTATTACTGTCACCGATATAAATTTGAGTGTTTCCGCGAAGTAATCGAAGACGGGCTTGTGATCGTTCATATTGACTCAAATCCAAAACAATAATCATTTAAGTAGTTTGCTAGCTATTGCACAAAGTCAGAATTGTAAATTTTGGAAATACTAGTTGTAATGATAAGAGCACCAAAGCAGTTGTATCCACAAATTTAGAGACCGCCAAAGAAACACTATTTAGTCGACATATGCAGCTGACAAATATTTTGATATTTGCAGGTTTTCAATACATTCTGTAGCAAATAAAATGTATACATCTGCTTTCTCGAATAAATATAAACAAAAAATAACTTTCCATTATTGTTGAAGAAAGATAACTGTCAATCTAAGCTATCTCTGGCAGAGTAATTAAGTAGTTATCTTGATTATATATTGCTAACCATTAATTTAATTTATTTAATTTCGTTGTCATCATTCAGTAATTAATTAATCATGATACAACTGTCAATTTATCATTTCAAACTGATTTATGATGACTGCTTATCAGTAGGACACTAAAAAATCAGCATGCAAGGATTTTCAGAAGGAAATAAAGGTTGCTAAATGGAAAGGTATGGAAATGTGCTCATAACCCCCTTTTATATACTACTCCTTTCTTAAAGTCAGTGACCTGAATGAAGGGAGGTAACTGTAGTATATGTTTGTCTGTAGCTCGTAATTCATTTTGTCATGGTAATTAATTAATTAACCATCTATGTCATATTTAATATCAGTGAAGTAACATAATTTTATAATAGTAGAAGGATAATTTATGTTTTCTAACTTACAAACGAAATCAAGGCAGAGCTACATGTACAGTATAATAGATCTGTTACAGAGAAATACACCTGATTTTGACAAGGCAGATATATATATACAGTTATTTTATACCGGATGCTTCTAAACAGAAATAAATTCACGCTGTAATTTTACTCAGTACTGTATGTAGCAATCTTTATAATAATTTCTGAAGAGTATATCTGTAAGTTGTCTACGTACCTCATTGCTAAAGCATGGAACTCTGATACTCGAGGTCTGGCGATCGAGACCCGTGTCTAGCAACTGTCGCCGTTCGCTTTATTACGCGATTTTTCTAAATAAGATGGGGGTCCAAAACCCAAGCTCGAACTTCAGCAGAAAAAACACACCCTCCCCACAATATCACCACATGGTGGATGCTCTTTTGCACTCTCCCGGGGTTGCTTATGGGTGGTGGTGCAAAAATATGTTGAACGTAGAGAAGGCTTCCGTATATGTTGTGCCGTCCTTAAACCAAAATTAAATGTATTTGTGCCGTCCTTAGAATTAAGATTGTATACATCTATAAAGCTTACGTGACAAATCTCAATTTGGCTGTTCTCACTAGAAAAACGTCACTTTGACTATTCGCATTAGACAGGACAGACCTCACGTTGGCCATCCACACTAGTCAAATCTTAAGTTAGCTATTCCTACTAGACAAACGTTTATTTGGCAAACTAGAAAAATATCAATTTGGCTATTCTTACTAGAAAAATATCAATTTGGCTATTCTCACTAAAAAAAACGTCAATTTGACGTCCTTAGAATTAAGTATATATACGTATTAAATATACTTATACACAATGCTGAAATTAAGTGCTTATATACAATGCTGTAAATATGCTTCTATATGTATTTGTGCCGTCATCAAAACAAAAATTATGTTTTGCTGTCTTCAAAAACGGTCGCCTGAAGGATATATTTAGTGTCGCCCAAACGTCAGACAGTATTTTGTACTGTTTCTGTGAAAATAAAACTGTATTGGTCACTTTATATATATAAATGAGATAGTAATAAGGTTAAAACTTATTTGTAAGTCAACTTTATTTAAAAGGATGCTTAGATATTTCAATTTTAAATTTTGTATATATATTCGCGGTGCAACCTTTCGGCGACATCATGTATATTACGTATATCTTTGTTGGTAGCGTGTATGTTTATATCACTAAGATCGATTTTAAGTTTACTTTTCATCATCATCGTTTTACATATCGCACCGTTAGGATATATAATGAAATACCATAGCCCCGCATATTTTCTAAATTTTTTGCCCACTTCTAGGTTTAACTTCGAAGTGATACCTTCGAGCGTAATGCGCATGCTTATATATTGGCCTAGTCAGCTTCCGAAAAGCTGTCTCTAAATTTTCAAAAATAATCGCGGGTTTGCAGTTGCCTTACACAAAGCGCATTATTATTACTGCAAATGTAATGCAGGGATTTGTAGATGTAACAGGGATCTAGCAGTGTAGCCAGTAGGAAGAATATTCCAAACAATAGAAGAGGTTGGTTGATCATGCAATTTGACTGAATGTGACTGTTGCTTGTTTATTCCGTCAATAACTCCAGTTGCAAACTGGGCCAAAATACCTCGCAGTGACTTGCATCATTCTTAGATATAGTGCATACAGTAGGTTAACGATTGGCTTTTGATTTAATCCACATGCAATTTAGGTGCTGGAGATACTACACAATGCCACACCATTATAGGGGTGGGGGTGTCTCGTATCGTTACTTAGGGTAGTTTGCCTATAAATGACTGACTATTTGGAGTAACGTCGTTTTCGCCCGTCAGGACATGCACGACGATTACCAATAAGGAATATCGGGTACAGATAAAATAACCCCAGAATAACACCCACCTCTTAAAAATAAGAGACAAGACATAATTCCCTCCCCCCAGTACAAGTTATCCCCTTTTAAACTTTTTTTTTAACCAACCCAATATATATATATATATATATATATATATATATATATATATATATATATATATATATATATATATATACTGGTGTCGGGCATTTCTGCGCACCTAAGGTTTTTGTTTCCAATACTGAAGCAAAACGCATACCGAAATAGAGCGAGTGAAAAAAATAAAATGGGTTGTTTTCACAGACGTCGTGATTGAGTACACACAAACCCACAATGCAACGTGCGAGCAGCGGGGGGGGGGGGGGGGCAATCATACCTAGGGTTCCCGACAAAAAATAAATCCTCCACAGAAAACTTTCCCGTAGAAGGGTTCTATTTACCGAATAGAGGCTTCCTGGGGGAGGTTACTCGTTACTGAACCCTGTTCCATTATCGAAACCTTAGTTTGAAGATTTAGCTGGAAAAAAAGTACTCTACGTGAATTTTAATTTTTTTGGATTCTATGTATACGACCGACTCTAGGTAGGTGCCCTCCCTGCTGCTATTATCTAATTGAGTAGAGTTGTAATTAGAAGATTACGCAGGAAATTATAATCAGAAAGTTATATCAGAGATAAATATCAACATTAAAAGATTTTATCTAGACCCACTCGATATCTTGATCTGGGATCAGATAGATTTACTGTTACAAATCCATCTGGAGTACATTGAGCTCGTGAGAAAAAGTTTCTGAATTTAGTTATATCCATATCACCGCCACACCAAGTTTGATGAATATTTCTTAGCGTATGAGAATCAACACCGTTAAAAACAACTAAAATATTACAGTTATCTCTGATCACCTTAGGTATCTGAGTGTACCCTCTGAGTCAAATAAATAACATCTGTGTTTTTGTGTCGACCACGGGAAAATATTCTAGCAGGATTATTTTGTTTATCTAACATCACGTCATATACTACTAAATTATTAACTGACCCATCTAGATCATCAACTGATGGAGCCTCCTCAATATCTGTTATAAAATCAATAATACCGTTACCGTCATTTAGCAACGCTGCGTTATCATTAAACTCTTTCAATACCCGATAACAGTGTTGATCATCAACAAATGGTGCAACTAAATATAACTTATCCCACTTCAACCATCTCATTATCAGATTCAACAATAATTGAGTTTTTCCACTCCCTGATGGTCCAATTATTATCATTTTGATCGAATTAGGTAACGCTGCGTGGTGCTTAACAGGAACAGATTTTTTGGTAGCTGAAAAATCAATTACATTCATAATATAATTATAATATGGATTTATATTGTGTTAAGTGTAAAACACGTACACCAAACTGCTGATCTAACTACAGTTACAACTCGCAATAACAGATCAGCCGTCACCGGTAGATGTGAAAAATGCGGTACAAAAAAGTTTAGATTTATCTCATCAACTAAAAAAAAAGTGATTCGACGGAGGTGACATCACCTCAAAATTATCATCGTTACCAGGATTCCCCTGGGCTAAATACTCAGGAGAAAAACACCTACCAGGATACAGCTACTGTGGACCAGGTACCAGACTCGATATCAGATTAAATAATCAAGATCAACCAAATTCAGGTGAGGAGCCAATTAATGCTATTGATCAGGCCTGTTTAGTTCATGACATAGCATATCGAAATAAAAATATTCAACACCGACATCTTGCTGATATAAATTTAATTCACGCAATACATTCTATAAAAAATAAATCTATCAAAGACAGATTAGACTCGTGGTTAATTAAAAACGCAATGAAGGGTAAATTAGTTTTTGGTGCTGGTAATTAATATGGAAGCAATTTATTATTCTCCAGCAGGATTTTGGCGTGGCAAACCAGCTATAAAAAAACTCGCAAAAGCTGCTCGAGTAAAACCATCTACAGCTGCTGCCTGGCTATCTAAACAGGCTATATGGCAGATTTACCTACCACCACCAAAACGAATTGAATACGCGCACTTTGATGTTAGCGTACCAAATGAGGTCCATCAGGCTGATATAATGTTTTTACCACACGATACTGTTGACGGTAAAATCTATAAATATGTTTTAGCCGTAGTAGATATCGCTAGCAGATACAAAGAAGCTGAACCATTAACCAAGAAAACAGCCGCTGAGGTAGCTGATGCATTTGAAAAAAATATACCAACGAGGACCACTAACATATCCGATTTTACTTCAGGTTGATCCTGGACGGGAATTTCTTGGCGCGGTGACCTCGTTAATGAAACAAAAAAAAAATACAAAAATAAGACGCGGTAAAGTTAATATTCACAACGATCGGGCAATTGTGGAGAGATTCAATAAAACATTAGCTGAGCGGCTATTTGGTTATCAATATGCTATGGAATTTATTCAGAATAAAAGATATAATGACTGGGTTGTCAGGTTACCCGGTGTTATATCTGCGATAAATAACGAGACAACGAAAGCTATATCAATGAAACCAGTAATTGCTATACAGAAAGATTTTATACCGATAAAACGACGCGATTTTTCAGCTCGGCCTGTTCTTGGTAGTGTTATCCTTAGATATCTATACAAACCAGGTGAGGCTGAGGGTGGCAGAAAAAGAGCAACAGATCCAATATGGAGCACGACAACACATAAGATAGTATCAGTAACGAGATCATCGGGTAGACCAGCGATTTACATGCTCGATTCATTAGCACCTCAGCGAGGATTTACTCGTGAAGAATTACAAGTAATACCAGCTGATACTCAATTACCACCTCAATCACTTAAATAATCAACTCCGCGCTGATTACACTCTAAACACGTTAGAGTAACATTATCGCGATTGTGACCTAAATCATTATTTATTCTATCTACGGTGAACTGTCTGGAATCATTTTTTTGATAATTCCATGTCATTATACAATTACAGCCGGCACAGTGGTTTTTTTGTTTCTCTTTCAGCGATAAAATAAATTCGACATCTAAATCGAATTCAAGATTATTTTTTTTATCAATTTGTCTATAGCTGACCAGTTTTTTTTTTAATAACATATTCGTTAGTTTCATCGTTAATATTTATTCTATCTAATACAATTCGTCCTAGTTGATTTATTTTTCTTACTCTAGATACAGATAAATACACCAGATTAGACCACTCTATGTAGTCATCTACAATCCAAACTCGAGTATCTGTTATGGTTAATCCCTGTGAAGAATGAATCGTCATAGTATATCCTAACGTCCACGGAGATTTTTCTGCACTCAACATATCACTAACGAAATCGATATCAACTGCAACAATATCATTCAACACAAGATTCTGCTTTCCTTGTCCTGGTATATCAACGTCAATATTCTGCAATCTGGTATCGGCTGGCCTGTAACATAACAGTACTGGCATCAGCGGAAACTTTTCTTGATGTAACTTAAATAATCTCGGCTGAAGCACGTCACGTATTATTTTTCTGCTGGCAACAATCAAATCATTTGGAGTCCACGCTGATAAGAAATCTTCCATAGATGTTTTTAGAATTATTTCTCTCATCACACTACACTGAGTTTTATTTGACTGTAATCGAATTAATCTTTTGAATTCGCTTAATCTGCCATCGAGAGATCTATAATCGGTGTTAACTTCTTCGTAGTAATCAACAAAATTCGTTAGCCACTCATGAGGTGATTCTCCATCAATAGGATTAGGCTGACCGTGGTCTCCGCACATAATTATAGCAGTATTTTTTGTTAGCAACCAGTCTAGAAACATCTTTAACGTTTTAACGAATACAGTACAGATCTCGTCCCATATAATTATTTTATTTACATATTTCTCTCCCATTCGCGAAGAAGTCCATGTACCACCATTGTATTTGAAAAAACTGATACGTGCATGAGTTGACGCCGCGTTGCCTCATCTCTTGTGCTAATCTGTGTGTTGGCGTCAGTACAATTACATCAGAGTTCTTAAATAATTATATAATTCTGGTCGTTTTGCCTGATCCACCCGGTCCATTCACGTAAACTGTTTTGTATCTCGATACAGGATCATATACAGATGGTGCTGCCGAAATTTCTGATACACTATCAGAGTAATATTTATCCTCAACAGGTACATCGGCGTTTTTACAGTACCATAAAATATTTTCGTCTTTTATTCGCCATGTACCCCAGGATCCATCACCTGTTAATTTTTCTAACTCTGGCAGGTATTTTTCATCAATATAGAATGAATCAGTAGCTACCCTAACAGCGTCATTGGGGAATCTGTTTATCATCGATAACAAATTTATACTCGCATACGCCAGCATTGACGATCTTAAATGAGTATACTGCGGTGACTCTCCTTCGAGATAACTAACTACAGTACCTAATTTTGTTCCGTTTGATAAATAAACATTTTCTCGGTCACAAAATATACCTCTCTCAGCGGTATCAGCGATTATAAAATCTAATTCAGCCTCATCCATGATCAATCTACAATGATGTCGTTGATGATCACATGCTCCACCCTGAGTAAACTTTCCGATTATTTTTCTACCTAAATCTTTTGCATCATCATGTTCAGTTGGTAGCCAAACGTCATTTTGTTTCTTATATGATATGATAGCCTCGCTGACCGTCAACGACGTGAGCATGGCAGAATCCAACATATATCTCAATAAAACTATTGGAACCCACTGCTGTTCTGAAAAATGTTTCCCAAACCAAACGTAACATATCTTATGTAAACCACCATTAAACTTAAGCGATATGACACGAGCGAATCCTGTCAGGGGAAAATCTGGCAATGATCCATTAATATATACACGAGTCATCTCATCGCGGGGATGGCCAAATTGAGTAAAATATTTACTGCACTCACCCATTCCGAGAAAACTACCAGGATAACACGCTATAATGTCAAATGAAATCATCTTCATAAGATTATACTCAGTATTCCACAATCCGCCGTGACCGTATTCGACACAACTCTGTTGCATATTTTTAAGAAATTCGCGTCTAGTTGGCTTCCACGAATTTTTCTCTTTCGCTGCGTGAGCAACAACAGATGGAATCGTAAAGCAGTTAACTAATGAATCTGTATTCGCAGAGTATTTTTCTGCTATTTTTATCATAGAATCATGCAAAGACTCACTTCGATATAATTCTCCATTAGGTCGCACGAACTGATCGTATTTCTGATCACTAGAGAATAACCACACGGATACCGGGTCAGATTTACTTATCTCATGAATAAAATCAAAAATATACCCACTGTAAAATTTAACAATACGCTCTCGAGGGAAAATATTTACTGCACTACTCCATGCATGAGAATTATGGTCAATTATTTCGATAGTAGCTCCTCTGGATTTATACGCAGATGAGTATAAAATTTCACCTGATATAGCTTTTACTATAATAGGAAATTTTAATTTTATTGACAAAGCAGCAACATCACTTACTGATGCTCCATCAGCAACTGATTCAGCCCAGGTATTTATTTTTTCTCGTCGTAGATCTGTTAAACCGTTTCCGCGTTTTGCGTTTGTAAAGTGTTCTAGTACTCGCTCAGCTACACAGTTTATTTTTGCCAACATTTTCATCTTAGCGAGATTCTCGACTGTGGGTTTATTTAGTTTATATATGCCATAGACAACAGCTGTAACAGGATAAGCTCGCACGTAGTATGGCTTATCCATTCCTGTTAGTAGTCCTGATTTAGATTTTTTACTTAATGTTGCAGATTTTTTCCCGCTAATTACAGGATCACGTTTATCTCGAGTGATCCACACGTCATTTTCATTATACACAATACATTTTATTCTGAGTATATATTTGTCATAGCCGAGTAAGTCAATTAATTTTTTAGCTCGTGCTTCATTCATGGTATTATCAATATCATTTGTTCTCCACGTGGACCACACATGAGCTGCTCCATCATCGTAGAATTCCTTCTTAGCGAGACCTACCTCAGGAACAACATATTCAATATCATCGAGGTCAAATATCTTCATATTATATTTTAGACAAATGTTTAATAAATAAAATGAATAACTGTAAATGGCTGATGATCGGCTCGTTAAATTGTTGCAACAGGTCATGTAGAAAAGAATACTGTGGAATACATTTAGCTTATTTTAAACGAGGTGGAGTTGGTCCAACCAGATGTATCAGATGTAACGTCGGAATTCGAGGAAAAACACGTATTTGTTCAGGCTGTGGTGGGAAAAAATATAGAGAGCTAAAACGATATTACAATAAAAAATCACAAGATAGTGATCTCGCTATCAAGTGCGAAGAAGATTATCTAGATAGATTTTCGGACAAACTTTGATTTAGACAAATGGAATATTATATAATGAGTACCATATTCAGGAAGCATCCTATCTATGATAACTACGAAGCATCATGTGATGATACAGTTAGAAATGTCAAAACGAAAAAATCGCATGGTAGAGTCAATAAATTTGGTTATCTTCGTTTTAATACCGGAAAGAAAACTTATCTGAATCACAGATTTATATTCGAGTGTTTTAATGGACCAATAAAAAATGGCCTTGTGGTTGATCATTTTGATGGAAATACACTCAATAATTCCATAGATAACCTTCAGGCTATTTCTCAAACTGAAAATTTACGAAAAGGTGATGCGGAAGGAAGAAGAATATCTAAGGCAGTTAAATCAGTTGATATGGAGACCAACGAAGAATTACATTTTCAGTTTATGACATTAGCCGGTAAATATTTTGGTATTGGTTCAGCTTCAGTACGCAGAGTTGCAGAGGGAATAATTAATTCAACCTTCTCGTATCGATTTGGTTGTTGGGTTAAATTTAGTTATTTTCCTCTCATATTAGATGAATAAAATTATTTAGAAATAAGCTAATATAAATAATGAATCAAGAAAATATTGACGAAATAATTAAATCCATTGAGGCGTTGAAAATCAAAGAAATTCCATTATCAGATGAGCTAGATGCTGATACAATTACTATGGATTTTGAAACACTAATGCAGAATAAACAGGAGGGTAGATATACTCTGTCGTCCGAGTATAGATTCATAAAGAAATACAATCATCAATGTACAAATCACTCATCAACATCGACGACAAGCAGATATAAGATTTTACTCCGTTAACTCGTGCTGTTGAGAAGATTCGATCAGCACTATCTGACGAGTATGAATCTAAAAAAATGATTGATACTCGTGCGAGGCAACTGAGAAAGCTAATAGAGTGTTAGTGAAATTACTTAGCAGAAAAAAAAACATATAAAATAAAATTAATTTGTTTTTGTTTTATTTTTTGTTGTTGCTATAATGACAGGATTAAGATTTTATTAGCAGATTTATGCTTAAAGTCTCGCCACGTATATCTAACAGATTTCCGGATTGATCAGTTAGTGAAAAATTTACCTGTGACAATAAATTATTGTGACATCGAAGATAAATCGGATTAATTGGTTCTTGTATAATTAAATATCCCGGTGATTCCTTTGGTGAAAACGAATACAAAACAAACCCTTGCTTAGCCTGATTTGACACAGAAGCATCTGCGCTGTAGCTGTTCTCGACGATATCACAATTGAGATTAACCGCGAGAACGTTAGTTATATTCACTACATTAGGTGAAATATGCCGTCCGGTACCATCTGGTGCGTTATCACGCTTAAGAATAGATGGTGCTGGTAATCTTTTTCTCCACGCAGCGTGTAATTTAGAAAACATTTCATCAATAGTATCTTTTAGAGATTTTTTTAACTCGTCTGCGTTATAACCGGGAAATTTATAATTTGGCAACTCAGCCTCAGTTATCCGATATGCTCTCATAAAATTTCTTTATTACCTGTTTTATCATCAATTATCATCTGAATTAAAAATCGGTGAAATTCTTCTAAGATAGACGTTAAATTATTCATTATTTCAATATTTTTAATAATTTCATTACATGAAATTGATACATCAGAAATACACTCATTAAAATGTCGTTTCAAATGATCTAATCCATAACGATAGTCTTCATTGTGTTCATTAAACGTTCTAGTAATATCATTAATGTGATTAGTCTTTCTAGTAACATCACCAGAATAAATGGTTATAGAAAAATCCGCTCCTGGTGTTGATCTTAAAAGTTTCCATTCTATTGTTCTACCACCAAATTCAGGATGATGTGTGTGGTACGTAAAATATTTATCAGGATACGTATCCTTTTTATTCATTACATTATGAAGAATAGTTGATGTTGAAGCTCGTTTATCTGTGTTAAAATATTCTCCCTTAGGTTCTGGTGGTGCTGGTGGTGTTGGCGGCGCAACCTCAGGCCAACCTAGTATGGTTCTTATTGAACTCGCGTAGATATCTACGCTGTAATTTGAACTCACTTCGATAACCGAGGCCAGTGTTGGCTCGTGCACATATATTTTTATTCCGGGATCCTCTCCGATTATATTTTTATTCTCCATTTTATTCTCGTTGCTGATCTGATCGATTTCATAGGTACCTGGAGGTAATCCAACTACAGTCCAATCAGGTGTTCCATCGGGTTTATTTTTATTAGCAAAAACAAACGAATTATTCGACTGTAAATTTCCAAATGATTTAGATCTGATATTAGGCCAGCTATGATAAACTCTCAACTGCGCTAATGCTATTTCACTAATAGAAATAGGTGTTGGAAAATTAATACTGAACTCGGGCTTAGTCGAGCTCGCCGAGATCATTGTTGTTTTTTGCGGATTTGTGTTCGTCGCTATCTGCGTCAGTAACTCTGTCATTATTTATATTGACGCCTTTAATCGTTTGATTGTAAATCTTAGTCATCAGCGAGAATTCAGCGTCAGATAAATACCGTCATTGAGACTCTTTGATAACATCGAAGATAATGTTGAATACGCTGCCATCGTTGTGTTTAATTTATCTTTGTATTCGGTTAATTTTATGCTGGTACATGAAGATATTTTTTTGTTATTATACCGAATACACCGGATAGCGTGGTAGTCACAAAACAACAATAGTTATCGCTGCCAGTGCTATCATTGTTAACGCGGATAATATTATTCCGGTACAGAGAACAACGGCAGATACAGAATAAACAGTAACATCGATTACGACTAATCTGTGCTGATATTTTTTTTATTTGATAAATATCGATTATATTTTTTTAGAGACTCCTGCCACGCACGAGCCTGATCGTATCGGTATCTGGACGCGCTCATTTTATATTAATTAAGATGTTCTAACTAGAAGTTCTAACACGTGTGAGTAAGTTGCTGCAAATAAAACATTATCAATTGGCTGTAATTCAAATACTGCTTCAGTATCTTTTTGTAATTCAACTGTTACCGGGTGAGGCGATTCAATTGATAGTCCAGGTATAATTACCCTAAATTTCATTGGACTAATCACTGTTAATCTGTATACGCCAGCAACAGCTGGAGTATATTTTATTGTATTATTTGTTCTCGTCCACGTTACAGATGTAGATGATGATACCACACGAACCACGTCATCGAGTAATTTTTTAATTTCTGAGTATTTTATACTGATTGCAGGTGATCTACCAAAAAATTCAAAAGTTATTTTGTTTAGTTCTAAAGTATTTCTTATAAAACTTGTAAAAGCTGCGAATGTATTTAAGTGTTGATCATA
Organism: Sinohyriopsis cumingii; assembly: GCA_028554795.2. Taxonomy (NCBI): domain Eukaryota; kingdom Metazoa; phylum Mollusca; class Bivalvia; order Unionida; family Unionidae; genus Sinohyriopsis; species Sinohyriopsis cumingii. Next base: position 3,244,396 of record JAPYKE020000096.1, on the reverse strand, counting down.
TTCTTCACGTAAAATACCTAATTTTAAATTTACATCATGGACGTATTTTTTTGTTGCGGCATCCTCACCTGCTGTTGGATCTCCTAGTGAAGATATTTTATTTTTGCCCATATTGAGTTCTCCTAACATTGTATCGCCAGTAATTTTTACACGATTATTAATTTTTGTATTAATATCGCTAATTTCTCCATCATATACTGATATATCAATTTTTTGACGCGCTAAATTATTTGTGATTCCAATATCTTCATTTGCTTTTTTGATAGCTTCATCATTTTGTTTAGTATTATCACTGATGGTATTAAAATCACGTAAGTGAGTACTGTATTCACGTAGGTGAGTATCGTATTCGTCTCGTTTGATTATGTCACCTATCTTAACGTTACTGGTCTTTAATTTCCCGTGTTGATCTTGAAAAACAGAAACCTCGTCAGGTCCTACTTCCGCTATCGATAAAAGATTATTTATGTAATCTTTTGTTACGTATTTAGATAAGTCAACATCAACAGATTTTTTTTCTCATGCGTGATATCAGAGATCTACCATAAATATCAACCATTATTTATGATCTAATGGATCTAATTTACCTGAAGTGTACTCGTGGACTGTTTTATGATATGGTTTGTTAGATTTAGATATCACATCGAGTATATTAATTGCTTCATCACCACAGATCGGAGGATCAGTTAGTGCTTGTGTTGGTAGCGTAGAATACCATGCTGGTATATTTAATTAAGATATATAATTAAGAAATTCACGAGGAGGAGCTAATCCATATGAATCGGCGTAGATAATCTCGTGTGGATTTATCACGTAAGCAACCCAGTGAGTACCCCTGAAAAATTTTATTTTTTGTTTTTTAGCAGCGTTAATTAGATCTAAATTTGACATCGGTGTTACCATGGAGGTCTTGCCAGTCGGAGACCCGCTCCGTACGGGTATCTTCGTAGATAAAGTCCTCGACCTTTTTTTTGCCGTATCTTCCACCAACTATTTTTTTGACAGCCATTTTTACCTGCCATTCCAGCAGCACCTAATGCAGCAGCTTTTGCTAAACCCGGTGCTGCCGCGGCGGCTAACGCGGGTAACGCGACGGCTTTTACTGATAGTAGCGCTGGTATCGCAACTAACAGCGGGAAAATTCCGCCTGTTTTTACCATATCTTTAATGGCACCAGCAGATAAATTATCTTGTATTCCTGTGCTACCTGATTTAGCTGTATTGAAATGTGCTAGCTGCGTTTTAGTTAGAGATAGTTTATTTGGTCCACCTTGAATTTGATTATTCTTCAGTGTTAATTTTGTCACGCAGGTTTTTGTTGTACTCGATTGTAATTTATTCATCTGACCCGGAGTCAGAGTCACACTAACATGTTCATATGGCATCTTATAAATAAACTGATTGATTTAAATTACATTTTCTCAACTGGGGCATCAATAATTCTCATACGACCACTAATGCCCTCGAGAAGCATAGTCCTATCACTAAGTATAACAGCGATAACTCTGTAATTAATATTAAATGGATTACCTATTCTAGCCTTACAATGAATATCAACAACAGACTGTTTCATCAGATCAAGATGTTCCAGTGAAAAGTAATAGATAGGATAGAAATTTTTAAAATCTAACTGAGATATCTGCAATCCGGTATCAATATTTTGATCTCGTCCCAAATAGCTCTATAACCTGTGATGGCAGCGTGCTATTGAATTATTTTCAAAATCCAAATGAATATCCTCAGTTGGTTCTTGGTGCCCATTTATTCTCAGTGATACCTCGCTGACTCCAATATCATCAAAAATCATATGACTTCTAGTTTGATCACCTAACCGAGTAGTATTTTGAAGAACAATAAAGATATGCCTGGGTGCAGAAACACCTTGTTGTGATGCTATGTGCCAAGTAAAATTACCTCTGACATTAGTAGGAGAAGAAACATCAGTAACAGTTGTTAACCAGGATACTACTGATTTACCACCCTGGTCCATAAAAGAAATTAATTTATCTTCTTCGAGTAGTGATGGAGTCATTGATGGCATCCACAGTGTTAGTTTTCTTAATATTACTTTACCATCATCACCATCACCTCTTTGTCTCCAGAGAGCATCGTTGCTGTCAGGTTTTCGATAAAAGACAATAGTGTGTTTAGCTCCAAAAATAACTTTTCTAAAATCTCAACAAAATCCAAATATATGTGACAGTGGAATCACACATGAAAATCTTCTCTCATCATCTGATAACATATTTTTACGTGTAGCAAATCCGAGATTGTAATTGGTATTATTTCTTGTGATCATATCCTCGATTTCAGCAGCAACAGCAGGATCAGCACGATTTACTGGCCGTCTAATGATAAATTGCTCATGATCAGCCTCATCATAATTATCTTTTGCAAACATCATACTGGGACCGGCTGATCTGATAAAGTCATCTGAGTATCTTGCTAGGCCAATAATTGTTGTGGCAACATCAACGTTATCATTAATTGACTCAATTTCTTTTCCATCAACCATGTAAACGGCGCTCTTGAATAATGCCATGATACCGTTATTGACGAAGCCAATTTTAAAATTATCTGCAAATGTCCTGACGATAGGAGGACCAGGAACAGGAATAACTCTCTCGATTTCACCAATAGCCTCAATAAAAGTCTCGCATGGCAAAAAATATATGGTTGTATCGTGTACTTGTAATTCAATTGTACCATTAGCATTTGGTTCTCTTGCATCATATGAGTAATATTGATAATCTTGCACTGAGAAATCCTTTCTTACTGGCTCATCCAACTTAAACGCGTCATTAGATGTTCGCGAAAACATTTTATTATAAATTATTTATCTTCTAAAACGAAGACTACCTCCGTATGCGCTAGTATTAATTTTCCGCCGCGGTTGTTCTAGAGCCAGTGATGGCTGTGCTGGAGCCAGTGATGCTTGTGTTAGCAGATTAGCCGCCTCCTGCTCTAACGCCAGAGATGCTAGTTTTTGATTAGCAGCGTTATTTATTATTTTACTGAGGTCACCGGGCATCTCAGCAGCGCTCTGTAATTTTACAGCGGGTTTTTTTCGTCGCACTAATTTTAATATTCTTTCTTTGATGTCATCAAATGCTTTACTGGCAGCAGAACCAACGACATTAACAGCCTTATCGCGAATAACTCCTATGGCTTTCATTGACATCTGCTTAGCTATAGGACCAATCTTAGGAGCTATTCGTGTGAAAAAATCCCCAATACCTGACCCGTAATTGTATTTGTACACGGGTAATCGCGAGTTAACTACATGAACATGTATTGGTCTCTGATGACGCCTGTGAATAATCATTTTATTATTATCTAATTGTTTAATCGCTGTGGTAGTCAACTAGCTCATCAATAAAATCACGATAAACAGTAATGTCAATGACACCACCCTGAAATAATCTTCGGCAGATATCAGTTGCCTCGTTGATTATCTCGTGCGAGTTGTTTCCAGCTCGTTTCCCTCCAGTTAAAACCTCCAATCGAGATACGTCATTGACAACACTGTCAGGACAAATAGAATTATAACCACTACCTGTTTTAGGTGGTGATTTTGTTAATGATTTATAATTCATTAATTTATAATAAAACTTTGAATATTCATCTTTATTTATATCTTTATTTTTGGAGGTAAAATATATTACCACAGGCCATAAATCTTCTGGTATTTTATTAATATATTCATTTTTCACATAGAATCTTCTATTTTTGTATCCGTGAGCAGCAATTTCAAGAACTTTATGACTATTTTCAAGATCACGAAAAGTATTTGTTCTAAACATATTCTTATAATAATCTATATCTGTGGTGGGTGTTGATGGAAAGGGAATTTCGTAGATATCAGTTTTTTTTAATAATATTCTTGGGGGATCTCTTCGTAAGTTACTCCAAATATTTCTCCTAGTTTTAGCTGATGACGAGATATTTTTTTGGGTTCTATTATTGGATCATCCATAGGATTCTCTAATAATTCTGCACTCCCTCTTACTGTATGAGGCTCTCCTTCACGTGACGCATAATAATAACGTTCTGGTAGTGGTTCATCTTGCTCTTCTATTTCTACCTGCTCGGCTGGTACATGTGGTACTGTTATATAACCTTTTATAAGTTTCTTTTTCTTTTCTTCTAATTTTGCTCTTCTTTCTGCTGTTTTTCTGTCTCTTTCTTCTATTTTTTCTTTCTTTTTCTCTTTCTCTTTCTTCTTTTTCTCTTTCTCTTTCTTCTTTTTCTCTTTCTCTTTCTTATTTTTTCATCATTTTTTCTTTTTCTTTAATCGTTTTTCTCCTCTCTCTCTGTTCTTTCAAATATTCGAATCCTTTCCTTGCAAAATCTTTATATTCATGATAAGAATAATCTCCCACACGATCTAAACGATAAATCCCTCGTTTTGTTTTATATAATATATCTTCCCACTGATTAGCATTAACTTTTTGAACATATTCGTCTTTTATAAATTTATCTTTATTTTGATAATTAGAACCAGCAAAAAGACCAAAGTCACGTAATCCTTCCTTGCTGTTAATGTCAGTTTGTTTATCCAGATAATCTAAACCAAATTCAGTAAAATATTCCCGTGGAGAAGGAATAATTCTGGTTTTTTTACCAGGTTTTTCGTCAATAGCTTCAGCCCCAGCTACAACTTCTTCGGGTTCTTCTTCAATAGCTTCTTCGGGGTCTTCTTCAATAGCTTCATCTTCAGGTTTTGGTTTGAGTTTAGGTTTTCGTTTTGATATTGGTCTAAATCTAGGTCTTCTAGGTGGAGGTCCAGGTGGAGGTGGAGGTACAACAGGTAGAGGTCTAGTTTGCTCTTCAATTCTTTTCAGCACAGGAAGAATACCGTGTTTTCTCACTTCAAGATCTTCTACGTCACCTAATAAAACTCTTTCAGTGGTTTCAGTTACTGGTTTAAATAACAACTCAGTTGACTCAGTAAATCCTTCCTTTGCATCCTCAATTGCGCGTATTTTTCTCTTAACTGATTCTCGTGTTGGTAAATATTTTCTTATAGCTTCTCGTCTTTCTCGTGCTATTCTTGATCTTAGTGATTCTCCAACATCCATAATTTATTAAAACAGTATTAATTTTAATTACATAATTTTCTGATATAAACTCTCTGATTATAATTTCCTGCGTAATCTTCTAATTGCAACTCTACTCAGTTAGATAATAGCAGCAGGGAGGGCACCTACCTAGAATCGGTCGTATACATAGAATCCAAAAAAATTAAAATTCACGTAGAAGTAGTGAGGGGGGAGAGATTAGCGTCAATGGGAATTATCAGTACAGAAAACCCCTGGGTCAGATTAGCGTCAAGGGAAATTTAACATGGAGAAAAATCGTGGGTCAGATTAGCGTCAATGGGAATTGAACATGGAGAAAAATCGTGGGACAGTTTAGCGTCAAAGGAATTTAAACAGGGTGGGACTTTATAGCGTCAAGGGAAATTGAACATGGGATTTTTTTTTTTAAAATAAAAAAAAGGGGTAGGCAATTGAAAAGTCATTCTCTTTTCGAGAAATATGGCTGGCCCTGAAAAGGGCCTTTGGGTTTATGTTAATGTATTCATTAACATAAAGGGCACCGCATTGGTCTTCTTCTTGTCCTTAGGCTGCGTCTTACTGTTGGTCCGTACATCAGCACTCTTTTCAGGCATCCTTGTCTTTCAACGTAGATCCTACGTATCCACAGGCTGGTGTTTGTCCTGTGGACAACGGTCCACTTGGATCGGACATACATGAGCATGTCCCTCCTGAACATCATGGAAGACACAAGGGTGGATGACTCAACTGTAGTCCACATCTTGAAGCGACGAGGACAGGTGAATCAATGCAGTGAACTGCGCTTATTTATAGGTAGAGGAAGGATTGAAACGGATTGAGTTCATTCACCAATCCGAACACGCTTTACAAAATTCAGTCAGCTCGCATCCAATCCGAAGAGAGCAGTCTGTGACGTCATGTGGTCTATATAGATTCGTTAGCGCTTGTGTGCAGTCAATCTATGTGACAGTGATTCAACATGACGGAAACTCAGAAAACGATCCATTGGGGTGCACCAGCAGGGGAGACTGTCCAAGGGAACCCGGACTTACTTTCAGAAGAGGTGAATTGGGATTTTGTGGATTTTCTCTCTTCGCAAGAATTTGTTCCGGAACCTTCGTTACCTTCTTCATTACCGCAAGTGGAGAATTTTAGACAGAGACAGAAAGAAGAATTGGAGAAATTTATACAACGACAAAAGGAAGCGGAACAAGCTTTTCTCCTACAGCAACAGCAGCAAGAAGAAGAGGTAAGAAAAAAACAACAGCAACAACAACAAGAAGAAGTAGCAGCAGAGAAACAAGAGGGTGAAAATCAAACCGTCACGGTACTGTTGGACATTTTAGCGGAGTTAAGAAGTCTGAAACAAATGTATCAGACTTCTTTATTACGACCGAAGAGAATACGACCTTCCCGAGCTAAACACGTCAACCCTGTGACTAAACCTACCGTCCCACCCTTAGTGATTTCAACCCAATCATCATCAACATTACGCAGTCCAGAAGTAGGCCTTGGCCGTGGCAAAGGCTTAAGGCAGTTAAAGTTGATTGCTTAAACTCACCCCTACACCATGAAGAAAAAAAAGCCCTTTTCAGGGCCAGCCACATTTCTCGAAAAGAAATACAATTTCAATTTGCCAATAACTCAAAAAAATATTAAACAGCCCATTTTACCCTTATAGTACGTTTCTGTGTATGAGTGCGTGAGTGTACGTTCTTATTTTAAAATCAAAACTCAAAGACACTTACCTTATATCATTAATTTATTCTTTTATCCATTGTTACAATCCAATTCACAATTCACAACTCACCACTTTAATAAAAAGTTCATTCATTTCTTCTTCCTTCTTCTTTAGTCTCTCTGTTTTTTAAATTTCTTCACCGTCTTTTCCTCATTTTCTTCCCTTCTTCTTTTCTTCTCCTGTTTCTTTGCCTCTTGTAAATAGAATTGTCTTCTTTCTTCCTCTTCTTCCTCTGAAGAATCCCTCTCTTCTTCCGAAGAATTCCTCTCTTCTTCTGAAGAATCCTTCTTTTCTCCTGACTCCTGTTGTTTCTTTTTTGGGCAATCTGGAGACCAATGTCCTTTTTCTTTACAATAATAACAGGTATCTTGACTTTTGTCTTTTTTAGTCCCTGTTTCTGTTCTTTTTTGACGGTCTGGACACTCTGAAGACCAATGCCCTTTCTTTTGACAGATATAGCAAGTATCTTCACTTTTATCTCGAAAGGAAGGAGAGTAGTCCGTAGGCTGGTCTGAAGAGAATTTTCTAATGACCCCTCGCAAAGCTCTGACGAAACGTTCGATTTGGGTAGTCTCATCCATCGTTGTGCTCGGCTTGAGAGTGAAATGAATAGTGAAAGGACAAGACACACACCCTTTTTATATACGCTGGTCTGCCATGACTATAAATTAGTCTATGGTGTTTAAACTTTAGTCATTTGACGTTTTACATTCAAGATGAAACGATCCTATTCATTTGAGAAGAAAGAAGAAGAAGAAGAAAGTAAGAGGCAGAAACGTGATCTATCGCCTCGTACCAGGGCTGAAATCTTGGCACAAATTCATGCCAGTGATTTTGAAGAGGACATGAGTGGACCAGAATTTGAAACCTCTAAACCAAGTCCACCACCCTTAGTCAACCCTGAAAAATACTATTCCATTCGAGAGACGGAATAGCGCTCCTCTAGAAAATTTAGAACCACGGCTTACAAATACACGGTGAAGTTTAAAGATTTCAAGGCTGAAGTGCCGTTAGAGAAAGCAGAAGTGTTCATCACTGGGGTGTGGGATTCTTTGCTCACTGCACTCAAGCGACAATGTCAACCCAAAGAAGACGATCGCTTGAGACTTTCCATACAACACGACGGTTTGAAATCCCCTGTTTGGATCGAGTTAAGCACCCCTGCAGAATTGACCGCTTCCAAAGTCATGGACAAGATTCAACACGTACAACAATCTAATGATCAGTTTGTCATCACCGATGGTAAAGCCACACTGGACATGACCCACGTCTCTCCTCCTCAAGGGACTGGATGCAAAAAGATATTATTGGTGAACGACCTTCGCAGCACCAAAAAGAGTCTCGTCCAAATTAACAACCCTCAAGACCAGATGTGCTTAGCCCGAGCCATCGTGGTGGGACGAACCTATGCCAACAAGAACGACACGGCAGAATGGAAAAGAGCCTGGAAAACTATTCAACAATCGGACCGAGCCAAACAACGAAACGAAACAGAACTCCTGTTGCAACAAGCTGGCCTGTCCAAAGACACACCCTGTGGCATTCCTGAAATGCAAAAATTGCAAGATGTCCTAGCTCCACGCTACACCTTGAAAGTGCACCCTCAAGAAATGCGCGGGCCTCTGTTGTTTCGAGGCCAAGATTTTAAGGACAGAAAATACATTCATGTTTATCATCACGATGACCATTTCGATACCATTACCAGTATCACTGGATTCCTGGGATACGGTTATTACTGTGAGAAATGTGACCATGGTTATAATAATCGAGAGCAACACAAGCATTGTGGATGGAAATGCTCAGGATGTTTGGCCTCTTCACCCTGTCTGAGCGAAGAACCAGTGCCTTGGTCAACTTGTCTGCGCACGTTTGTCAGCCCTGCCTGTTACCCACATCATCTGAAAACGCAAGGTTCACAGAAGAAATGTGCTTGTCAACTCCTGAGATTGTGCCCTACGTGTGGACAAGTCATACATACCAATAATGTCAAGGCACACGTATGTTCAGGAAAGAAACAAAGTCACATTTGTCACCACATCGTGGACTTGGAACACCAATGCTACGTGCAAAAATACCAACCCCCACCAGAGAAAGAGGATGGTCACAAGAAGAAAGGCAATTTCATCTTTTTCGATTTCGAATGCATGCAAGAAACCGGCATTCACATTCCTAATTTCTGCGTGGCTCATCGAGCGTGCGAGAAGTGTATTCAAGAACCTATCTTCAGTTATTGCCCTCACTGCAGCAAAATTCCTGGAGGGCGTGAAAAAATCTTTCGGGGGCCAAACACGTTAGCCGATTTTGCACAATGGGTCTTAGACCCCATCGACAAGACATGGAGCAAAGAGGACATCGAACGTTACCGAGATTGTCATCGCCATGCCACAGTGATGGCTCACAATTTCTCCGGATACGATGGACAGTTTCTTTTGAGGTACTATACGGAACAAGGCACCGAATTTCCTAAAGTCACTTTGAACGGAGCCAAAATCATTTTCATGCAAGTGGGACAAGTGCAGTTTAAAGATTCGATGAGTTACTTGGCCATGCCTTTGAGTCGAATGCCTAAAACGTTTGGAATGACAGAAATGGCTAAAGGGTACTTTCCACACTTTTTCAATACGGAAGCCAATCAACACTCCGTTCTACCCCATTTGCCCGAGGCTCACTATTACGACCCCGACAACATGCGTACCGAACAACGAGAAGCTTTCTACGCTTGGTACCAGGCTCACGCCTCGGACCCTTTCGACTTTCAGGAAGAAATGCTAAAGTATTGTCGTTCCGACGTGGACATTTTACGGCGTTGCTGTGGAAAATTTCGAGAACTGTTCATGGAACACGGAGGGGTCGATCCTTTGAAAGAAGCTTGCACCATTGCCAAAGCGTGTTCCTTAGTGTATCGACAACGATTCATGCCTGAAAACACCGTGGCTGTCATCAGCCCTCAAACGACCCACTATGTCAAACGTCAATACTCGGTCAAAGCCCTACGTTGGTTACATTACTTGTGCGACAAGGAAGACAAGTGGATTCAGCATGCCCGCAACGGAGGGGGCGAAAAGACCATCGGAACGCATTCGGTGGATGGCTGGGACTTAGAAAACCCCAAGATCGTGTACGAGTTTAATGGTTGCTTATTTCACGGATGTTCCGTCTGTTACCCTGACCGTGACACTAAAAATCAGTTTTTACAACGGACCATGGAAGACTTGTACCAGGACACTTGTCAGGGGCGCCTAAAGTTAGAACAGGAAGGATACCAAGTGGTGGAAATGTGGGAACACGAGTACGATCACCGTATGAAAACCGATCCCGACTTTAAACGCCTCGTGGAAAGTTACCAGTTCATGGACCCGCTGAACCCGAGGGATAGTTTGTACGGAGGAAGGACCAATGCCACCTGTTTGCTGTACCAAGCCGACGAAGAGAAAGGAGAAGAAATCAAATACTTGGACGTGTGTTCGCTGTATCCCCACGTGTGCAAATATTGTCGCTTTCCTGTAGGGCACCCACAATTGCTGACGGAACACATCGACCTGAAAAACATTCGATAATACGAAGGCTTGATCAAGTGCAAAGTTTTGCCTCCCACGAACCTATACCATCCCGTCTTACCTCACCATTGTCAAGGCAAACTGATGTTTCCCTTGTGACGTACTTATGCCGAAACGTGCAACCAAGACCAACCTTGTCAGCACAGCCAGGAAGAACGTGCCTTGACGGGAACCTGGGTCACCGTAGAATTGTTCAAAGCTCTGGACATGGGATACCAACTGTTAGAAGTGTACGAAATTTGCCACTTTCCCAAGACACAACAATACCACAAGGGTGATCCCAGTCAGAAAGGCATTTTCGCCGACTACGTGGATGCCTTTTTGAAACTGAAACAAGAAGTCAGCGGCTATCCTTCCTGGTGTCACACTCCCGAAGACCAAATACAATTCAAAGAGAAATACTACGAACAAGAAGGCATCACTTTAGAACATAGAGAAAAACGAAGGCAGGCGATCGTTTGCCAAAGTGATGTTAAATTGCTTGTGGGGTAAAATGGCACAACGACCGTGTTTACCCAAGACGGAATATTTGACAGAACCTTCCCGCTACTTTCAGATGATTCACGACAAAACCAAGTACATGAAACACGTGGACGTCGTTCGAGAGGATTTGATCTTGGTCAATTACGAAGAAGATCTGGACTTTGTACAAGACGACCCTTTTGGAAATGTCATCATTGCGGCTTACGTGACAGCTCATGCTCGCTTAAAATTGTACGAAGCTTTAGAAATGTTAGGGGAACTTGTCCTGTACTTTGACACGGACAGTTGCATTTACATCCATCACCCGATTCAACATCACCCTGACATCGAAGGAGACCGTTTAGGAGCCTGGACAGACGAGCATCCCGACGACAAGATTCTAAGTTTCGTCAGTGGCGGCCCCAAAAATTACGGCTACGAATACCGTGACAAACAAGGAGAAGTGCACACGACGTGCAAAGTGAAAGGACTGACTCTGAATCATCGTACCAGTCGAGTGGTCAATTTTGGGGTATTGAAAGAAGCCTTGCAATCGGGAGAGGATGGAAACTTTAAAGTGACCACCTATCAACCGAACAAGATTGTACGTTTACCCACTCATCACATCGTCAGTCGACCCTTGGAAAAAGTCTATCAAATCGTGTACCAGAAGCGAGTTCGACTTCCCAATCATTTCACCTTACCGTACGGTCACGTCGGTATTGGTCTGTATATAAAAAGGAACCCTAGGCAAGATCGATAGTTCATTGGGACTACCAAGACCGAGCGAACAAGATGAATACTTTGAAAGAGACATCGTTCCAGTTTGGGGATTGTAAAAAAGTTGTATCTTCCTCTAGTGTGACTAATACTGGATGGATAAGACCCAGGCATTGCGACGGAAAATGTCCGGAAGGAAACTGCGATTGTCCATGTGGTTACCAATGTAATTGCGTAACGGAGTTTGCAGACGAGTGCGATTGTGAGCCTTGCGATGTGTACGATGCTGTACGTTGTGACCTGAGCGATGCCGTAAAGCATCATGGGAACTTTAGTGTCCCTACCCCTATCATGGAAAGTGATGCTGTGCGTGTCAAACCTGTGGGATGCGAAAGTGATGCCGCTCGTCCTCTTGGACACTTTACTGGGCTTCGTTTTAAAGGGGAATGTTCACCTTCACGTCTACCCCCCTACGGATGTCATCCAGCCCTGAGCAAACTCCTGTTCATGTCACCCAACCCTCATCGAAACGAACCTGTGAAAAACGAATATTCGTTTCCTGTGCGTTTGTCAGAATACTGCGACTTTGAAAATCGTCTTCAATCGTTCAAAGGAAAATGGCCTAAGTATCTGGGAGGACCGACCCCCGAAGAATTAGCCAGAGCCGGATTTTTCTACTTGGGCGAAGGAGATAAAGTCAGGTGCTTCAGTTGCGATGTGTCACTTCACCACTGGGAACCGCAAGATTCGGCCTACGTAGAACATGCTCGATGGTCACCGAATTGTCATTACTTACCCTTAGTGGGACCGAGACATTGAAGTAACTTCTTACCATCATCTGTTCATGGATACTTTACAAGAGAACATTCGTGCTTTGCCTGTGGAGTTGAGAGAACGCATTTACCGAGAGCTGGTCAAAATACAAGTGAAACGTAAAGAACAATTGCATCCGTTACGTCACCGGTGTTTGAACCACTGGTACCTGAAGGCTATATAAGGATTTATTCAATTGAAAGTGTTCCATCGGACAGACATTGATGAACGATCCTCTAGTTTTAAAAAGGAATGGTTTGGTATGGACGATTCTACCTACATCATTGTAAACGTACTGCATCGAATTCCAGAGGAAGAGTTAACTAATTACCAACATCTTGAACACAATGTCAACTTGGTGAAAGAGGAAACTTCTGAACGAATTGTAATGTGTAGATTAGTGACTGAACGATTTAAATTCGACACTGAAGTAAAACCATGTTTGTGCAAAAAGTACATTTCTTGTGTCAGACCAAAGAGGATTTAGTATGACCTATTCATGGATACTTTGCTAGAGAACATTCGTGCTTTGCCTGTGGAGTTGAGAGAACGCATTTACCGAGAACTGATCAAAATACAAGTGAAACGCAAACTCGAAGTGATTGAACCGTTTTTAAATTATGCTCTGTTCCAAAGTACAAGAAGACTGATTATGAGTGGATATTACATCAGGCACAAAGTTAAACGAGGCTATTGGACACCACCCAACGATTCCAAAAACAGTGTATATACTTATGGATACTTTACAAGAGAACATTTTGGGCTTGCCTGAGGAGTTGAGAGAAAGGATTTACCGAGAGCTGGTGAAAATACAAGTGAAACGTAAAGAACAATTGCATCCGTTACGTCACCAGATCTTTAACCACTGGTACCTGAATGGTATAAGAGAACTGATTCGTCAGAAATTGTTTCAATGGTCAGACATTGTTCAAAACTTTGAGGTCGCTAATGATCGACATGTTCATAATTATGGTTACTTCGAGATTCACCTAGTGCAACGCATTGAGGAAGACAAGTTAAAGGATTACCAACATTTGTTACGTGGAATCTGCTTAGCGGAAGAGGAAACTTCTAAACGAACTCTGACGTTTCGGTTACAGTATGCAAGATTTAGATTCCCTACTGGAGAACGAAGATCTCTGGCTAGAAAGTACGTGTATTCCATCCGAAAAAAAGAGAATATAAAAACAGGCTGCCATGCCACGGCTTATGTCACATGTCATCCAACAGATTCCGTGGAAGGAACTCAATGACCATATTCAAACCGTGGATCATTACCATCGATTATTACAAGAACTGTATCCATTCAATTTGGGTCGACAAGTGGTGTGTGTCTTAGTGACTTGTTTTCTGGGATTTCGTTTACCAGCCGATTCTTTGTGGACTCTTTACGATCAGTACTTACCATACCCCCATGGCCTTAAATGGTCACGAAAAACTCCTTTTGCTCAAAGCCTTGCGGTTTCATCTGGATACTTCTCGACCTCTACGGGAAAAAAAGATTCGTCAACTTTTAGCTACCCAAGACGTGTATGACGATGTGTGTGTAGCTTGCGACTTACATCCCCACTGGACAGATGTCCGTGCCTGGAAAGAATGGGATTTTGAGGTTTGGATCCAAGAAGTGGCCCAGTATGCACGAGAGTTGTTCAAGGAAAAAAGTTATTTTTCAACCCGTGTTAGTGACGGTGCCAGAAGAACCCGTCACCCAGGACAGGACTGTCGTGGACAGGCCTGAAAGACCCTTTCAGGAGGACACTTGTGTGACCTTACCCCTACTATACAACTGGTTAGAACATTACCCAAAACATGTTGTACAGACACTTGTGTTTATTCCACGTTCGTGGTTATCATGTGCCTTTTATCCTTGTACTTAAGCCTTTGGCTTTTATGTATTTTTGTCTTTCGTATTCATGTTTAAAAAAAAAAAACGTTCAATAAACGTGTTCTGAAAAAGTATATAAACTCTTGTCTTGTTTGTTTTCGTGTCACAAGTGACATTTTTTCACACAATGGCTACCTCTGCTGTCTCTGCTCCCTCTTCCTCTACTGTCAAAGTCATCGACGAACACTTAGATCGTGCCAGTTGGGAGGCTTTGTATCTTCGCCATCCCTTTAACATGCTCATTGCTGGACCTAGCGGTTCAGGCAAAACCGAATTCGTCAAACGTTTGATCGAACATAAACATCATTTGATCGATCGGCCACCTCAGCGGATCGTGTGGTGTTACAAAGAGTGGCAATCGGCGTACAGCCTCTTGCGAGAAAGTCAAGGCGATTCCATCGTGTTTGTGGAAGGCATTCCTAAAGAAGACGACGGCATCGTCTCTGACTCCCGTCAAACCCATTTGGTCATTTTCGACGACATGTTAGGAGAAGACGAAGAAGAAATTAAACTGTGGTTCACGCGCAAAGGGCATCACCGTAATGCCAGTGTCGTTTACATCACCCAAGATTTGTTTCAACAAAGTAAAGCCCATCGCACCATCAATCTCAATGCGCATTACGTAGTCTTGTTTAAAAGCCCTCGAGATAAATCGCAAGTGCAAGTCTTAGCCAAACAGTTAGGAACGCCTTGGCTGACTCAGGTGTACGACGATGCCACTCAAACTCCACAAGCCTATTTACTCGTCGATTTGAAACCTACGACTCCCGAGGATTTGCGATTTCGTACCCACTTGTTTCACCACTGGTGCCACGACGGAGGGCCTGTCCTGTACACGTCTCCGTCCTCGACTTCATTTCACTCCCCATAAAAAAATCTATAAAAACCTCAGACCCTTTTTCGTCTGTCTCACTCACAGTGCGAACATGACGTCCCTTCAGTCGCATCTTCCCGTCAAATTGATTCGTGCCTTGTATGGCATCAGTCGAGAAAAAAATCCACAAACACGAGCCCGTATCTTAGAAGCTAGTCTCAAAGAAGTCTTACGATGGTTCACGGTGACGGCACGTCAATTACTCCAAGGAATCATTCAGATTCCTCATCAAACCAAACGCTTTTTCGATCGAAACAAAGTCGCTTTGGTCCAACTGGCCGATCCCCGCATCGACACTCAAACCAAAAAACAAATCATTTTGAAACCTGGAGGGAGCGGTACTCTAGGAGGGGTCATCATTCGCTCTCTCTTAAGATGGGATCCTAATGCCCCCAAAGTTATCCCGAAGACAAAAGTCCAACGAGGCCCCAAGAAGAAAAAGAAAAAGACCAGGTCCCCAAGGAGAACTTCTCCAGTGGCAGGACCCTCCTCTGACCAGACACCACCACCCCGTAAAAAGAAAAGAAGGCCACAGAAAAAGAAACAGAAAAAAGTCCCCAGAAAAAGAAAAGTCCACAGAAGAAAACTAGTCGCAAGAGAGGCACTTCGGCCAGGACGCAACCTTACACTCGCAAACCACGATCTGCCACGGCAGTGACTGCGTCCCCGGCAGCCTCACGTTTATCCACTTCTCCGTTAATGACACCCAGAACTGAAGAGTACTTGGAGACGTTGATCACACCAAGAACTTCTCCGTTGATGACCCCCAAAAGAACTTCCCCAGTGGCAGGACCCTCCAATTTAGTGGCAGTGGCTGCTGCTCACAAAGTACCTTCTCCCAAAATCAAAGTCCAAGAAAGATCGGGCATGTTACAAAGTTTACTGGATTTGTCCAAGCAAGAACTGGCTCGATTTAGTCCGTTACGTACCCCTGCACGACGTGTCATGCCTGTCATGAAGTTGATACGACGTAAAGACAATCAGTGGCGACGCGTTCCAGTATAAAAAAGGCCTGTGACCAAGTAGGGGTATCAGTGAACTTGTAAAAGATGTCACCTCCAAGAAGCCAAAAAAGAAAGAGACAAAGGCAGACGCGTCATCCGACAAAGCGCTTAGCCAAGCATCGACATTACCCTAAGAAAAGACACAGTCGTTCCAAGAAAAAGAGGCGTCAACAAAGGGGAGGATTCCTTGGCGATTTTGGGAAAAACATTGTCACCTTTATGACAAAGCGATAGTCCCAAAAAAGATAAAAGGGTGTGTGTTAAGTCATCGACGTTAGTGTCTGTTTGGTGAATGTCCCGGAACCCACAAGCAAAGATGTCACCCTCCAGAAAACCCCAAGGAAAGAAAAGGAAAGGATTGCCTCCACGTTTAGTCAAACATGGGGACATGTTATCTGTCCTGTCCAAAGCTTCTCCACCCCTACGAGAAAAACTCATTCAATCGGCCTCCAAAGAGGTCATCGATACCGTGTGCGAATGTTGTTTGAACGTTTTGAAAGGCACGATCCCTTTGTCCAAACACCAGAAACAATGCTTAGGCAAACATCGTCACGTTCTTCGCCAAATGGTTCAAAAGAAAATTCCCATTCGTCAAAAAAAGAAGATGTTAGTGCAACGTGGAGGTATTTTACCTCTCTTGTTAGGCCCCATACTGAAAGGAGTCTTGGGAACCATGTTGGGAGGACTGGTGGGAGCAAGATAAAAAGGCCCTCGGAAGTCCCAAGATCTCAGAATCGACCCCTGACAACCCCATGGAAGGACGAAAACTAGCTTTAGTGCCTTACAAACGATGGATGGAATACCATCGTTGGCAAGAACAACGCACCCCGCATTTACCTCCCAATCCCAATTTGAGCGAGATGTCCCAGTTACAACACGAATTGCAGTCCTTGATGGATCGCCAAGATTTGTCCGAAACAGAGAAATCGCAAAAGTACGGTCAACTCTTGCAACGACTGCAACTCTTTCACCAGAAAGCTTTAGACGAAACAGCTCTACCCACTCTGAAAGATTTTAAGACCTTGATGAAAAGTCCAGCACCAATCACCAGTACCAGTACCACCAGTACCAGTGACCAAGACAGAAAAAGGAGAAGAAGAAGAAGGGTTTCAAACTCCACCAGAAAAAGTACGCAAGTTAACAACACCACCTACCTCCAGAATTGGATGGATTAAAAAGATGATGGCCACCCCTTCTTCATCACAAGAGAAAAGAAAGTGAAGACAGAAGTGAAGACAGAAGTGAAACAAGAACCGATATCCCCCGCTCAAACATCCTCCTCTTCAACACCTATTGCCGGTCGCACACGCAAAGCATTGCAATCCAAGAAAGTACCCCAAGAGAAAAAGAGTAGCCTCTTCCAAGAGTGGGTGCCTTATTAACACAAAAAAACATAAAAATTGGAAAAAGTCTTAGCCAGCATTTACTACGATCCCTCGCATCCTGCAGGTTACGCAGGAGTTCAAAAATTGTATCGTGCTGCCAAAACGCGACTGAAAAGTCTCCGTTTACCTCAAGTGCAACGATGGTTACAAGAACAAGCTACCTACACTTTACACAAACCCATTCGACGCAAGTTTGCCAGAAGTCGCACCCGAGTGGAAGGCATCGATCATCAATGGCAAGCCGATTTAGCCGATGTCTCTCATTTGGCCAGCTACAATCGTGGCTACAAATATTTGTTTTGTGTCATCGACGTCTTTTCCAAATTTGCCTGGGTCGTGCCCTTTTCTTCCAAATCCAGCAGCGAGTTAGTGCGAGCCCTGCAACGAGTGCTGAAACAAAGCGGTCGTCACCCTCTTCGATGGCAAACGGACAAAGGCACCGAATTTCTGAACCAAGCTTTCCAAAAAGAATTAAAGAAACGTGACATTCATTTTTTTACCACCGAGAATCCCGAAACCAAAGCCAGCATCGTGGAACGTTTTCAACGCACTTTGAAAGAACGCATGTGGAAATATTTTACGCATCACCACACTCTGAAGTACATCGACATCTTACCGCACCTGGTGCAAGCGTACAACCAATCTTACCATCGAAGCATCGGACGTGCCCCGCAAGACGTGACTCCCGACAACGAAGTGTTGGTGTTTGAGCGTCTGTTTGGTACGTCCCCGACGAGGGCTGTCCCCAAGAAAAGTGGAGAGTTGGCCGTAGGAGATTGGGTGCGCATTGGCAAAGCCAAACACACTTTTGACAAAGGTTACTTACCTAACTGGACGACCGAACTGTTTCGCGTCACTGGACGAGTGCATGGCCGTCATCCTGCCGTCTATAAATTGGAAGACATGAACGGAGAAGTGCTCAAAGGAACGTTTTATTTGCCCGAGTTACAACGTGTCACCAAAAAAGAAGACGACGTGTACGACATCGAAAGCATTCTCGAACGCAGAACCCGTAAAGTGGGCAAACGACGTGTCAAAGAAGTCAAAGTACGTTGGAAAGGATATCCGCCCAGTTTCGATTCTTGGATCGACGCTTCGCAAGTCATCGACTATAAAAAGAAGTGACCATCATGCCCTTTCACACAGCAGACTCAGCTACGTCGACCACTCCTCCTTCACCTAGTTCTTCTGTGCAAGATTTACAAAAACAACCCTTGTGGGTGTGGTGTGGAGAACGTGTGCCTAAAACGCAAATCGTCTTTTTCTGCCAAATCTTCGTGGTGTATTGTGTCATCGGGGCAGCCATTGCCAATTTGAGTTTGCAACAAGGAGTCAAACAATTGTGGACCATTTTATTGAGCAGTTGCATCGGTTACCTGCTTCCCAATCCCTCCCTGAAATTCTCCTCGAACGGGAACCTTGTGTCCAGTGCCAGTGTTAGTCACCACTCCAACCACAATCAGAACCCCATTTAGGGCGGAGACACGCCTCTGACGTCCAGTAATATCCCCTCGGACAGCCACAGAACTCTGGAATTATGAGTCACGAAAACCAATTTTACTTAACCTTACCCAGTGACAGTTCCATGGAGGTGTTTCCCAACAACACGTTGTGCTGTTACACGGCCAAATTACCTCAGGCCATCCCCTTAGATCACGAAGCCCATTGGGAAGTGGCTTTAGTAGAAATGATTCACCCGACCCAAGTCCTCAATGTCCTTCCCAATCAAAATTTTTTTTGATGTGGAAGTTCATGACGAGCAATTGCAACAGGAGTTGGATAAGAGAACCACCATATCTGAAAAGAAAGCCTTAAAACGTGGACCTACCACTTGTTCATTCCCGCAGGCTATTATTTTAGTGGTCATCATTTGGTCAGCGCCATAGCCTCCAGGTTTAATGGCGTGTTTGGGAAAGCTTTTGAGATTGTCAAGAACAAAAGTGTCACCATGGAGTACCACAAAGTAGCTCGTCGCTTCTTGATGAAATTTGAGCGGAGTAAAATCGTGACCATCGTATTTTGTCCTGAATTGTTTGACATGTTGGTCGGTGACATGGAGCTGAGGAAGAAAGCAGAACAAAAACCCAAATCATCAGGCATTTACGACAACGAGACTTTTGCCAAGTATTTTCGTACCCCGGTAGAACTGAACCAAGGACTGAATTTGATCTTTGTGTACTCCGATGTGGTGGAGTACAACGTGGGGGGACACACCTCCGTGCCGTTACTGCGTGTCATTCCTTTCAAAGTGGATTCTGCCACGAACGCTGACGAGGAAGGTGGAAACACTTACCACGTCCACCGCGAATTTGTCCATCCTCACTATTTACCGGTCAGCAAGTCGTATTTGGACACGGTCAACATTACTATAAAAGGAGATTTGGGACAAAATATTCCATTCACCAAAGGAAAAGTCACGGTGAAACTCCATTTTCGAAAACGGTTCTCTCACGATTCGTAAGTAAGTCATGTATCCAGTGTACCGAGGGGTTGCACGACAGCGAGGACACGGTTTAGGAGACATGTTAAAATCGGCCTTTCGTTCGGTGGCCCCGGTGTTGAAACCGATGGTGACACGCGGATTGCACGCCTTGAAAAATGCGGCACTGACACAAGGCAAAGAATTTCTCCAAAATGTCATCATCGACAAACAAAACCCTAAAGAAGCCTTCATGAGGGCAGGCAAAAATGTCTTGCTGCAAACGGGTAAAGACATTTTAGGCCGACGAGACACACCTATAAATGCCCTGCACGCTACCGAGTCAGGCATTCAGCAAGGACAAGGTAGAAAGAGACGACGACGAAGAAAACACCCTTTCACTAGACTTCAAGCGAGAAAGGCCAAGAAAAGAAGAACCGTTCGAGACTTAGACGTTTTCGATTATTTAAACACAGAAAAAAAATGATGCACCGAGAGTCTTGCGCTTGTTCCAAGACGGAACTGGATCTGTTTGCCATGCCCCCCACCACGATGACCATGCAAGAATCTCAGTGGGTGGAATTTCATCCCGTCTCCTCATTGACCGATTCCGCTCCCATCGAGTTTGAAATCAAGGGACAGCCCGAAGATTACATCGATCTGAATAGCAGTTACTTGTACTTGAAAGTCCAAGTTCTAGATAAGGATAATGGTCCAGTAGAAGACAGTGAAGAAATAGCTCCCGTCAACAATTTCATGCATTCCTTGTTCAGCTCAGTGGATTTGTACTTGAATAACAAACTAGTCAGCAGCAGCATGGATACTTACCCTTACCGTGCCTACCTGGACAATCTCTTGACGTACGGAATAGATGCCAAGGATACTCATCTCAATGCCTATGTGCTGTGGGTACCTGACGAAGCGGGCAAGTTCGACAAATTGGATGGAAGCAATTCCGGCTTTGAGGCAAGAGAAAGCAAAATCTTAGACAAGAGGAGTTTAGAACTGATGGATCGTTTGCATTTGGACATGTGGTTGCAAGAGAAATATTTGCTGAACGGGGTGAATGTTCGCTTGAGACTGAATCGTAGCAGTACCGCTTTCCATTTGCAGGCTGATCCTGATAAGACTGGCATTCCTAAAAGCAAAATCGAAGAGGCCAAACTCTACGTACGACGTGTGGAAGTGTTACCCAAAGTGGGTAACGAAATCAGTCAAACGTTGAGCAGAACGACTGCCAAGTATCCCATCCGACGTGTGGAAGTGAAAACGTTCACCATTCCCAAGGGACAGCATTCTATGATCGAAGATCATATGTTTCAAGGACAGTTACCCAAACGTTTAATCCTTGGTATGGTCTCGAATTCAGCCTTCAACGGAGCCTTCAAAGAAAATCCTTTCAACTTTCAACACTTCGACGTGAAGAAAATCGAAGTCAGTCGCGATGGCAAGACCTTGTGTACCCGACCTTTCGAACCTGACTTTGATCCCAAAAAAAATGAATTACTTGAGATCGTACTTGTCCCTGTACGAAGCCACCGGCCAGTTAGGAACCAACACCAGTCACGGTATTGAGTACGAAGATTACGCAGGAGGCTACGCTTTGTGGGCTTTCGATTTCACTCCAGACCAAGGCAGCGACGAGGGACATTTCCACCCTATAAAATCTGGCCAGATTCGTGTGGAACTTCAGTTTGCAAAAGAACTACCAGCAGCAGTGAACGTCATCCTGTATGCCGAATTCGATAATACCATAGAAATCAACAGTTTGAGAGAAGTCATTCTAGATTATTAGAAGCCATGGAAGACTGTTATCCCTCTTTACAAAGTGGAGAAACGTTGGAGATGGAATGTGAGGAGACCGTGGAAAAAGAAGTGATCATGATGAAATCGAGATGGCCAGAACAAGAAGCCCATTTAGTCTCTTGTTTTGCCAAACACTTGGTGGAAAAAATGACGGAATTGATCAAGAAAAATTGTTATGGATGTCAAAACGATCATCCCAGTCAAATTCAACACGATAAATGCCTGATGTTGAGTCAAGAAGAAAAATTGGACGAGTATCTGGACGAAGCTTGGAGTCTCATCTCGGACAAAGACGTGTTGCACCAGTGGTATAAAGACTTGCGTGAACATTCTTGTCCACCATTAACCACTCAAGAGATCCATCGTATCGAAGCTCTCCTGAATCAAAGTGAGGAAACAGAACGAATAACCGTTTATTCGTCAGTAGTGAAGGGGGGCACTATACGTACAATGGGAATTAGCATTAAAAACACCCTTGGGGCACTATACGTACAATGGAAATTTAACATGGAGAAAAATCGTGGGGCACTATACGTACAATGGGAATTTAACATGGCGATAAATCGTGGGGCACTTTACGTACAAGGGGAATTTAACATGGGAATAGAGTTTGGGCTTGTTTAGGGACAAGGGGAATTTAACATGGGATTTTTTTTAAAAAAAATTTTTTTAAAAAAGGGGTAGGCAATTCAAAAAGACTATCTCTTTTCGAGAAATATGGCTGGCCCTGAAAAGGGCCTTTGGTTTATGTTAATATGCCCTTAACATAGAGGGCATTTGCGACATTTTCTTGTCCTCAAACTTCGTCTTACAGCAGGGCCATACATCAGAGTCCTCTTGAGGCAACCTTGTCTCTCTATATAGACTCTTCTTATCCACAGGCTGCTGTTGGTCCTGTGGACAACGGTCCACTTGGCTCGGACATACATGAGCATGTCCGTCCTGAACATCATTGTTGACACAAGGGTTGAAGATTCAACGTCGGTCCACATGTTGAGGCTCCGAGAATAGGTGAATCAATGCAGTGAACGGCGCTTATTTATAGGGACAGAAAGGATTGAAACGGATTGAGTTCATTCACCAATCCGAACACGCGTTACAGAATTCAGTCAGCCCGCATCCAATCGTAAGAGTGCAGTCTGTGACGTCACTTAGTCTATATAGATTCGCTAGCGCTTGTGTGCAGTCAATCTATGCGACAGTGATTCAACATGACGGAAACTCAGAAAACGATCCATTGGGGTGCACCAGCAGGAGAGACTGCCCAAGGGAACTCGGACTTACTTTCAGAAGAAGTGAATTGGGATTTTGTGGATTTTCTCTCCTCGCAAGAATTTGTTCCGGAACCTGCGTTACCTTCTTCATTACCGCAAGTGGAAAATTTTAGACAGAGACAAAAAGAAGAATTGGAGAAATTTATACAACGACAAAAGGAAGCGGAACAGGCTTTTCTCCTACAGCAACAGCAACAAGAAGAAGAGGTAAGAACAAAACAACAGCAGCAACAGCAAGAAGAAGTAGTAGCAGCAAAGAAACAAGAGGGTGAAAATCAAACGGTCACGGTACTGTTGGACATTTTAGCGGAGTTAAGAAGTCTGAAACAAATGTATCAGACTTCATTATCACGACCGAAGAGAATACGACCTTCCCGAGCTAAACACGTCAACCCTGTGACTAAGCCTACCGTACCACCCTTAGTGATTTCAACCCAATCATCATCAGCATTACGCAGTTCAGAAGTAGGCCTTGGCCGTGGCAAAGGCATAAGGCAGTTAAAATTGATTGCTTAAACTCACCCCTGCACCATAAAGAAAAAAGGCCCTTTTCAGGGCCACCCACATTTCTCGAAAAGAAATACAATTTCAATTTGCCAATAACTCAAAAATAAACCCCTACCCCTTTTTACCCCTATAGTACGTTTTTGTGTATGAGTGCGTGAGTGTAGCTTCTTATTTTAAAATCAAAACTCAAAGACACTTACCTTATATCATTCATTTATTCTTTTCTCCATTTTTTACAATCCAATTCACAATTCTCAACACAACACTATAATTAAAAGTTCATTGATTTCTTCTTTTCTCCTTGTTTAGTCTCTCTGTTTTTTGAATTTCTTCACCGTCACACTCTTTTCCTCTTCTTCCTCCTCCTCACTTTCTTCCCTTCTTCTTTTTTTCTCCTGTTTCTTTTTCTTCACCTGTCTGCTTTC
The DNA here is from genome assembly GCA_028554795.2 of Sinohyriopsis cumingii. Lineage (NCBI taxonomy): Eukaryota > Metazoa > Mollusca > Bivalvia > Unionida > Unionidae > Sinohyriopsis > Sinohyriopsis cumingii. The sequence goes on along the minus strand of JAPYKE020000096.1, from coordinate 3,220,464 downwards.
TTCCTCAGAAGAATCCCTCTCTTCCTCTGAAGAACCCCTCTCTTCTTCTGAAGAATCCCTCTTTTCTTCTGACTCCTCTTGTTTCTTTTTTGGGCAATCTGGAGACCAATGTCCTTTTTCTTTACAATAATAACAGGTATCTTGACTTTTGTCTTTTTTAGTCCCTGTTTTTGTTCTTTTTTGACGGTCTGGACACTCTGAAGACCAATGCCCTTTCTTCTGACAGATATAGCAAGTATCTTGACTTTTATCTCGAAAGGAAGGAGAGTAGTCTGTCGGCTGGTCTGAAGAGAATTTTCTAATGACCCCTCGCAAAGCTCTGAGGAAACGTTCCATCTGGTCAGTCTCTTCCATCGTTGTGCTCGGCTTGAGAGTGAAATGAATAGTGAAAGGACAAGACACACACCCTTTTATATATGCTGGTCTGCTATGACTATAAAGTAGTTTATGGTGTTTGAACTTGAGTCATTTGACTTTTTGCTTTCAAGATGAAACGATCCCATTCATTTGAGAAGGAAGAAGAAGAAAGTAAGAGGCAGAAACGTGATCTATCGCCTCGTACCAGAGCTGAAATCTTGGCACAAATTCATGCCAGTGATTTTGAAGAGGACATGAGTGAACCAGAATCAGAACCCTCTAAACCAAGTTCACCACCCTTAGTCAACCCTGAAAAATACTATTCCATTCGAGAGACGGAAAAGCGCTCCTCTAGAAAATTTAGAACCACGGCTTACAAATACACGGTGAAGTTTAAAGATTTCAAGGCTGAAGTGCCGTTAGAGAAAGCAGAAGTGTTCATCACTGAGGTGTGGGATTCTTTGCTCACTGCACTCAAGCAACAATGTCAACCCAAAGAAGACGATCGCTTGAGACTTTCCATACAACACGACGGTTTGAAATCCCCTGTTTGGATCGAGTTTAGCACCCCTGCAGAATTGACCGCTTCCAAAGTCATGGACAAGATTCAACACGTGCAACAATCTAATGACCAGTTTGACATCACCGATGGAAAAGCCACATTGGACATGACCCACGTCTCTCCTCCTCAAGGGACCGGACGCAAAAAGATGTTATTGGTGAACGACCTTCGCAGCATTAAGCGTAGCCTTGTCCAAATTCACAATCCTCATGACCAGATGTGTTTAGCCCGTGCCATCGTGGTGGGACGAACCTATGCCAACAAGAACGACACGGTAGAATGGAAAAGAACCTGGAACACTATTCAACGTTCCTATCGAGCCAAACAACGAAGTGAAGCAGAACTCCTGTTACGACAAGCCGGCCTGTCCAAAGACACACCCTGTGGCATTCCTGAGATGCAAAAATTGCAAGATGCCCTAGCTCCACGATACACCTTGAAAGTGCACCCTCAAGAAGTGCGCGGACCTCTGTTGTTTCGAGGCCAAGACTTTAAGGACGGAAAATACATTCACCTTTATCATCACGATGAACATTTCGATACCATTACCAGTATCACCGGATTCCTTAAATACAGTTATTACTGTGAGAAATGTGACCATGGTTATAACAATCGAGAGCAACACAAGCATTGTGGATCGAAATGCACAGGATGTTTGGCCTCTTCACCCTGTCTGAGCGAAGAACCAGTGCCTTGTTCAACTTGTCTGCGCACGTTTGTCAGCCCTACCTGTTACCAACAACATCTGAAGACGCAAGGTTCACAGAAGAAATGCGCTTGTCAACTGCTGAGATTGTGCTCTACGTGTGAACAAGTCATACGTACCAATAATACCAAGGCACACGTATGTTCAGGAAAGAAAAAATGTCACATTTGTCACCACATCGTGGACTTGGAACACCAATGTTACGTGCAAAAATACCAACCCCCACCAGAGAAAGAGGACGGTCACAAGAAGAAAGGCAATTTCATCTTTTTCGATTTCGAATGCATGCAAGAGACCGGCATTCACATTCCTAATTTCTGCGTGGCTCATCGAGCGTGCGAGAAGTGCATTCAAGAACCTATCTTCAGTCATTGCCCTCACTGCAGCAAGATACCCGGAGGGCGTGAAAAAATCTTTCGGGGACCAAACACGTTAGCCGATTTTGCCCAATGGGTCTTAGACCCCGTCGACAAGACGTAGAGCCAAGAGGACATCGAACGTTACGGAGATTGTCATCGTCATGCCACGGTGATGGCTCACAATTTCTCCGGATACGATGGACAGTTTCTTTTGAGGTACTATACGGAACAAGGCACCGAACGTCCTAAAGTGACTTTGAACGGAGCCAAAATCATTTTCATGCAAGTGGGACAAGTGCAGTTTAAAGATTCGATGAGCTATTTGGCCATGCCTTTGAGTCGAATGCCTAAAACGTTTGGAATGACAGAAATGGCTAAAGGGTACTTTCCACACTTTTTCAGTACGGAAGCCAATCAACACGCCGTTCTACCCCATTTACCTGAGGCTCACTATTACGACCCCGACAACATGCGTACCGAACAACGAAAAGCTTTCTACGCTTGGTACCAGGCTCACGCCTCGGACCCTTTCGACTTTCAGGAAGAAATGCTAAAGTATTGTCGTTCCGACGTGGACATTTTACGGCGTTGCTGTGGAAAATTTTGAGAACTGTTCATGGAACACGGAGGGGTCGATCCTTTGAAAGAAGCTTGCACCATTGCCAAAGCGTGTTCCTTAGTGTATCGACAACGATTCATGCCTGAAAAGACCGTGGCTGTCATCAGCCCTCAAACGACCCACTTTGTCAAACGTCAATACTCGGTCAAAGCCCTACGTTGGTTACATTACTTGTGCGACAAGGAAGACAAGTGGATTCAGCATGCCCGCAACGGAGGGGGCGAAAAGACCATCGGAACATATTCGGTCGATGGCTGGGACTTAGAAAACCCCAAGATCGTGTACGAGTTTAACGGTTGCTTATTTCACGGATGTCCCGTCTGTTACCCTGACCGTGGCACCAAAAATCAGTTTTTGCAACGAACCATGGAAGACTTGTACCAGGACACTTGTCAGCGGCGCCTAAAGTTGGAACAGCAAGGATACCAAGTGGTGGAAATGTGGGAACACGAGTACGATCACCGTATGAAAACAGATCCCGAGTTTAAACGCCTCGTGGAAAGTTACCAGTTCGTGGACCCGCTGAACCCGAGGGATAGTTTGTACGGAGGAAGGACCAATGCCACCTGTTTGCTGTACCAAGCCGACGAAGAGAAAGGAGAAGAAATCAAATACTTGGACGTGTGTTCGCTGTATCCCTACGTGTGCAAATATTGTCGTTTTCCCGTAGGGCACCCACAATTGCTGACGGAACACATCGACCTGAAAAATATTCGACAATACGAAGGCTTGATCAAGTGTAAAGTTTTGCCTCCCACGAACCTCTACCATCCCGTCTTACCTCACCATTGTCAAGGCAAACTGATGTTTCCCTTGTGCCGTACTTGTGCCGAAACGTGCAACCAAGACCAAGCTTGTCAGCACACCCAGGAAGAACGGGCCTTGACGGGAACCTGGGTCAGCGTGGAATTGTTCAAAGCTTTGGACATGGGATACCAACTGTTAGAAGTGTACGAAATTTGCCACTTTCCCAAGACACAACAATACTGCAAGGGTCATCCCAGTCAGAAAGGCATTTTCGCCGACTACGTGGATGCCTTTTTGAAACTGAAACAAGAAGCCAGCGGCTATCCTTCCTGGTGTCACACTCCCGAAGACCAAATACAATTCAAAGAGAAATACTACGAACAAGAAGGCATCACTTTAGACCACATCGAGAAAAACGAAGGCAGGCGATCGTTTGCCAAAGTGATGTTAAATTGCTTGTGGGGTAAAATGGCACAACGACCGTGTTTACCCAAGACGGAATATTTGACAGAACCTTCCCGCTACTTCCAGATGATTCACGATAAAACCAAATACATGAAACACGTGGACGTCGTTCGAGAGAATTTGATCTTGGTCAATTACGAAGAAGATCTGGACTTTGTGCAAGACGACCCTTTTGGAAATGTCATCATTGCGGCTTACGTGACAGCCCATGCTCGCTTAAAATTGTACGAAGCTTTAGAACTGTTAGCAGCAGGGAAGTCGTACAGACCAGGTGGCTCAGATAAATTTAACCCTCCCACCAAACATTTCTCCGTAGAAGCCTCAGATTGCAAAAATAAACCTTCCTGCGCAAATTAATCCGCGAAATTTCACCCCAAGATGCATTTTCAGGCATAAAAAAAAGCAGCTTTTTTGGGGGGGGTATTGTAAAATTTGTTTGTGATTGCAAATTCCGACTGCAATTTTATGAGTAAATTTGATCAAGACCAACTCGATACCTACTACGCGGATCATGAAGATTAATCGTAACAAAACCGTGTGGTGTTGCCTGAGCGTGACTGAAGAAATTTTTAAACTTATTTATATCCATGTCGCCGTTGCACCAAGTTTGATGAATATTCCTCAGCGTGTGAGTATCAACGCCATTGAAAACTGATAAAATATTACAATTATCTCTAATTACCTTCGGAATTTGCGTATATCGTTGCGTCACGTAAATCACATCGGTGTTCTTGTGTCGGCCACGCGAGAATATCCTAGCTGGGTTAGTTTGCTTATCCAGCATCACATCATCAAAAACAACAAGATTATTAGCATCACCGTCTAAACTTTCCACTGATGGAGTTTCATTAATATCCGTTATAAATTCTATTGTGCCATCCTCAGTTTTATCGCTAAATTCCTTTAGTACTTTATAACATCGCTGATCATCAACGGATGGCGCAACCAAGTATAATTTATCCCATTTTAACCATCTCATTATCAAATTTAGCAACAATTGCGTTTTTCCAGAACCAGATGGTCCAATAATTATCATTCTTATCGAATTTGGTAATGCATCGGTGTGCTTTACTTGCTCGCGTTTTTTTGTGGCTGAAAAATCAATTACATTCATGTTATTAGAATATTATGGATTCATATTGTGTTAAGTGTCGCACTCGAACTGCTACGCTAAATCCAATCGAAGTCGTTACTCGCAACAACAGGAATGCAATCAAGGGAGAATGTGAAGTTTGTAAGACAATTAAGTTTAGATTTGTAAAAAAAAAAGTAGAACCGGAGGAGACATCGCCGCCTCCTTAACAAATCTGCCTGGAGCTCCCTGGGCGAAATATCCCGGAGAGAAACATTTACCAGGATATAATTACTGCGGACCTGGTACAAGGCTAGATATAAGACTTAACGATAATAATCAACCAAATCCTGGCGAGGATCCAGTAAACGCTATCGATAACGCATGCTACTATCACGATCTTGCATATCGCAGCGGAGATTTACAACAAAGACATCTCGCTGATATTAAATTAATTCACGCAATAGATGCTATTCCTGATAAAAATTTCAAAGAGAAATTGGCAACTTGGTTGATAAAAGGAGCAATGAAAGGTAAATTAGTACTAGGTGCTGGTAATTTATAATGGAGCAAATATATTATTCTCCGCGAGGATTTTGGCGAGGAAAATCAGCAATAGCCAAACTTGCTAAGGCAGCAAAAGTAAAGCAATCTGTCGCTGAATCGTGGCTATCGAGGCAAGCAGTCTGGCAAATTTATCTTCCTCCGCCTAAGAAAATATCATATGCGAGTTTCTCTGTCAGCGTCCCTAATGAAGTCCATCAGGCTGATCTTATGTTTCTTCCTTACGATACCGTTGACGGAGTTACATACAAATATGTTCTGACGGTTGTTGATATTGCAAGTAGGTACAAGGAAGCGGAACCGTTATCGAATAAAACAGCAACAGATATTGCTAAGGCGTTTAGCGAAATTTATTCACGATCTCCATTAACATGGCCGAAGCTTCTCCAGGTTGATCCAGGTCGAGAATTTCTTGGCGCGGTTACTTCACTGATGAAAAAGAATAATGTTAAAATCCGTCGCGGTATTGTAGGTGTTCATCACAATCAAGCTATCGTTGAGAGATTCAATAAAACTCTTGCAGAACGATTATTCGGATATCAGTACGCGAGAGAATTTATTCAAGATAAACGATCTCACGATTGGGTAACAAGATTACCTCACGTGATTAATGCGCTAAATAACGAAGTAACACGAACAATATCAATGAAACCCGCAATTGCAATTACAAAGACAAAAATACCACTAAAGCGAGATTCTACTATTCCACCTGTGCTAGGTAGCGTCACGGTCAGATATTTATATAAGGAGGGAGAAGCCGAGGGTGGCAGAAAAAGAGCAACTGATCCAAACTGGAGTGTTACGACACATAAAATATCAGCTGTAACAAGATCATCAGGAAGGCCAGCGATTTATTTTCTAGATTCACTAGCGCCACAACGCGGATTTACCAAAGAAGAATTACAAATAATACCAAAGGATACTCAATTACCACCATCGTCGTTAATGTGAAATTTAATTCTACCTAACTGAGATAATTTTCTTACTCGAGACACGGCCAGATAAACTAAATTTGACCAGGAAATTCTATCATCGACGATCCAGACCTGGCCATCTACTGTTAATCCCTGTGATGAATGTATCGTTGCTGCGTATCCGAGTTTCCATGGCGATTTTTCTGCGTTTATTGCATCATTGACAAGATTAATATCAACGAAAATAATATCGTTCAAAACTAATATTTTTTCTTCTCCGCACGGCAAAGTAACATTAATATTTTGTTTTCTAGTATCAGCGGGCCTATAGCATAATGGTACCGGCAACGTTGGAAATTTATCACAATGAAGTTTGAATAATATTTCCTGAATAACATCGCGAACAATTTTTCTGCTAGCAACAATCAGATGATCTGGACGCCACAAAGTTAGAAAATTATCCATCGAAGTTTCGTCGATTATTTTTCTCATCACATCGCATTGAAACTTATTAGGTTGCAGCCGAATCATTTTTTTAAACTCAGTCAATAAATTATCATTAGATCTATAATCAGCATCAATCTCTTCATAATAATCTACAAAGTTTCTAAGCCACCTGTGAGGAGATTCACCATCAATAGGATCAGGTTGCCCATGATCGCCGCACATTATTACTGCAGTATTTTTTTCTTCCAACCAACTTAGGAATGATTTTAGTATAACTAAATTTACCGTGCAAATTTCATCAAATATTATAATCTTGTTGATATATTTATTTCCCATTCGAGCCGGATCCCATAATCCACCACTATATTTGAAATAACTGTGATAAGTACAAGAATTAACGCCACGTTGTTTTATTTCTCGCGCTAATCTATGAGTTGGAGTCAACACGATCATATCAGATTTTGAAAATAAGTTTATCGCTCGTGTTGTTTTACCACTGCCGCCAGGACCATTTAGGTAAACGAATTTGTTTCGTGAAATTGGATCAAACACTGATACTGCTGTTGATACTTCATCGCATTTATCTTTATGAAATTTATCGCAATCTTCTACATCCGCGTCCTCACAATAATCTAGAATATCCTCGTTTTTTATTCTCCAGGTTCCCCAGGAACCATTGGTGATTAAATTTTCCAATCTACATTGAAATTTCTTATTGATATAAAATGAATCCGTTGCAACCCTTACCGCGATATCAGAAAATTTATTTATCATTGACAGCAAATTGATACTCACATAAGCGAGCATCGATGATCTTAAATGCGTATACTGCGCTGATTCTCCATCGAGATAAGTTATCACTGTACCCAATTTTTCTCCATCAATAATAATATTTTCTCTGTTGCAAAATATTCCACGAGACACTGTATCAGCAATAATAAAATCCATCTCCGCATCATTGATAAATAACCTAGCGTGGCGATGTTTATGATCAACTGATCCTCCTTGAGTAAATTTACCAATTATTTTTCTTCCAATATCTTTCGCGTTCTCACAATCTGTCGGCAACCACACCTCGGTCTGCTTTCTATACGATATAATTGCTTCACTTACCGTCAATGATATTAACATCGACGAATCCAACATAAATCTCAACAATACCGTAGGGACCCATCTTCGCTGAGATAAATGCCGACCAAACCAAATATAACAAATTTTATGCAAATTTTCAGCAAGTTCGAATGAAGTAACATGAGCGAATCCTGTCATGACAAAATCGGGTAACGGTCCGTTAATTGCAACTCTTGTCATCTCGTTGGTGGGATGACCGAATTTAGCAAAGTAATTTGCACAATCGCCATACCCAAGGAAACTTCCAGGATAGCATGCGCTCATATCAACGGAAATCATATCTTCGAAATAATACTTGGTATTCCATAATCCTCCATGGCCGTATTCGATACAGCTAAGTTGAATATCATTAAGAAATTCATTTCTTGTAGGTTTCCACGAATTTCTTTCTCTGGCAGCATGAGCAGCAACAGACGAAATGGTAAAGCAATTTGTCAGTAACTGATCTGGATTTGACGAATACTTCTCCGCGATATTTTTCATCGATTCATGTAATATTTCATCTCGGTAAATATCTCCGCGTGGTAAGATAAATTGATCGTATCTTTCTTCGCTAGAAAATAACCAAATCGATATTGGATCGGACTTGGCTAATAGTTTGATATATCTAAACATTGCATCGGAACTATCTTTCCCAGATTCCACGGGATAAAACTTAACAACACGATCTCGCGGGAATATCATTACCGACTGACTCCACGCATGTGAATTATGATCAACAATTTCGATTGGTGTTCCTCGAGAATTATACGGCGATGAATATAATATTTCACCCGATAGTGTTTTAACCGTAATAGGAAATTTAAGTTTCTTACTTAACGCAGCAACATCATCGATTGATGCGCCATCAGTAACTGTCTTTGCCCATGAATTAATTTTATCCAATCTCAATTGAGTCAGACCAGATCCGCGACGAGCATTCCTCATGTGTTCGATAACTCGTTCAGCTACACAATTTATTATCGGAGATTCCCTCATCGCAGGTAGATTTTTCACATCAGGATTATTATTCAGCCGATAAATTCCATAGACAACAGCACTAGAAGGATACGCCCTAGCATAATAAGGACCATCAATCCCTAATAACAATCCTGGTTTCGAATTTTTATCAAGAACAACATTTTTCTTACCGCCACGTACTGGATCTCGTTTGTCGCGAATAATCCAAATATCATCGGGCATTTGTGCAATAAATTTTATTCCGAAAATAAATCTCTCTTCTTTGTGTGAGTTTTTTATATGTTCGATTATCTTCTTCGCTCGCTCCAAATTCATCGTAGCATCAACAAAGTTAGTTTTCCAAGTTGACCAGGTATGAATCGCTCCATCATCAAAAAATTCCTTCTTCGCACTATCAACTTCAGGAATGATATATTCTGCCTCATCGAGATCAAATAAATCCATTATTATATTTTAGACAAATATCTAAATTATAATATGCAATGCAAATGGATAACAGTTGGATCAACAAAATCATGTAACAAATCCTGCAGAGGTGAATATTGTGGCGCTCATATATACGAAATTCGACGAGGTAACAAAGGACCACAGCGATGTTTAGTTTGCCAAGTTAGTATTCGAGGAAAGACAAGATTATGTTTCTCCTGTGGAGGGAAAAAATATCGTGAGTTACGGAGATATTATGAAAAAAGATCCTCCTCGGTAATAAAATGCGAAGAAGATTATATTAATCGTTTCAAAGCAAATTTCGATTTAAACAAAGAGAATATCATATATGGAAATGAAATCAGCGATTCCCACAATGAAAATCACATGCGAGTATAAATCGCATCCCACCATCGAAGGTTACGAAGCATCTGAGGATGGTAACGTTAGAAACATCAAAACAAAGAAACGTGTTGGTAGTATTTGTAATTCGGGATATCTCAAATTTACAGTCCATAAAAGAAATGAAAGAACAGAATGTTATTCGAATCATAGATTTGTGTTCGAATGCTACAAAGGACCAATAGAGATCGGACTTGTTATCGACCACATTGACGGTAATAAACTTAACAATAAACTTTCCAATCTGCGCGCGGTAACCCAGAGTGAAAATTCAAGATTTGGTAATAACCGTGGATTTCCTAATTATTCGAAGACTGTTAAATCAGTGAATCAGGCAACAGGTGAGGAAATCGCGTTTACATCGATGAGTGCAGCAGCAAAACATTTCTTTATTGAACCACGATCAGTACAATTTGTGGCAGAAGGAAAATATAACGCAACATTTTCTTATGATGCTGATTCGTGGATCAAATTCTCCTATGTACCAATAATATTTGATTCGGAGAGTGACGAAGAATAATTGAATATCTCCGCAAAACAAAAAAAAAGATTAATTTTGAAAATTTCCCTGGATTTTATTTATTTTTTTCGCCCATTTTTCCCACGGAGACAGATTTGGAAAATCTCACTTGCGATTTAAAAATCAGGAATCAGAGATTCTCACGATTTCACCAAAAGATTGATACTCACAGTTTCTCCTCGTATATCAAGTAAATTTCCTTTCTGATCCGTTAATTTGAAATTTATTCTTGACAAAAATCGATTATGACATCGCAGGTAAAACGGATTCATTGGCTCCTTGATTATCAAATAACCGGGAGATGCGCTAGGTGAAAATGAATACAATACAAATCCCTGATTCGCTTGATTCGACACTGACGAATCAACATTATAGCTACCCTCGACAACATCCGCGTGAAGATAAATCGCGATAACATCCGTTATATTAACGATACCCGGCGAGATATGTCGTCCAAGTTTGGAAGGATCATTGTTGTGTTTAAGAATCAATTCTGAATATATTTTTTTGGTCCATGAAGCATGTAATTTTGGAAATAAATCATCAATGGTATCAGTGACGGATTTTCTCATCGCATCAAAATCAGAATTGGGAAATTTGAAATTTGGCAGTGTTTCCTCGGTTAATTCAAATACTCTCATGAATTTTTGTTTTTCACCCGAGTTCTTGATCAACTCGAATTTGCTAATAGGAAGAACATAGTCGGCAATTGATATATCGTCGACTATCGCCCGAATAAACATATCATGATAATATTCAATATCATTCGCAAGTTGATTTAAAATTTTCACGTGCTTTATAATTTCGCTACATGAACTAGATTTATTTAGGATGCATTCATGAAATGATCCGCGCAATAAATTTAATTGTAATTCGTGTTCTTGAATAAACTCGTCTAGTGTTCTTCTTACCAAGATACCGTCTATGGGGGCTATTATCCTGTTAATGTGGGTAGCGTCGAAGATTTTCACATCTGGGGGGATTTTAGGAAGAGGCAACCACGAGAGAATTCTTTCGTTAATAAAAGTGAAAGCGAATATTACTAGGTTAATTTTGTGGTTATTCATGAGATTGATGGCGCTGTGGATCAGAGGCTTGTGTTTGATATCTCCATACCATCCTTCGTCGGTTGTAAAATCTTCCTTTTTTGGTTCCGGTAGTTCTGGAAGGGTTTCATCATACCAACCTGGAATAATAACATCCGATTTCTTTGGTTCTGCTAGAGGTGCAACCTCGGGCCAACCTAATACGGTTCTAATCGACGATTGGTAAATATCAACAATATACGGCGATTTTACTTCGATGATCGATGACAATGTTGGATCATGTGAAGATATCTTTATTCCCGGATTAGCATCGCCGGTTATATTTGATATTCTAGTGGTAAACTCATTATTCAGCTGATCAATTTCGTAACTGCCCGTTGGTATACCAACAACGATCCAATCCGGTGTTCCATCGGGTTTATTCTTATTTGCAAAAACTAGTGAATTATTTGACATCAAATTACCGAATGATTTTGATCTAACATTGGGCCAGCTGTTGTAGACACGCAACTGTGTTAATGCAATTTCGCTAACGTTAATTGGTGTTGAGAAATTAATACTAAACTCGGGTTTCGTTGAACTTAGCGATATTAACGTTGTTGTTGGCGGTGTCGTGTTTGTCACGATCTGGGCTAACTCGGACATTATTAATATTCATTTGTTCAATCTCCGAGTAAATACTAATCATTGAAGAAAATTCTAGATCGGATATAATACCATCGTTGAGACTTTCAGAAAGTAACAATGATAACTTCGAGTACGCGTCACTAACTTTAGTTAGTTTACTTTTGTACGAAGATAACTTTTCACTTGTGCACGAGGATATCTTTTTTGCGATGATATTTAAAACACCGGCAATTGTTGTTGTTGACGAGATTATTATTGTTGCTACAATTGGCGCTATCATTGTTACCGCGGATAGAATTATTCCTGCACCAGCGACCACAGCAGATACCGCGTACACTGCAACATCAATGATAACTAATTTGCGCTGGTATTTATTTATTTTTGTTTGATAATCGTCAAGTTGTTTTCGCAACGAATCCTGCCATGATCGCGCCTGATTGTAACGGTAATCAGATGCGGTCATTATTAGTATCTTACAATAACAATTGCGGATAATATGGCGTACGTTCGGATAAAAATTCGAAAATTACAGAATAATACACTACTCCCATGCTGGTTCCTGGCGTGAATATTGATCTGTCTGGCGGTTCTAGCGTGAATGTTGTTTTGCTATATTCACTTAACGAAATAAAAATAAAAAATCCAGGGCAGAATTCATAAATTTTATTATTCTGATCCGGTTGTACCTTAAATTTTATATCGGAGATAATATGTGCTCGATATATGCCAGCAATTGGCGCGGTAAATTCAAAAAAATCATTATCGGGTGTCCAGACAAAATTATTCATGGTTAACACAAATGTTAGATTGCATCGTATAATTCTATTATCTATCAATTTATTTGGTATATATAATTTCTTCAATATTGGGATATCCAACGATGATATTTTTGTGTTGATATTGTTAACTTTTGTGGTTATTTCGATAATTTCCTTATCTAATTGCTTTACGTCAGTGACGTGACCAGTTTTATCGACGGATTGATCAATTTTTGCTGTTGCAGCAAGAAGTTTCGTGTTTAAATCTCGAATTTCTCCGTCGTACGTTGATGTATCGACCTTTTGACGCGCTAATTCACGTACCACGTTAATTTCATCGTTGATGGATTTTATTTGTCCTTGCATCAAGTTAATCCCCTTGGTAAATTCAGGAACAACAACATTGCCGAGTTTAATAATTTCCTCGTTGATTTTTTTGTTGAGATCGTCGATGGATGATTTCTGACCCATCGAGATATTTACTTCGTTAATTTTGGCAAGAATATTAGTAATTTCCTCGTTGATTTTTTTTATTTTTTTGTTGAGATCGTCGATTGATGTTTTATCGATTTTCTGACTCATCGAGATATTTACTTCGTTAATTTCGGCAAGAATATTAGTAATTTCCTCGTTGATTTTTTTTATTTTCTCGCTAAGATCGTCATGTGATGCTTGATCTGATACGGAGGAAGTATCACTGGATGTTTTTATATTCTCGTCAAATTTTTTGCTAAATTTAGCTAAAATATCGTCAAGTTTTTTAAGATCGTTATTTAGTTTGTTAAGTCTTTTTGTCATTCTATCTTGAAGTTCGTCGTGTAATGTTTTATCAGCCTTCAGGGGTAACTTTGCTATAATATCGGCGATATCAACAACAGATTTTAATACCATCTCCGATTGGCGAGTAAATTGACTAATGTGATCGCGGTATTCGTCTCGCTTGATTATGTCAGTTATTTTAACGTTACTAGTTTGTAATCGCCCTTCTGTATTTTGAAATACAGCAACTTCACCAGGATCAACTTCTGACAGCGATAAAAGATTATTAATATCACTCTTGGTTGCAAACTTTGATGTATCGATGTCGACTGCATCTTTTTTTTCTTTTCTGAAGAGAGATCTACCGTAAATGTCAACCATGATATTTATCTACGGTATATTCAAATAAAATTTTGCGATAAGGATTGGATGATTTTGAAATTGCATCAAGGACGTTAATTGATTCTAAACCGCATATTGGTGGATCTGCTAATGTTTGTGTTGGAAGCGTTGAATACCAAACTGGAAGTTTTAGTTTTGACACATATTTGATAAATTCATTTGGCGGTGCTAATCCATATGAGTCGAAGTAAATGATTTCGCGAGGATTAATCGCGTAGGCAACCCAGTGAGTTCCAGGGCCGGAATTTTTATCAAGATTTATTATTCCTGTCTCGGTGAGATTTGGTTTATCTGGTAGTTGATCTCGCATAAATACGCCTCTGAAAAATTTTATTTTCTTTTTTTTTGCTTCACTGATTAAATCTAAATTTGAGGTTGGTAGGCTCGACTTAGACCGGATCCGTACGGGGGTCGTCTTAGGTAAAGGCCGGATCCTTGTTGCGGCAGTAATAATTTTGTGAGAAGAGAGGGGAAGAGAAATCCTCCCTTTTTTTGCGATATCCTCTTCCAACAACTTTTCCTGCTATTGCGGAACCTATCCCACCAAGTGCACCTAATCCTACTGCCTTTGCGCCTGCTATTAACGCGGGTATAAGCGCAGCCAATGGAAAAATACCACCTACTTTGATCATATCTCTGATTGCTCCTATTGAGAGATTCAAGCGAATACCAGTATTTGCTGATCTGGCTCTGGTGAAATGTCCGTGTTGATTTTTAGTTAACGATAGTTTGTTAGGTCCACCGTGAAGTTGATTACTTTTTAAGGTTAAACTTAAACCTCGTCGCGCTGTTGTTGCTGCATGAAGTTTTTTCACCTGACCCGGGGTCAGAGTTACGCTGACGTGATCGTATGGCATATTAATAATCACTTAATCTAAATTTGGAATTTATTACATGTTCTCTACGGGAGCGTCGATAACTCTCATTCTACCGCTGATGCCTTCCAGGAACATTGTTCTATCACTGAGAATTACTGCGAATACCTTATATAAATTATTTCCTGTTCGAATTCTAGCTTTGAAATGAATATCGACGACGGATTGCTTTATCAAATCGAGATGTTCCAAGGAAAAGTAATAAATAGGATAAAGTTTATTAAAATCTAGTTGTGATATTTGCAATCCAGTATCGATATTTTGATCGCGACCCATGAAACTTAACAATCGATGATATGCGCGAGCTGTCGAATAATTTTCAAAATTGATGGATATTTCCTCGGATGGCTCCTGTTGGCCATTTACTCTCAGTGACACGTTTGTTGCGCTGATATTATCGAATATCATGTGGCTATATAATTGATGATATCTTCGTGTATGCAAAAAAGCGACAAAGATATGACGTGGCGCAGAGGTACCTTGCTGCGATGCAATGCGCCAAGTAAAATCACCATCAATATCAGTAGTTGTGGAATCTGTTGTTGTTGTTAGCCATGACATGATAGATTTACCACCTTGATTCATAAATGATAATAATTTTTCTTCCACGATTAATGATGGAGTCATCGCTGGCATCCACAAGGTAAATTTTAGTAATCTTACCCTACCTCCATGATTCGTGGTATCATTTGCACCTACCACGTTCGTTTGGTAATTGATATCACCTTCTCGCCAAATAGCATCATTACTATCTGCTTTTCTAATAAATGTTACGGTATGCTTTGCTCCGTAAATAACTTTTCTAAAATGCCTGCAAAATCCAAATATATGAGATAACGGAATAGCACAAGAGAATTTTCTACGTATATCCCACAACATGGATTTTCTCGTGGCAAATCCAAGATTATAATCAGGATTAGTGCCAACAGGAAGATCTTGGACATTTGCATTGGGGGCTGGATTGGGAGCGGCGCGATCGTTGGGTTGTCTAATATCAAGCGGTCTACTATCGGGACGATCAGAATTATCTTTGGCAAACATCATACCCGGACCAGCTGATCTGGTAAAATCATCCGAGTATCTCGCTAGACCTATTATCGTTGTTGCTAAGTCAACATCATTGGTAATTGACTCAATTTCTTTTCCATCAATCATGTAAGTGGCGCTCTTGAATAATGCCATAATACCGTTATTAACAAATCCGACTCTAAAATCTGCTCCATAGAGAGTAACGCCGTCATCTCTAATAATTTCACCGGTAACTTCGATATATGCCTCAGATGGAAGAAAATATCTTGTTGTATCGTGAACTTGAATTTCCAGGCGATTATCAGTATTTGGTGTAACTGTGTCGTACGAGAAATACTGGAAATCTCGCACTGATGTATCCCTACCTACTGGTTCATCCATGTCAAATACTTCATTTGACACTTGTGAGAACATTTATTATTAATAATATCGTCTAAAACGAAGACCATCGCCTGAAACAAAACTTGTATTTGCTAGATTTGTCCTAGCAACATCCTGCGCTAGATTTGTCTTAGCAACTTCCTGTGCTAGATTTGTTATAGCAGCTTCCTGTGCTAGATCATTTATTTTTTTATTTGCCGCATCATTTATGGCCTTACTGACTTCGGGTGGCATTTCGCTGGTAATGGGTAATTTGACGGGTTGCTTTTTACGTACTAAACTTAATATTTTATCTTTGATAGCGTTGAAGCCTTTACTGGCCAAATTACCGATACCAGAAACAGCAGTCTCACCTATCTTTCCTATTGCTTTTAATCCTAGTTGTTTTACCATTGGTCCAATTTTAGGTATTACTCGCGTGACAAGACTTCCAATGATATCGCCAAATCCATTACCGTGAATATATTTGTATACTGGCAATCGAGAGTTTACTATGCGGACCTGATTAGGTCTGCGTTGATGTTTATGAACAATCATATTATTTCAATTGTGTTGATTTAATCGATGAGTTCATCGACAAACTCTTTATAAATGTGAGAATTAATGATACCACCACGGAATAATCGCTGACAAATATCTGATGCTTCGTTGACTATCTCACGGGAGTTATTTCCGGCTCGTTTTCCTCCGATTAATACTTCGAGGCGAGATACATCATTGACAACACTGTCAGGGCAAACTGAATATCCGCTTCCATATCCTTTTCCTGATTTTTTTTCTGGATCCTCAAATACTTCTCCTGACGAACTAGACGACGACGTCAGTGGTAAATATATTTCTGGTGGAGGTGAAGGTGAACCACCCCTAAGTGTTTTACCCTCCCCGGGGTCGATTCCCCATCTTGTTGGTTTTTCAGTGGGACCCCTGTAGTTTGACGCTGTTGGTTCCACAGGTGGGGGTCGCCAAGAGGGGAATGCAGAAGGTTCCCTTGGATATAATGTAGGAGAGAGAAGAGGGTGATGAAGATCAAAGGAAAATGATTCAGGACTATCACTTTTAGGTGGTGAACCTTTATCTTTAGGTGACGAACTTTTACTTTTAGGTGGCGAAATTGTCTTTCTCGCACCCGCAAGTCTGTATTTAATAACATCTGATGAAAATTTTCTAAAATTTTCATCATCATATTTTACTGGTTTTTCTATACTACCAAAATACATCATTGCTAGCCAATCAATTTCCTCAATTTTATCAGCATCAATATCTTTTCGCAAAAGTAATTTTTTATTTTCCGGAGAATTATCCGCAGCCATTTGAACTGTTGAATCATAGTTGCGAGTTAAATGCAACATGTTTTCATCCAAATAATTTTCAGCAGATATTCTAGGACTAAGAACAAACGAACTACTAGCCGGTGATGGTACATATTCGGGAACAATTATTGGCTTATCACTCTGATCTTTTTTCTTTCTTGATTTTCTTTCTTTTTTCTGTGGTGGAATATCTTCCTTTGGTCTAGCTCCTAATTCCTCTGGTTGAAATATTGGCTCCTGTAGTTGAATATCTTCCTGTGGTGCTGCTTTTCTTCCTCGTGTTTTAGTTTTTTCTTTTCTTTCTTGTTGTTTTCTTTCTTTCTCTTGCTGTTTTCTTTCTTTCTCTTGCTGTTTTCTTTCTTCCGCCATTTGTTTATTATGATCATATCTATCGTCTGCTGCTGCCATAAATCTTCTAAAAGATGGATCCCTTTCACTCGCTTGCGTTTTTCCATCATAAATTCTAAATAACATACTAAACCAACTTTTACGAGTTGGATATCTTTCTCTTCCTATATCAGACAAATAATCATTTCGAATACTGAACATATCTTCAGCAAGTTGACCAAATTGATCTAAACTATATATCGTAGATAGCGGTTGTGATATTATATTCCATCCCTCATCGGTGAAATTTTCTCTTAAATCATCGATATCAAATTTCCTTTTTTTTACTCCAGGTTTTCTCCCTCTAGGTCTTGCTTCAGTTTTTCCTTTACGACCTACTTTAAAGGCAATTGCAGGTTGTCCACCCTGTTGCGCTGCCGCTGCTGCTATTGCTAATCGATCGGGTAATGTTCGTGATTGCTCCTCAATACCTTTCAACGCACGAAAAATTCCACGTTTTCTGGCTTCCTCATCTTCCTTATCTTTTTCGTCACCATATACAGTTTGTTCAATTGTTTTAGTAACTGGCTTCAACCATTTTGCCGAAGTTTCTAAAATTCCATGTTGCATATCTTCGTAACCACGAACATTTTTCTTAAATAATTGTTTTGTCGGAATAAACTTCTTTAATGCCGCTAATTGCTCTCGCGCTAATCTGGCAGAATGAGGTTCTCCAACTGTGCTAGTTTTCCGGCTCATCTTATTTTCAAAGATATTGTTTTATTGTGAAATAAAATTAATATCCGCAGCCCAAATTTGCAATCACAAACAAATTTTACAATACCCCCCCCCCAAAAAGCTGCTTTTTTTTATGCCTGAAAATGCATCTTGGGGTGAAATTTCGCGGATTAATTTGCGCAGGAAGGTTTATTTTTGCAATCTGAGGCTTCTACGGAGAAATGTTTGGTGGGAGGGTTAAATTTATCTGAGCCACCTGGTCTGTACGACTTCCCTGCTGCTAACTGTTAGAAGAACGCGTCCTGTACTTTGACACGGACAGTTGCATTTACATCCATCACCCGATTCAACATCACCCTAACATCGAAGGAGACCGTTTAGGAGCCTGGACAGACGAGCATCCCGACGACAAGATTCTAAGTTTCGTCAGTGGCGGTCCCAAAAATTACGGCTACGAATACCGTGACAAACAAGGAGAAGTGCACACGACGTGCAAAGTGAAAGGACTGACTCTGAATTATCGTACCAGTCGAGTGGTCAACTTTGGGGTATTGAAAGAAGCCTTGCAATCGGGAGAGGATGGAAACTTTAAAGTGACCACTCACCAACCAAACAAGATTGTACGTTTACCCACTCACCACATCGTCAGTCGACCCTTGGAAAAAGTCTATCAAATCGTGTACCAGAAGCGAGTGAGACTTCCCAATCATTTCACCTTACCGTACGGTCACGTCGGTATTGGTCTGTATATAAAAAAGGAACCCTAGGCAAGATCGATAGTTCATTGGGACTACCAAGACCGAGCGAACAAGATGAATACTTTGAAAGAGACATCGTTCCAGTTTGGGGATTGTAAAAAAGCTGTATCTTTCTCTAGTGTGACTAATACTGGATGGATAAGACCCATGCATTGCGACGGAAAATGTCCGGAAGGAAACTGCGATTGTCCATGTGGTTACCATTGTAATTGCGTAACGGAGTTTGCAGACGAGTGCGATTGTGAGCCTTGCGATGGGACCGATGCTGTACGTTGTGACCTGAGCGATGCCGTAAAGCATCATGGGAACTTTAGTGCCCCTACCCCTATCATGGAAAGTGATGCTGTGCGTGTCAAACCTGTGGGGTGCGAAAGTGATGCCGCTCGTCCTCTTGGACATTTTACTGGGTTTCGTTTTAAAGGGGAATGTTCACCTTCACGTCTACCCCCCTACGGATGTCATCCAGCCCTGAGCAAACTCCTGTTCCTGTCACCCAACCCTCATCGAAACGAACCTGTGAAAGACGAATATTCGTTTCCTGTGCGTTTGTCGGAATACTGCGACTTTGAAAATCGTCTTCAATCGTTCAAAGGAAAATGGCCAAAGTATCTGGGAGGACCGACCCCCGAAGAATTAGCCAGAGCCGGATTTTTCTACTTGGGCGAAGGAGATAAAGTCAAGTGCTTCAGTTGCGGTGTGTCACTTCACCACTGGGAACCGCAAGATTCGGCCTACGTAGAACATGCTCGATGGTCACCGAATTGTCATTACTTACCCTTAGTGGGACCGAGACATTGAAGTAACTTTTTACCATAATCATCTGTTCATGGATACTTTACAAGAGAACATTCGTGCTTTGCCTGTGGAGTTGAGAGAACGCATTTATCGAGAACTGGTCAAAATACAAGTGAAACGTAAAGAACAATTGCATCCGATACGTCACCGGTGTTTGAACCACTGGTACCTGAAGGCTATACAAGGACTGATTCAATTGAAAGTGTTCCATTGGACAGACATTGATCAACGACCTCCTGGTTATAAAAAGGAATGGTTTGGTATTGACGATTCTATCTACTACATTGTAAACGTACTGCATCGAATTCCAGAGGAAGAGTTAACGAATTACCACCATCTTTCACACAATGTCAACTTGGTGAAAGAGGAAACTTCTGAACGAATTGTAATGTGTAGATTAGTGACTCAACGATTTAAATTCGACACTGAAGTGAAACCATGTTTGTGCAAAGAGTACATTTCTTGTGTCAGACCAAAGAGGATTTGGTATGACCTATTCATGGATACTTTACAAGAGAACATTCGTGCTTTGCCTGTGGAGTTGAGAGAACGCATTTACCGAGAGCTGGTCAAAATACAAGTGAAACGTAAAGAACAATTGCATCCGTTACGTCACCAGATCTTTAACCACTGGTACCTGAATGGTATAAGAGAACTGATTCGTCAGAAATTGTTTCAATGGTCAGACCTTGTTCAACACTTTGAGTTAGTGAATGATCGAAACGTTCATTATTTTGGTTACTTCGAGATTCACCTACAGCAATACATTGAGGAAGACAAGTTAAAGGATTATCAACATATTTTACGTGGAATCTACTTAGAGGAAGAGGAAACTTCTAAACGAACTCTGAAGTTTCGGTTACAGTATGCAAGATTTAGATTCCCTACTGGAGAACGAAGATCTCTGGCTAGAAAGTACGTCTATTGTTTCCGAAACAAAGAGACTATAAAAACAGGCTGCCATGCCACGACTTATGTCACATGTCATCCAACAGATTCCGTGGAAGGAACTCAATGACCATATTCAAACCGTGGATCATTACCATCAATTATTACAAGAACTGTATCCATTCAATTTTGGACGACAAGTGGTGTGTGTCTTAGTGACTTGTTTTCTGGGATTTCGTTTACCAGCCGATTCTTTGTGGACTCTTTACGATCAGTACTTACCACCTCCATGGCCTTAAATGGTCACGAAAAACTCCTTTTGTTCAAAGCCTTGCGTTTTCATCTGGATACTTCTCGACCTCAACAGGAAAAAAAGATTCGTCAACTTTTAGCGACCCAAGACGTGTATGACGATGTGTGTGTAGCTTGTGACTTACACCCTCATTGGACAGATGTTCGTGATTGGAAAAAGGGGGGTTTTGAGGCTTGGACCCAAGAAGTGGCCCAGTATGCACAAGAGTTGTTCAAGGAAAAAAGTTACTTTTCAACCCGTGTTAGTGACGGTGCCAGAAGAACCCGTCACCGAGAACAACCACTTGCTTCAGGACAGGACTGTCATGGACATGCCTGAAAGGTCATTCCGGGAGGACACTTGTGTGACAATACCTCATGTAGAGACTGTAAGAACATTACACACTGTCCCTAGGACATCTTGGTTAACCAAAACATGTTGTACAGACACTTGTTTATATTCCACTTTGATCGCTTTGCTGTGTTTTATATTCCTGTACATCACTATTTGGGTTGTATGTATTTTTGTCTTTCGTGTTCATATTTGAAACATTCAATAAACGTGTTCTGAAAAAGTATATAAACTCTTGTCTTGTTTGTTTTTTCGTGTCACAAGTGACATTTCTCATACCATGGCTACCTCTGCTGTCTCTGCTCCCTCTTCCTCTACTGTCAAAGTCATCGACGAACACTTAGATCGTGCCAGTTGGGAGGCTTTGTATCTTCGCCATCCCTTTAACATGCTCATTGCTGGACCTAGCGGTTCAGGCAAAACCGAATTCGTCAAACGTTTGATCGAACATAAACATCATTTGATCGATCGGCCACCTCAACGGATCGTGTGGTGTTACAAAGAGTGGCAATCGGCGTACAGCCTCTTGCGAGAAAGTCAAGGCGATTCCATCGTGTTTGTGGAAGGCATTCCTAAAGAAGACGATGGCATCGTCTCTGACTCCCGTCTAACCCATTTGGTCATTTTCGACGACATGTTAGGAGAAGACGAAGAAGAAATTAAATTGTGGTTTACGCGCAAAGGGCATCACCGTAATGCCAGTGTCGTTTACATCACCCAAAATTTGTTTCAACAAAGTAAAGCCCATCGCACCATCAGTCTCAATGCGCATTACGTAGTCTTGTTTAAAAGCCCTCGAGATAAATCGCAAGTGCAAGTCTTAGCCAAACAGTTAGGAACGCCTTGGCTGACTCAGGCGTACGACGATGCCACTCAAACGCCACACGCCTATTTACTCGTCGATTTGAAACCTACGACCCCCGAGGATTTGCGATTTCGTACCCACTTGTTTCACCACTGGTGCCAAGACGGAGGACCTGTCCTGTACACGTCTCCGTCCTCGACTTCATTTCACTCCTCCCATGAAAAAAATCTATAAAAACCTCAGACCCTTTTTCGTCTGTCTCACACAGTGTGAACATGACGTCCCTTCAGTCACATCTTCCCGTCAAATTGATTCGTGCCTTGTATGGCATCAGCCGAGAAAAAGATCCACAAACACGAGCCCGTGTCTTAGAAGCTAGTCTCAAAGAAGTCTTACGATGGTTCACGGTGACGGCACGTCAATTACTCCAAGGAATCATTCAGATTCCTCATCAAACCCAACGCTTTTTCGATCGAAACAAAGTCGCTTTGGTCCAACTGGCCGATCCCCGCATCGACACTCAAACCAAAAAACAAATCATTTTGAAACCTGGAGGGAGCGGTACTCTAGGAGGGGTCATCATTCGCTCACTCTTAAGATGGGATCCTAATGCCCCCAAAGTTATCCCCAAGACAAAAGTTCAACGAAGCCCCAAGAAGAAAAAGAAAAAGACCAAGTCCCCAAGAAGAATAACTTCTCCAGTGGCAGGACCCTCCTCTTACCAGACACCACCACCATCACCCCGGAAAAAGAAAAGAAGCCCCCAGAAAAAGAAACAGAGAAAAAGTCCTCAGAAGAAGAAAACTAGTCGCAAGAGAGGCACTTCGGCCAGGACGCAACCTTACACTCGCAAGCCACGACCTGCCACAGCGGTGACTGCGTCTCCGGCAGCCTCACGTTTGTCCACTTCTCCGTTGATGTCACCAGGAACTGAAGAGTACTTGGAGACGTTGATCACACCAAGAACTTCTCCGTTGATGACCCCCAAAAGAACTTCCCCAGTGGCAGGACCTTCCCATTTAGCGGCAGTGGCTGCTGCTCACAAAGTACCTTCTCCCAAAATCAAAGTCCAAGAAAGATCGGGCATGTTACAAAGTTTACTGGATTTGTCCAAACAAGAACTGGCTCGATTTAGTCCGTTACGTACCCCTGCACGACGTGTCATGCCTGTCCTCAAACTGATAAAACGTAAAGACAATCAGTGGCGACGCGTTCCAGTATAAAAAAGGCCTGTGACCGAGTAGGGTATCAGTGTTTTTAGGTGCTCCTAAAGACTCAAAGATGTCACCCTCCAGAAAACCCCAAGGAAAGAAAAGGAAAGGACTGCCACCACGTTTAGCCAAACATGGGGACCTGTTATCTGTCCTGTCCAAAGCTTCTCCACCCCTACGAAAAAAACTCATTCAAACGGCTTCCAAAGAGGTCATCGATACCGTGTGCGAATGTTGTTTGAACGTCTTGAAAGGCACGATCCCTTTGTCCAAACACCAGAAACAATGCTTAGGCAAACATCGTCACGTTCTTCGGAAAATGGTTCAAAAGAAAATTCCCATTCGTCAAAAAAAGAAGATGTTGGTCCAACGTGGAGGTATTTTACCTCTCTTGTTAGGCCCCATACTGAAAGGAGTCTTGGGAACCATGTTGGGAGGACTGGTGGGAGCAAGATAAAAAGGCCTCGGAAGTTCCAAGATCTCAGAATCGACCCCTGACAACCCTATGGAAGGACGAAAACTAGCTTTAGTGCCTTACAAACGATGGATGGAATACCATCGGTGGCAAGAACAACGCACCCCGCATTTACCTCCCAATCCCAATTTGAGCGAGATGTCCCAGTTACAACACGAATTGCAATCCTTGCTGGATCGCCAAGATTTGTCCGAAACAGAAAAATCGCAAAAGTACGGTCAACTCTTGCAACGACTGCAACTCTTTCACCAGAAAGCTTTAGACGAAACAGCTTTACCCACTTTGAAAGATTTTAAGACCTTGATGAAAAGTCCAGCACCATCACCAGTACCAGTACCACCAGTACCCGTGACCAAGACAGAAAAAGGAAAAGAAGAAGAAGAAGAAGAAGGGTTTCAAACTCCACCAGAAAAAGTACGCAAGTTAACAACACCACCTACCTCCAGAATTGGATGGATTAAAAAGATGATGGCCACCCCTTCTTCCTCACAAGAGAAAAAGAAAGTGAAGACAGAAGTGAAGACAGAAGTGAAACAAGAACCGATATCCCCCGCTCAGACATCCTCCTCCTCTTCGACACCTATTGCCGGTCGCACACGCAAAGCCTTGCAATCCAAGAAAATACCCCAAGAGAAAAAGAGTAGCCTCTTCCAAGAGTGGGTGCCTTATTAACACACCAATCAACACAAAAAAATGGAAAAAGTCTTAGCTAGCATTTACTACGATCCCTCGCATCCTGCAGGTTACGCAGGAGTTCAAAAATTGTATCGTGCTGCCAAAACGCAACTGAAAAGTCTCCGTTTACCTCAAGTGCAACGATGGTTACAAGAACAAGCTACCTACACTTTGCACAAACCCATTCGACGCAAGTTTGTCAGAAGTCGCACCCGAGTGGAAGGCATCGATCATCAATGGCAAGCCGATTTAGCCGATGTCTCTCATTTGGCCAGCTACAATCGTGGTTACAAATATTTGTTTTGTGTCATCGACGTCTTTTCCAAATTTGCCTGGGTCGTGCCCTTGACTTCCAAATCGAGCAGCGAGTTAGTGCGAGCCCTGCAACGGGTGTTGAAACAAAGCGGTCGTCGCCCTCTTCGATGGCAAACGGACAAAGGCACCGAATTTCTGAACCAAGCTTTCCAAAAAGAATTAAAGAAACGTGACATTCATTTTTTTACCACCGAGAATCCCGAAACCAAAGCCAGCATCGTGGAACGTTTTCAACGCACTTTGAAAGAACGCATGTGGAAATATTTTACGCATCACCACACTCTGAAGTACATCGACATCTTACCGCACCTGGTGCAAGCGTACAACCAATCTTACCATCGAAGCATCGGACGTGCCCCGCAAGACGTGACTCCCGACAACGAAGTGCTGGTGTTCGAGCGTCTGTTCGGTACGTCCCCGACGAGGGCTGTCCCCAAGAAAAGTGGAGAGTTGACCGTAGGAGATTGGGTGCGCATTGGCAAAACCAAACGCACTTTCGACAAAGGTTACTTACCTAACTGGACGACCGAATTGTTTCGCGTCACTGCACAAGTGCATGGCCGTCATCCTGCCGTCTATAAATTGGAAGACATGAACGGAGAAGTACTCAAAGGAACGTTTTATTTGCCCGAGTTACAACGTGTCACCAAAAAAGAAGACGACGTGTACGACATCGAAAGCATTCTCGAACGCAGAACCCGTAAAGTGGGCAAACGACGTGTCAAAGAAGTCAAAGTACGTTGGAAATGATATCCACCCAGTTTCGATTCTTGGATCGACGCTTCGCAAGTCATCGACTATAAAAGAAGAAGTGACCATCATGCCCTTTCACACAACAGACGCAGCTACGTCGACCACTCCTTCTTCCCCTAGTTCTTCTGTGCAAGATTTACAAAAACAACCCTTGTGGGTGTGGTGTGGAGAACGTGTGCCTAAAACGCAAATCGTCTTTTTCTGCCAAATCTTCGTGGTGTATTGTGTCATCGGGGCAGCCATCGCCAATTTGAGTTTGCAACAAGGAGACAAACAATTGTGGACCATTTTATTGAGCAGTTGCATCGGTTACCTGCTTCCCAATCCCTCCCTGAAATTCTCCTCGAACGGGAACGTTGTGTCCAGTGCCAGTGTCAGTGCCAGTCACCACTCCAACAACAACCACAACCAGAACCCCATTTTGGGCGGAGACACGCCTCTGACATCCAGTAATATCCCCTCGGACAGCCACAGAACTCTAGAATTATGAGTCACCAAAACCAATTTTACTTAACCTTACCCAGTGACAGTTCCATGGAGGTGTTTCCCAACAACAAGTTGTGCTGTTACACAGCCAAATTACCTCAAGCCATCCCCTTAGATCACGAAGCCCATTGGGAAGTGGCTTTAGTGGAAATGATTCACCCGACCCAAGTCCACAATGTCCTTTCCAATCAAAATACTTTTAAGGTGGAAGTTCATGACCAACCATTGCAAGTGGAGTTGGATAAGATTGGCACATCTACCAATAAAACCTATGATGAGAAACTTAAAACGTGGACCTACAACTTTGTGATTCCCCCAGGCTATTATTTCAGTGGCCATCATTTGGTCAGCGCCATAGCCTCCAAGTTTAATGGTGTGTTTGGGGAAGTTTTTAAGAAGGAAACTTTCAGGAACAAAAGTGTCACCCTGGAGTACCACAAAGTAGCTCGTCGCTTCTTGATGAAATTTGAGCGAAGTAAAATCGTCTCCATTATATTTTGTCCTGAATTGTTTGACATGTTGGGCGGTGACACGGAGATGAGGAAGAGCTTAGAACGAAAAACATCACCCGAATTACCCATCATTTACGACAACGTGACTTTTGGCCAGTATTTTCGTTTCCCGGTAGAACTGAACCAAGGACTGAATTTGATCTTTGTGTACTCCGATGTGGTGGAATACAACGTGGTGGGACACACCTCCGTACCGTTACTGCGTGTCATTCCTTTCAAAGTGGATTCTGCCACGAACGCTGACGAGGAAGGTGGAAACACTTACCACGTCCACCGCGAATTTGTCCATCCTCACTATTTGCCGGTCAGCAAGTCGTATTTGGACACGGTCAACATTACTATAAAAGGAGATTTGGGACAAGTCACGGTGAAACTCCATTTTCGAAAACGGTTCTCTCACGACTCGTAAGCAAGTCATGTATCCAGTGTACCGAGGGGTGGCTCGACAGCGAGGACACGGTTTAGGAGACATGTTAAAATCGGCCTTTCGTTCGGTGGCCCCAGTCTTGAAACCGATGGTGACACGCGGATTGCACGCCTTGAAAGATGCGGCACTGACGCAAGGCAAAGAATTTCTCCAAAATGTCATCATCGACAAACAAAACCCTAAAGAAGCCTTCATGAGGGCAGGTAAAAATGTCTTGCTGCAAACGGGCAAAGACATTTTGGGCCGACGAGAGACACCTATAAATGCCCTGCACGCTACCGAGTCAAGCATTCAGCAAGGACAAGGCAGAAAGAGACGACGAAGAAGAAAACACCCTTTCACCAGACTTCAAGCGAGAAAGGCCAAAAAAAGAAGAACCGTTCGAGACTTAGACGTTTTCGATTATTGAAACACAAAACAAAATGATGCACCGAGAGTCTTGCGCTTGTTCCAAGACGGAACTGGATCTGTTTGCCATGCCCCCCACCATGATGACCATGCAAGAATCCCAATGGGTGGAATTTAATCCCATCTCCTCATTGACCGATTCCGCTCCCATCGAGTTTGAAATCAAGGGGCAGCCCGAAGATTACATCGATCTGAATAGCAGTTACTTGTACTTGAAAGTCCAAGTTCTGGATAAGGATGGTAATGGAGTAAAAGACGATGACGAAATAGGTCCCGTCAACAATTTCATGCATTCCTTGTTCAGTTCAGTGGATTTGTACTTGAATAACAAACTAGTCAGCAGCAGCATGGATACATACCCTTACCGTGCCTACTTGGAAAATCTCTTGACGTACGGAATAGATGCCAAGGATAGTCATCTCAATGCCTGTGTGCTGTGGGTAGCTGACGAAGCGGGCAAGTTAGACAAAACAGATCCATCCAATTCCAGCTTGGAGGCAAGAGCAGACAAAATCATAAACAAGAACATTTTAGAACTGATGGATCGTTTGCATTTGGACATGTGGTTGCAAGAGAAATATTTGCTGAACGGGGTGAATGTCCGCTTGAGACTGAATCGCAACAGTGCCGCTTTCCATTTGATGGCTAATAAAACTGCTGGCAATCCTAAAAGCACAATTTTAGAGGCCAAACTCTACGTACGACGCGTAGAAGTGTTACCTAAAGTGGCAAACGACATCAGTCACACGTTGAGCAGAACGACCGACAAGTATCCCATCCGACGCGTGGAAGTGAAAACGTTCACCATTTCTGCTGGACTGCAATCCATAACCGAAGATCATCTGTTTCAAGGACAGTTACCCAAGCGTTTAATCCTTGGTATGGTCACGAATTCAGCCTTCAACGGAACCTTCGATCAAAATCCTTTCAACTTTCAACACTTTTTAGTGAAGAAAGTCGAAGTCAGTCGTGATGGCAAGACCTTGTGTACCCGACCTTTCGAAACTGACTTTGCCAACAAGAATTACTTGAGATCGTACTTGTCCCTGTACGAAGCCACCGGTCAGTTAGGAACCAACACCAGTCACGGCATTGGGTATGACGATTATGCAGGAGGCTATGCTTTGTGGGCTTTCGATTTCACTCCAGACCAAGGCAGCGACGAGGGACATTTCCACCCTATAAAATCTGGCCAGATTCGTGTGGAACTTCAGTTTGCAGATAAACTATCAGCGACAGTGAACGTCATCCTGTATGCAGAATTCGATAATACCATAGAAATCAACAGTTTGAGAGAAGTCATTCTAGATTATTAGAAGCTATGGAAGATTGTTATCCCTCTTTACCTAGTGGAGAAACTTTGGAGATGGAATGTGAGGAGACCGTGGAAGGAGAAGAATCTCAAGACAAAGACGAAGAAGATATCATGATGAAGTCGAGATGGCCAGAACAAGAAGCCCATTTAGTCTGCTGTTTTGCCAAACACTTGGTCGACAAAATAACGGAATTGATCAAGAAAAATTGCTATGGATGTCAAAACGATCATCCCAGTCAAATTCAACACGATAAATGCCTGATGTTGAGTCAAGAAGAAAAATTGGACGAGTATCTGGACGAAGCTTGGAGTCTCATCTCGAACGAAGACGTGTTGCACCAGTGGTATAAAGACTTGCGTGAACATTCTTGTCCAGCATTAACCACTCAAGAGATCCATCGTATCGAAGCTCTCCTGAATCAGAGTGAGGAAACAGAACGAATAACCGTTTATTCGTCAGACATTTTCAAGCAAAAAGTCAGGATCGAATTGACGACGTATTATTACCTGTGAAGAAGAAGAAAACAAACACAAAACAATGGATACCTGGGAACTTTATTACCTTTTGAACCACAGTTCGTATACGTCTTCTTGGAATCCCGTCGTCTGTGCTAAAGATGAACTCCCTCATCGCAAACCTAAAGACCATCAAGCTTACGTGATCAACACGGACGATAGTCATCTCCCAGGAACCCACTGGGTAGCCGTTTACTTTCCTCAAGAAGGATGTGTGGAATATTTCGATTCGTACGGATTGCCCCCTTTGGAAGACG
Organism: Sinohyriopsis cumingii; assembly: GCA_028554795.2. NCBI lineage: Eukaryota > Metazoa > Mollusca > Bivalvia > Unionida > Unionidae > Sinohyriopsis > Sinohyriopsis cumingii. The sequence continues at coordinate 3,190,722 of JAPYKE020000096.1, read as the reverse complement.
ATATCATTGACTTTATGAGAAGAAATGCTCAAACCACCCGATTCAATAACGTGAAATTACAAAGCACAGATTCCTTGGTGTGTGGACAATATTGTGTGTATTTTCTGCATCATCGCAGCCTGGGCTATTCCTTAGAACATTTAGTGACTCATTTCGATCCTCGTTCTTCTGCTAGAAACGATGTGAAAGTAGATCGATGGTTTTGTGACCATTATGCTTATCTTTTGTCTCAAGCTAGGAAACGTAGTGTCCATCAATGGCCTAATGATTTCCAACAGTGGAAATCACAATTTCATTCACAACGTTGTCAGCCTTGTTTAAAGTAGATTGTATTTGAAGAAAAAAATGTTTGTCATTTGAAAAAAATTGTTTGATGTTATAGTGTTGGTTTATTGTTAAAAATGTTGTTGTTAGTTAGTGTTAAGTGATTTTTGAATAAAAAATGTTGTGTTTAGAAAAAAATGCCTTTGTCTTTTGTTTAGCTATAAGAATGTTGGATTGATGCTCTTTCATTTCTTACTATCCCTCTCATGAACGTTGCGGCTCGAAAACCGTGTGGGGGATGTTTTCCTTCACGTCCGCGCTTTCACTTTAAGAACCGGGTTGTTCCCAGTCTAGCCATCCATTGTCGACTCATCCTCCTAAGAAGATGTGCTCCAAACTAGCTAAGCTCAACGAAGCCTACGTGAATTTGCATAGGGTCAGACACAGTCTGATACCGAAGCCAGAAGAAATAGAGAATGTGAGAATGTTAAAAATCACTGAAGACCTGATAGAAGAGCTCTTCAGAGAAGAAATGAACAGGGAGAAAGAAGAATGGACAGAGAAGTACAGACTTCAGAGACAGCAGCAGCAACAGCAGCAACAGCAGCAACAACAGCAGCAGCAACCTGAAGCTGACAGAGGCTTTGTAGATTGTCGTATCGACACCAAAGAATTCTTCTTCTCTTTCCGAAGAAGCAGACCTATTGCCAGAAAGTCTATCCTCAGAGGACATCGCATTCTTAGAAACTAAAAAAGAATGCCATAGCAAAAAAAAAACAAAAAAAAACAGCCCTTTTCAGGGCTACCCAATACTCTAGAAAAGAAATAACGATCGATTTGCCAATGTGTGTAGGTAGAGTAGTGTGAAAATAAACACTAACTCTTTCTTAAAAAATGTGAGGGTATGTGTTTGTGTGATTGTGTTTGTAAGTGATAAAGTAGGTTGGTGTGGATAGTAGATTAAAATGATGTTTGTTTTTGGGGTTGTTTGAGGTGTATATTTGGGGTTAGATTGGATTGCTTTGCGTATGTGGATAGTCTATTGAAGTGATGGGTAGCATAAAAAAGTGAGCGAGTGTTTCTTTTAGGTCCGCGCGTTGTTGTTGTTTTTTGGTCATGATCTAGGTAAGATGAATTTTATGTTTTTAGGGGGATGTTTTCCTTCACGTCCGCGCTTTCAGTATAAATTGAAACTCGTTCGGCAGTCCAGCTACCCTTGTTGATTGATCAACACCAAAATGAACACGAGACTGGAGAAACTGTTGGAACTTCATGTGCATCTGGAATATGCCAGGCGCATATTAAATGAACTGGCCGCTGAAGCCATTGTCGAGGAGGGAAGGATAAGAGAGGATGAAATAAGAAATAAAGAAGAGGAGGAGAGAAGATATAAAGAAGAGGAGGAGGAAAAGGAGAGAAGAAAAAATTTCAGAATCCCAGAGAGTGAAAATTGGGATTCTAAAGCGACATATCCTGCCTCTGCTCTCTCCCCCCAAAAGGTAAAAAGTAACTGGGGGATAAGATGTGTATGTGGCGCCAGGCCTGGAAGGTGCCACCATTAACCAGGTGTCCATGAAGTTCCAAACAAAACAGCCCTTTTCAGGGCTACCCAATACTCTAGAAAAGAAATAACTATTAATTTGCCAATGTGTGTAGGTAGAGTAGTGTGAAAATAAACACTAACTCTTTATTAATAGTGGAAGTGTATGTGTTTGTGTGTGTTTGTAAGAGCTGAGGTATGTTGGTGTGAATAGTAGATTATGGGTTTCTTAGCAAATGTGGAGAGTATAGTTAGGGTTATATTATATGAAATGAGAAAGTAGGGGGATGTTTTCCTTCACGTCCGCGCGATGTTAGGTCATCATCTAGGTAAGATCCATTTTATGTTTTAGGGGGATGTTTTCCTTCACGTACGCGCTTTTCGTATAAGAACCCACAGTATTCGTCGTTCAAACCATTCTGCAAAGAATACAAAGAAGATGGCGTCAAACCAAATGGACAAATTACAAACCTTGCAAGACGTTTTAGACAATTTAGGAATAATGGAACAGATGCTATTAAGACTGGTTGAAGACCATTATTCCTATAGTCCCCATCGTGTAAAGATGGAAATTAACAATTTAAGGAAAGCAAAGGACAAGATTAGTGGTGTCATGAAAGAGATCAAGGAGGAGAAGGAGGATGAAGAGGAAAAGATAAGAATAAGAACATGGAACGAAAAAATTGAAAAAGAAGAGGAAAATGAGAAGAGGAAGAAAGAAGAAGAGGAGGAAGAGAAGAAAGAAGAGAAGGAGAAAAAAAAGAAGAGAAAGAGTGTTGGAGATAAAATAAGAAGTTGGTGGAGGAAAAGAAGAAATTAGAAGAAGAAAACCCAAAGGCCCTTTTCAGGGCCAGCCATATTTCTCGAAAAGAGATAGTCTTTTTGAATTGCCTACCCCTTTTTTAAAAAAATGTTTTTTAAAAAAAATCCCATGTTAAATTCCCCTTGTCCCTAAACAAGCCCAAACTCTATTCCCATGTTAAATTCCCCTTGTACGTAAAGTGCCCCACGATTTATCGCCATGTTAAATTCCCATTGTACGTATAGTGCCCCACGATTTTTCTCCATGTTAAATTTCCATTGTACGTATAGTGCCCCAAGGGTGTTTTTAATGCTAATTCCCATTGTACGTATAGTGCCCCCCTTCACTACTTTCGTCAGACATTTTCAAGCAAAAAGTCAGGATCGAATTGACGACTTATTATTACCTGTGAAGAAGAAAAAAAACACACACACACAAATCAATGGATACCTGGGAACTTTATTACCTTTTGAACCACAGTTCGTATACGGCTTCTTGGAATCCTGTCGTCTGTGCTAAAGATGAACTCCCTCATCGCAAACCTAAAGACCATCAAGCTTACGTGATCAACGCGGACGACAGTCATCTCCCAGGAACCCACTGGGTAGCCGTCTACTTTCCTCAAGAAGGATGTGTGGAATATTTCGATTCGTACGGATTACCCCCTTTGGAAGACGATATCATCGACTTTATGAGAAGAAATGCTCAGACCACCCGATTCAATAACGTGAAATTACAAGGCACAGATTCCTTGGTGTGTGGACAGTACTGTGTGTATTTTCTGCATCATCGCAGCCTGGGCTATTCCTTAGAACATTTAGTGACTCATTTTGATCCTCGTTCTTCTACTAGAAACGATGTGAAAGTAGATCGATGGTTTTGTGACCATTATGCTTATCTTTTGTCTCAAGCTAGGAAACGTAGTGTCCATCAATGGCCTAATGATTTCCAACAGTGGAAATCACAATTTCATTCACAACGTTGTCAGCCCTGTTTAAAGTAGATTGTCAATTGAGAAAAAAATGTTTGTGTTAGAAAAAAATTGTTTGATGTTATATTGTTGGATTATTGTTAAAAATGTTAGAGTTGTTGTTTAGTGTTAAGTGATTTTTGAATAAAAAATGTTATGTTTTGAAAAAAAAAGCCTTTATCTTTTGTTTAGCTATAAGAATGTTGGATTGATGCTCTTTCATTTCTTACTATCCCTCTCATGACACTCATTGAACGTTGCGGCTCGAAAACCGTGTGGGGGATGTTTTCCTTCACGTCCGCGCTTTGACTTTAAGAACCGGGGTTGTTTCCAGTCTAACCATCCATTGTCGACTCATCCTCCTAAGAAGATGTGCTCCAAACTAGCTAAGCTCAACGAAGCCTACGTGAATTTGCATAGGATCAGACACAGTCTGATACCGAAGCCAGAAGAAACAGAGAATGTGAGAATGTTAAAAGTCACTGAAGACCTGATAGAAGAGCTCTTCAGAGAAGAAATGAACAGGGAGAAAGAAGAATGGACAGAGAAGGACAGACTTCAGAGACAGCAGCAACAGCAGCAACAACAGCAACAACAACAACAGCAGCAGCAACCTGAAGCTGACAGAGGCTTTGTCGATTGTCGTATCGACACCAAAGAGTTCTTCTTCTCTTTCCGAAGAAGCAGACCTATCGCCAGAAAGTCTATCCTCAGAGGACATCGCATTCTTAGAAACTAAAAAAAGAATGCCAAAGCAAACAAAAAAAAACAGCCCTTTTCAGGGCTACCCAATACTCTAGAAAAGAAATAACTATTAATTTGCCAATGTGTGTAGGTAGAGTAGTGTGAATATAAACACTAACTCTTTTTTTAAAAAATGTGAGGGTATGTGTTTGTGTGTTTGTGTTTGTAAGTGCTCAAGTATGTTGGTATGGATAGTAGATTAAAATGATGTCTTTTTTTGGTGTTTGAGGTGTATATTAGGGGTTAGATTGGATTGCTTTGCGTATGTGGATAGTCTATTGAAGTGATTTGTAAAAAATTTTAAAATAGTGATGGGTAGCATAAAAAAGTGAGTGAGTGTTTCTTTTAGGTCCGCGCGTTGTTGTTTTTTGGTTATGATCTAGGTAAGATCAATTTTATGTTTTTAGGGGGATGTTTTCCATCACGTCCGCGCTTTCAGTATAAATTGAAACTCGCTCGGCAGTCTAGCTACCCTTGTTGATTGATCAACACCAGAAGAATGAACACCAGAATAGTGAAACTGTTAGAACTCCAGATGCACCTGGAATATGCCAGGCGCATACTAAATGAACTGGCCGCGGAGGCCATTGTCGAAGAAGCAAGAATGAAAGAGGAGGAGGAGGAAAGAAGAAGAAAAGAAGAGGAGGAGAGAAGAAACAAAGAAGAGGAGGAGGAGGAAAAGGAGAGAAGAAGAAATTTCAGAATCCCAGAAACCGAAAATTGGGATTCTGAAGCCACATATCCTGCCTCTGCACTCCCAAGAAGAAAGATGAAAGAAGACTGGGGAAGAAGATGCGTGTGTGGCGCCAGGCCAGGAAGGTGCAACCATTAGATAGGTGCATCTGGAGTTCAAAAAACAGCCCTTTTCAGGGCTACCAAATACTCTAGAAAAGAAATAACGATCGATTTGCCAATGTATGTAGGTAGAGTAGTGTGAATATAAACACTAACTCTTTTTTTCATTGTGTGAGGGTATGTGTTTGTGAGTTTGTGTTTGTAACCGTTCACGTAAGTTGGTGTGAATAGTAGATTATGGATTTCTTAGCGTAGGTGGAGAGTATAGTTTGGGTTTTATTATATGAAATGAGAAAAGTAGGGGGATGTTTTCCTTCACGTCCGCGCGTTGTTGTTTCTTTGGTTATGATCTAGGTAAGATCAATTTTATGTTTTTAGGGGGATGTTTTCCTTCACGTCCGCGCTTTCACTATAAGAACCCACAGTATTCGTCGTTCAAATCGAATCAAATTTGAAGTTAACATAATAACCCTCAACACAAAACAATCAATAAATGACCACCCCAATAATGGATTATACAACAAACCGGAACATTATAATATGGCAATGGAATGCTAGAGGCTTAATAAGTAATATCAGTGAACTCAAAGCCAAATTACAAAGCTTAGAACACAAACCAGATATCATATGCATTCAAGAAACAAAAATAACAAGTAGAACCAAACAAATACCCAAACTCCCAGGATATGCCCCAGGTCACTTCAAAAATCGAACCACGGGACAAGGAGGTGGGGGTTTAGCCATCTATATAGCAGATAACATCCCGAATGTAACAACAATAACCATAACACCAACACCAGGTAGCAACGAAGCATTCGAAATTCAGTCCCTCATAATTCATACAGGCAAGGGTCAAATACAAATATTCAATATTTATGACCCAGGGGGAACATCAGGCACAGCTAACTTAATTACTTACAAACAAATAAATGATCACAAACGAGTAAATCAGATCGTCATCTGTGGAGATTTCAATGCCCATAACGAGCTATGGGGGGGGGGGGGCTGTGTGACGGACAAAAGAGGCAAATTGATTGAAGAATGGACCGCAGAATCTAACTTAGCCATTTTAAATGACGGTACAAAAACACGCCTTAACCCAGAAAACGGTCTCATGTCCGCCATCGACCTCACCATTTGCTCGCCATCAATAACCCAGGTGGCGGACTGGAGAGTGGATCAAACTGACCCCTTGGGCAGTGACCACTTTCCAGTAATAGTCACCCTGCAGATGACGGTCCAATACAACTCGCTAAAAAGAACCCCTAGATGGATATATTCAAAAGCAGATTGGACCTGATTTAATGAAACACTAAGCAAAATAGACACCAAAAACATAGAAAATGATAATATTAATAAATATTACGAAGACCTGATTGATACCATACTAAAGGCAGCCACCACTAACATACCCAAAACTAGTGGTAACCCACATAAACAAGGAGTCCCATGGTGGAATGATGAATGCAAACAAGCCATCACTGATAAGAAAAAAGCCCTCAATAAATTCAAACGCACTAAAAACTCTATTGATTTCACTATATATAAACAAAAGGAGAAAAACCTTAAAAACATAATTAAACAGGCAAAGGAATCAACTTGGCATAATTACTGCACGAATATCAATATCACAACTAGTACCAAACAAGTCTGGGATAAGATTAGATCAATTAGAGGAAAGACAACTAACACCACTCCAAAAATAGCTGGAGCCATTACTAATAAAGAAAAGGCTGACCGACTAGCTCAGCATTTCTCAGATATGAGTAGCAACACCAACCACACCCCAGCATTTCAATTACATAGGGACAAAGTAGAAAGAACCCATAGTAATCTCTTTAAAGACCTCGGTCCCAAAGTCTCGAACCTAAATAAAGACATTACAACTTACGAATGGGACCTAGCATTGAAAACCAAAAACGAAACTAGCCCAGGGGAAGATCAAATAGGATACACAATATACAAAAATATCCCAAATAACATTAAACAAACAATTATTAAATTACTAAACCAAATATGGACCTCAGGCAAACTACCCGATAAATGGAAACACGCAATAGTAATTCCAATACCCAAGCAAGGAAAAGACCCTAACGATATTAGCTCCTACAGACCCATTTCCCTAACAAACAACATTTGTAAGATCATGGAAACCATAGTCACCAACCGACTCAAACACCACCTAGAGAGCAATAATTTAATCTCCGATAATCAATGCGGATTTAGAAACAAAAGATCCACCACGGATCAACTAATACGATTAGAAACCGCAATTAAATTGGCGTTCAACTCCAAATGCAAAGCTGATAGGAATTTAATTGCAGTATTTATTGACCTCGAAAAGGCATTCGACCTTGTATGGACCAAAGGCTTATTAGCCAAACTCAACCACTACGCCATCACAGGTCGAATGTTTAAATTCATTGAAAACTTCCTCGCTGACCGTAAAATATCAACCAGAGTCGGCGACACCTACTCTGAACTACACACACTTGAAAACGGTACACCACAAGGGAGCGTACTGAGCCCAACCTTTTTCAACATCATGATTAATGACTTGGACACCAACTTAACATCAAAACTAATTGAACTCTCACAATTTGCTGATGATAGTGGATTATGGAGAGCAGGAAACCCCTCCAACCACAAAGTAATCAGCGATATTCAAACAAGTTTAAACAAAATAGGGAAATGGGCTGATAAATGGGGTTTCAAATTATCCCATGAAAAAACCATAGCAGTATTATTCACCACCAAACGTAAATTACAAAATCAGTTTCCCAAACTCACCATCCAAAATAAAGAAATTAAATTCATAAATGTAGCACGATTTTTAGGAATGCATTATGACTCCAAGCTAAACTGGGGACACCACATAAACGAACTAGTCAAAAGGTGCAATAAAGACCTTAACCTCCTTACAACCCTTAAAGGAACCACCTGGGGATCCAATCAAGAAACCTTACTAGCATTATATAAATCGTTAATTAGATCTAAACTAGATTACGGATGCCAAATTTACAACTCGGCACCCCAAAATAACCTCAAAAAACTAGATAGCATACAAAGAAAGGCCCTAATTATTTGCACTGGTGCACTACCATCCACATCACTAGTGGAACTTCAAATCTTAACTGGAGAACTGCCGCTCCACCTTAGAAGACAAGAACTCGCCCTCAGATATGCAGCCAGGCTAACAACACACCCCGACACACACCCCACCCGGCTAGCTATAAATAAATGCAACATACCTTTTAGAACTAAATTATCACAAAACATACCAGCAGGGAAATTAGTCCATCAATTAGTTGAACAACTTCCTATAGACAAACTCCAAGCAGAAATTGCAAATCACTATGACAAAGAACCATGGATAAATATCAACCCCACAGTTAACACCCTCATTACGAAATATGGCAATAAAAACGAACAGGAACTCAAACTAAACACAATCTGTACAGAAGAAATCAACTCAAAATATTGCAACTACATTAAGATTTACACTGATGGATCCAAAATTACAGAACCACCCAGAACAGCAGCAGCTTACGTAATCCCCGAACTTAACATTAAAGTAGGACGAAGACTACCTAACCTCTGCTCTATATACACAGCTGAATTCTGGGCCATACTTGAAGCACTCAAATGGATCAAAGAGAACAAAATACCCCAAGCGGTAATAATAAGTGACTCGCTAAGCGTCATAAACTCAATACTTAATAACAACACCAAATCAAGAGAAAACTATCTTAGGCAAACCAATTTATTGTTAAAAATACTGAACAATAATAACTTACAAGTAGAATTTATGTGGATACCATCCCATATTAACATACCAGGTAACGATATGGCAGATATAACAGCTAAACAAAAACTAAACGAAACCACTCACATCAACCTAGATTGTAGCATATGCGAACTCAATAGCATATCTAAAACCCTCATTGATAATAAATGGCAGGAATTATGGAACACAAGCACTCAAGGCAGGAAACTAAAAACCATCATTAAAGAAGTATGTAGAAATAGGAAACCACCCAAAACAAAAGGCAGTGAACAAAAATTCATAAATAGAATACTCACGGGCAAAACCAAGCTGGCTAACAGCTTCGGACAGTACATAGGACCACAACCACATAACCCTAACTGCTACCACTGCAGGGTCCCAGAAGACATAGAGCATATTTTTAACAACTGCCATACACTTGAAAAAGAAAGGGCTAAGTTTAAAGTTAAACAGCATAAAATTGGATCCCCTACAACATACCCAGAATTCTTGATGAACACAAACCCCAATATTAATCTAACATTCAAAAATATCATAAGTTTTATACACGAATCCAATCTACTCAAAAAAATCTAAGAAAGTAAATCAAAGACCAGTTAAAAATATAACAAATCACTGTTTGGGAATTATGACGGCCGGCTCGGTCTCGTGGGTTCAGAGACTGGCGCAGCCGTTCATAGCCCGAATAATAAAAACCAGTTAAGGACGAATATTACAAAATCACTGTTTGGGAATTATGACGGCCTGCTAGGTCTGGTAGGTTCACAAACTGACACAGCCGTTCATACCCCGAATAATAAAAACCAATTAAGGCCACAAAAAATTAAAATAGGAAAATAGGAATTAATTAAAACAGGACTCCATAATAACATACAAACAACCATAAAACAAGTTTTCATTCCAAACCAATAAGATAGGGAATCAAAATAAATAAAGAATTCATGAATAAAAAAAAAAGAAAAAAAAAAAAAAAAAAAAAAAAAAAAAATACTCCTAACCGTCTCCTTGTCTCTTAAACAACATCTGGCTGAACTTTTAAATCAAGCTTCCACAGCTATTTCTACTAACATACTCAGCCAAATTCAGGCAATGTTGGCAGACGACACTGAAGAATTTGAAACTTCCACGCTGGCAGCGGCCCTGGAAGTATCATCATCCAGCGGCGATGAAGCTGATGAACCTGCACCACCTAAACAGAGTGGAAAAAAGGAAGGCTCTGTCTACCGGAATATGGGACTGGGAAAGGCAATTGATGATATCAAAATAGCGGGCCACTTCGTCAATGCCACAAGATCGGGTGTCCTAATGTGACGTCATCGCTGCCGACCAATCGTAGCGGGAGTCACATACTGCTTGGTTTGACACCTGGGGCATTTCAATCCAACTAAGAAACACGAGTGTGTGGTGTGACTATTCCCACTCATGTCTATTAGCCTTTCAGTCAGGTTGTTAAGGACTAGTTAGTCCTACACCTGAGTGGCTAAATTAAAAAGTACTCTTTGAGTACATAAAAGCCTGGGGGATGAGGCTCCTTTTCCTTCCCCCAGGAGTAATTAAAAATCACGCAGTGCGTGAATAAAAAAGTGGTACATGTTCAAAAGAACGAAAACCACTATAATCCAACTAACGAACGATCGTTCAAACCATTCTACAAAGAAGATGGCTTCTAACCAAATGGACAAAATACAAACATTGCAAGACGTTTTAGACAACTTAGGAATGATGGAGCAGATGTTAATAAGACTCGTTGAAGACCATTATTCATATAGTCCCCATCGTGTAAAGATGGAAATTAATAACTTAAAAAAGGTAAAGGACAAGATTAGTGGTGTCATGAAAGAGATAAAGGAGGAGAAGGAGGATGAAGAGGAAAGAATAAGAATAAGCAAATGGAACGAAAAAATTGAAAAAGAAGAAGAAAATGAGAAGAGGAAGAAAGAAGAAGAGGAAGAGAAGAAGAAAGAAGAGCAGGAGAAAAAAAAGAAAGAAAAGAAGAGAAAGAGTGTAGGAGATAAAATAAGAACTTGGTGGAGAAAAAGAAGAAATTAGAAGCAGAAGAAGAAAACCCAAAGGTCCTTTTCAGGGCCAGCCATATTTCTCGAAAAGAGAATGACTTTTCAATTGCCTACCCCTTTTTTATTTTTTATTTTTTTTAAAAAAAATCCCATGTTCAATTTCCCTTGACGCTATAAAGTCCCACCCTGTTTAAATTCCTTTGACGCTAAACTGTCCCACGATTTTTCTCCATGTTCAATTCCCATTGACGCTAATCTGACCCACGATTTTTCTCCATGTTAAATTTCCCTTGACGCTAATCTGACCCAGGGGTTTTCTGTACTGATAATTCCCATTGACGCTAATCTCTCCCCCCTCACTACTCGTAGAGTACTTTTTTTTCCAGCTAAATCTTCAAACTAAGGTTTCGTTAATGGAACAGGGTTCAGTAACGAGTAACCTCCCCCAGGAAGCCTCTATTCGGTAAATAAAACCCTTCTGCGGGAAAGTTTTCTGTGGAGGATTTATTTTTTGTCGGGAACCCTAGGTCTGATTGCCCTCCCTGCTGCAACGTGCGTGTACCTTGCACCGCCATTTTGAGTCCCTAACAAACCTTTGTCAACATTAGTCACCATGTATATTCAAGATAATAATCTGAGTTAACTGTCGATAAGGACATTTACTTCATCGAAACGATACAAAGATTATACTTGAAATTAAGTGCCCTATAGCACGAAAATAAAAATAAAGCTGGAAGTTCCCTTGCTTACATCGAAAGACAGAATAGTGAAGTTGAACCGTAATCGTGCATATTGCTATCAAACAGAAATGCAGTTATTTTTTATTTTTTTTACAAACAATATTGACATTTTTAAAAAGTGTTTCGCATCATATCCCTAGGCTTGTCATCTTACAATAATGGTTCCGGACAATGATTTTCGGGATAAAATATCAGTTACGAATTAACATTTCGTAACATGCTTTATGTCAGAACTTTTATGTACAAATATTTTTCGCGACAACAGTGATTGTGTCAAAGACAGTTGACAAATCAATTTAATTAGTATAGTCAAATATTGTATTTGTGACGGAGATGTTGGACGTAGGATGATACTGAATGAAAGCAATAACCGTTCAAAGAAGTTTGATCTTCAGTGTATTCAAATGAAACACGTGCCAAACGGAACATGACTTTGTGTCGAATGTAAAAAAAAAAGTATTCCTTGAAATGCTTTTAGAAATATGAAATTATATATTAACAATTAGCCTTTTAACTTGAACGATAACCAAATGATTGATTTCAGCCTATGACAATATAAAATCATTACATGTTTCTACTTGTTTGTGTCTCCATTTGTTTATGCGTTGGTTTATTGATCGATCTATTTAGTTTATAAAAGAATAACAAGGATGGTTGAAATTTAAATGTTTTACTTGAAGAAAACAAGTAGAAAAGTCACGCATTCTGTATCATGTGGTTGACATGCACAACAGAATGTGATGTATTGTTATAATCTTATGCACAAAATGAGACGTGTCTTCATATTTATGCAGGAAAAACAATGCTATTAGGTGCCGGTTTGCAGGGCTAGGGACTCAAAATGGCGGATATGGATGTACACAAGTTTTGTGACGTCACGTGAAAACAACGGATACAGCAATGCTTACCATTTGAAAAGATGCAATTGTCACCAGAATATTCTGTTCAAAATAATATCATTTTGGACGCAGGGGACACCACCCCCCGGTTTTCCTGACTTGCGATATGTTGGCCTATTCTGTGTATAGCTTTGAAAAGATGTAATGTTTATCCATCTTGCTATAGAAATGAAATGTATTACTTTGGACTGTTTCTGTCAGCAGTTCAGTAGAGTAATTAGGTCAGGTTTATAGTGTGTTTTACAAAATTCAACTTAAAAATGCCAATAAATGACGAGATATTAAGCAAACTAAACCGATCTTGTAAAAAAATTAGTAAAGTTCAACATTTTATGTTCTTGTTGTTGTTTTTGTAGGGTTTAACGCCATTTTTCAGCACACGATAGGCTATACATGGCGGCCAGTACTAATGGTGGAGGAAGAACCCAGTAAAACCCAGGAAAGAACCACCGACCCACGAGAAGCTACTGGCAAGCTTTCTCACATATCCACATTAGCCGAATCCGAGACTCAAACCCACACAGACAGAGGAGAGATGGCAGTGATCCATAATGAAGAGCGCTTTAGACCACTCGACCACTCGAGGCCCCCAACATTTTATGAAAAATAAGCTATTAAGTGTAAGAGAAACAACAATAAATAGGATGTAATGTGTTTACGTCTTATTGATGGGGAAAAAATAGTACATAATTTAGAAACGGACTATACGCCGGGGAATTTGTTGAGAATTTATGTTTTAGCGGCAAGTAGACAGTAGGGTAGCAGACGATTTTGTACATTTAGGACAACTTATTGCAAAATTGGAAACTTGGATAAAAATACAGTTTTGTTTTAAGGTGCACATTTCCATCTTTTATATAATCTTTTATATAATGTATTTATTTATATGATTCTAAAAGATTCACAGTAAATCAAATTTTTTTGGGTAAAGGTTCAAGAAGGTAATGAAGTGGGTCTTCACGTTGCCATTTAGAAATCACATTTTTATGTGCATTTCAAGTCTAACTGTGGGATATTTTGTACACTTTATGAATATCACTTTTCTTAATTGATGTACAATTCTTCTTTCTGAATACAAAATGGATTTTTGACCCACAGTAGCACATGATGAAATGCTTACTGAAATGACGTATCGTTACGCAGAATTACCCGACGTGCAGAATAGGCCGACATGGCGGTATACATCTTTTTGTGTCGCCATGGACCATTTGATTCTCCTTTGAGTAGATAAATGAAAATGTTTGTGCCTATTAGATGTTAGATAATAACTGTAATATATAAGGACATTAAGATGCCTAATGATATAAGGACTTATTGCACACACTTTTGTTTTTCACCTCACTTTTATAAGCATCATTACACACATTTTTAATCCATTGCATTAAATCCTTCAGCTGTTCTTTAACACTTGCATTTTTAATGTATACCATATCCATTGGAATTAGAGCATTCCTAGCATAGAGATAGACTAAGAATTGAGTGTACTGTATTTGACTATTATTTTTGTGAATTACATAAAATCTGAGCCATAATATTATTGTATTATCATGAAATTCCTTAATTAAATTAAATATTAATATATCTGATTTCTTTTTTCCCCCATCCCATTTTAAAATAGGCTAATATTTCTGGCAGTTTAAAAAGTTACAACTTGTTCTGGCAGAGGGGATTATGTCCTATCCTTCATTTCTTTGTGTGGATCGTATCCTACACCCAATAGCATGGGTTATTAAATATAATTTGTCGGTATATCGTAAGCAACATATATGTGTCTGTGGTGCCAGGAATGATAAGGTTTTTCACATGTCAGAAAAATGGCAGTACAATTTTAGTTTTAAGTAATGGGAATTTTTTACACTTAATCCCAATAATACGATGTAAGGTGTACACCCTGATATATTAGATATTTTCCCCACTTCTAGGTTTAACCTCCGAAGTGATACCTTTGAGTGTGATGCACATGCTTATGTATTGGCCTAATCAGCTTCCGGAAAAGCCATCTCAATATTTTCAAGAATAATCGCGGGCTTGCAATTGCCTTACTGAAAGCACATTGTAATTATTGCAAATGTAATGCAGGGATTTGTAGACATAACAGGGATCTTAGCAGTGTAGCCAGTAGGAAGAATATTCCAAAGTATGGAAGAGGTTGGTTGATCATGCAGTTTGACTCAATGTTACTGTTGCTTGTTTATTCTGTCAATAACAAAACTACAATCGTATCTACCTGAGATACCCGTTTCACAACTAAACTTGCATAATATAGGCATTTCAGTTTAAATGTAAAATTAATAATATCACATATGATGGATGTTTTTTTGTTGCTGCTTCTCCTAAGCTACTTATAGGATTGACCTGAAGCTTTACAGTCACATTGATCCCAGGGTCTAAAAAATGGTGCTGCTCTGACATCCAATATGGCGACCACAGTGGCCATCTTAAAAATATTGTTATCGCTATTCCAGCATGGATGGTCTTATCACCATTCTGTTTTCACTTGACATTTAGCTGGTCCCTAATGAAAATGGTACCACCAGTATGCCTGCCACTGACCATCTTGAAATTCTTGTTACTGTTACAGTAGTCCCCCTCTTGAGCGGCCACCCACTCCTTACGGCCAGAATCTGTTGGCACCTACGAGTTTGTGTTCAAAAGTACCCCTCGCAAAAGACCACCTGGCTAACGCGACCAGCGGCCATCGAGTTAGTGCAATAATATAAAATTTACTCCTCACAAGCGGCTGCTTTTTATTTGAATATGTATCCAGAACCAGTATTTTATTCATAACGTGTGTTAAGTAATCCGATTTCTGTTTCTCGATGTCAGGTTTTCGTTACTGAAAGAAGTGTTGAGTAAAGTATATGTACTTTAGCTTTACTTGTCATAGAACAGAAGAGGTTATATGATTGTCTATCATGCATCATTTGTTATCCATCCATTTGTCTGTTACTGCTAATTTGTTATCAAATCTCCTAAACTACATTGATGATGGCAGTGAACCTTTTCTTATAAACGCATTCATCTCATGGTCTTTTTGGACCTAAATGAAGACGCTTCTACTCAGACATCCAATATGAAAACAGAGTTTTCACCAGAAGTCTTAACATACAGGTATCGTCAAGTTGAAAATCTTGTCATTACTTCTGAATGGATGGTGATATAATGTTTTAACTAAAAGACTTCTGATGATGTCTAGTTGGTCTTAAATGAAAAGGGTGCTGATCTGAGTTCCATTATAGCTGTCACAGCCTTGATCGATCTTATAAGCTTTTATCATTACTCCTCCATAGCAAATAGTTTTGTGACACTGATGCTGCTCACAAATCCAATATGGCTATCATAGTGGCCATTTTGTGAACTTTGTCATCACTTCTTGTGCTAAATGGATTTTTAATTAACATGTGGATTTTACTAAAAACTTAAGGTGTCTAATGAAAATGGTGCCACTCAGGCCACCACAGTGACCAATTTAATGGTCAATTCAGCATGGTGTTTTAACTGAAAGACTTGTTGTCATGTCTAGTTGGTCATAAATGACAATTATGCTAAACTGATGACCCAATGGTCATTTGGAAATTCTCGCTCTACTCTTCAATAGAAAGTCATTTTGAGATGGGTATTCGTCAGAAGAGTTCTTCTGATGTCTAGTTAGTCTTGAATGAAAACAATGTAAAATGACTCACAGTATGACCACCATGCTGGCCATGTTGAAGTGTTGTTATCGCTGCTCCTTCTAAATGTATGATTATATCAACATAGGGTTTTCACCAACAGACTTATGATACCTAGCTGTTGCCATTGGTAGATCCATTATTGATGTTACATCGGCTGTCTTGAAAATGTTGCTGTCACTACCCCACCCCCCAGCATGGATATTTATATTGTCATCAGTATTTCACTAAAAGACTTTTAATGTTGTCTTGATACAATTCTATGGTCTTCAACTAAGTAAAAGAAAAGATAAAAAATCATCACGTTTAGTAAAATTCAACAGAAAATTTATTTCCTTTTAATAAAAGGAACTTAACAGTATTGTGAATTAAATCCCAAATAGTCCTTTAAATTATATCACATTTCCAAAAGTGTAATGTTCCAAATGAATTCCATGGTGTTCCAAATAAATTCCAATCTTGCATGTTCTGATATGTGAATGGTCTTGAATTTGCAAATGGTCTTGCTTTTTCAAATTGATGTAACTTAGAGTATGTCCTTGAATTAATTCACACTAATCCTAAAGAGTGATTTTATCCTAATGTCAATGAAAACTTTATAATTCCAATGAAAAGTGGTAATTAAAATAAATAAATCTTCTCAGATAATAATTGAACACTTCTAAAGGACCAATTCCACTGTCTGATTTAAACATTACATGTATGATGTATGTACCTTCTTTCTTGACTATGTTGCAATAAACCATTTTTGGGAAATAGTCTGTCATCTTAGTAGAATTTCCATCAAATTTGTATATAAAAAAAGAAAAGAAAAAAGGTCATGTCTGTTTACATAAATATTAGCAAGCTGTTAAGAAAAGGGCAGGTAGATCATGTTTTTCAGAGGGGAACACCAATGTCCTGAATTCACATCCAAGTTAACATGTTTGCAAACAAAATTACATTATCTTAAATTAAAAGCCCACAATAACTGACAAAATTACTATTTAATATGTTCTTTACAAAATGACCTGGGGCCCTGAGTGGTCTAAAGTGCTCTCAAATGGATCACTGCCATCTTACCTCTGTCTTTGCCGGTTCGAGTCTCGGATTCAGCAAATGTGGGTATGCGAGAAAGTTTTCCAATAGCTTCTCGTGGGTCGGTAGTTCTTTCTGCGGTTTTCTCAAGTTCTTCCTCCACCATTAATAATGGCCGCCATGTATAGCTTATCGTGTGCTGAAAAATGGCGTTAAACCCCACAACAACAACAACAAAAGAATGACCCATAACAGTGTATAATCATTAAAAAAATTAATATAGTATACATGACAGTCTACTTAGTCTTTACCAAAAAATGATATTGTATTTATTTCCTGGAAATTCTTCTCAGAAAAGCATCAATTCATTCTAGGGACTCTTGTTATTTTTATTGTAGTAACACTAATATATGTTGTTTTAGTTGAGAGAATGTTGTTGTTGTTATTTTCTGGAATATGACAATGAATTTTGTGCATGAAAATTAGATGTTACTCAGGAGTTGCTCTTATTTTTGCATAGTATACTCCCAGCAAGAGAAAAAAATGCTTAGATCAAAAAACATAACTGAAATGCGTGCTGTACTATGAATTTTTCTTTTGTATATGCAAGTAGGAAAAGATGCAATTTGGATCTTCCAATTCACCAGTTTTGAAAACACAAATAAAAAGTGAGGGATTGTTCCTTAATTTATATTGAAATATTTTTCCAATGATAAACTAGTTGCAATTGGAATTTTTACATGATAATTAAGTGTTGGTAGTTTTTAATCAATATATTTCTGCATTAATTGGCATCATCCTTTCATTTGTTAGAATCACAAATGTGAGCATGAAAACCTCAACCAGTGAGCTGTTTTTACAATTTTAATTTTATAACTGCCATAGCTGAACTTAAAACTACTTTATGTCAGATGTTTGGAATAAATATAACTTGGATAGTTTCAACATTTAAATTCAAACATTAATGAGTTTCGACATTTATTGAAATTCAAAGATTAATAAAGTTTTGACATGTCAAAAGTGGTTCATATTTTAAAAAATGGTAGCTAGTTGAAATGTTGGAAAGAAGTAAATGATGTGACAATCCAATTTGCATCAAACTGGCTGACTGTAAAAAAATTGCATTATTAATTTGTTTTACAAATTCCGTGGGGCTCAAAGTGGCAGAGTGGTCTAAAACGCTCACTGTTGTACATCTCTGCCATCTCACCTCTGTCTGCGTGGGTTTGAGTCTCAGGCTCGGCCTGTGTGGGTATGTGAGAAAGCTTGCTGGTAGCTTCTATTGGGTTGGTGGTTCTTTCTGAGGTTTTCCCAGGTTCTTCCTCCACCATTTATACTGGCTGTCATGTATAGCTTATCTTGCATTGAAAAATTGCATTGAACCCTATCACAACAACAACAAAGTCCATATGTTGTTGCGGGCTGCAGGAAATAATTCCATCGGCCATCAGTTTGAGACCTCTGGACTAGATACATATAAGCTGTACTTTCTAATAATGTATGGCAACCTTAATGTTTCTTCTTACAGTTTTTATACAACAACCATTTAATAATATTATATGTGCACCTGTTTTCCAGATGTCAGTCAGCTTGTTCTTTATTTTGTTAGGAATAAGTTAGGCTCCCTACAGTCTGTGGTTACCAAACAATTTGATAGTATGCCTTTGGGAAGAGTCTGATTAATTTTAGGTATCAAAAGTCAGGGTGACTAGGACTAAAAGACTGAATATGGTTATCTACATGCATGATCACTGTTTTGACCAAGCCATGTAAATGGCCCACATAGGAGATGAAAAAGACACTAATTGATTGAGAGAGAATGCCCCACTTGTTACATGGCACTTTTGTTGGTTATTGTTATCTAGGAAATGATTGACTGTGGTGTTATTGCCCAGACTGAGTAAATAACAATGTCAGATATGAAATTAATGGATGGAATACCAGAGATCTGAGTAGTGATATTGAATAGGACAACAAAAGCCCCCCCCCCCCGCCCATTTAAAAAAAATAACAATTTAATCAATTACAAAAACAGTATGAAATTGAACATGACATTGGATATACTTTCTCTTAGAAATAGAATTTCAAAATTTATAAGAAATGCAGTTATCCATTCTGTTATACCAATAAAACAAATTTGATCACAGAGTCGAGTTAACAATTAAACTCATTGTTCAGCATGCCGGCATGACCTGTTTGTGTCTCCTTCCAAATTCAGTGTTTGTGAAAGGTCAGAGTCGCTGTATTCCTTTTCCTCTTTTCTCTCTCTCCAGCCTCATTTGGGTCTTCCGCCATAACTTGCTTGTCTGTTCTCTTTCCCCACTGGTTTACATACAGAGCTCTTTTTCCCTTATGCTTTCCAAGACACGCTCTCTTTTCTGTGACTGAATGTATTCGTGTCCCTCACTTCCAGACACCCATCCCATGGACAATGTTTTAATGAGAAAACATACTTGCTCTTTTTCTTGGAGTGGGGCATCCACTTCCTCAGAAAAACTTGGACTGCCAAAATGTTTGGGAAAGAATATTTAAAACATTGAATTTTGTCATGGAAGCACACTCCTCATTTAACTTAGAATGATTCTCTCTGGTCCGC
Source organism: Sinohyriopsis cumingii (assembly GCA_028554795.2). Lineage (NCBI taxonomy): Eukaryota > Metazoa > Mollusca > Bivalvia > Unionida > Unionidae > Sinohyriopsis > Sinohyriopsis cumingii. Next base: position 3,170,882 of record JAPYKE020000096.1, on the reverse strand, counting down.
CTTTATTAATAACTCTTCAGGAAAAACTAATTTTAGACACTTGTTTCCAAATGACACCAGACTGCTCCAGTGGCCCTGTGGTTATATTGTCCGCCTCAGATGCAGGAGTTTGGGGGATTGAACCCCAGCAGAGTCACACCAAAGACTTATAAAAATGTTTCTAACAGCTGTATTGCTAGGCGCTTAACATTAAGAGGTTACTGTTAGGACTGGTCAGCCTACTACAATGTGGCTGGGTGGGACATGATGATACATGTCTGTGGCATGATACCCTAGTGCTAGACATCACTATAAACTTCCATACTGCAGAACTGTAGCAATATGACTGTAAAATTGTGAAAGCTACATTAAAATTCCAAATCACACGCACACGATCCATATGGCACAGAATTGTCTGTGGTTTGTCTCTACGTTGCGTTTCCCGCCACTTAACCCCACGTTAATATCGCCTCCTCAATATCTCTAACCATTATTCCAGCAGGTTCTATTTAAAAATCAGTCATGTCCTATCCCATGCGACAGAGCATCCAATCTTTCACAGGCAGTTATTTGTTGCAGGCCAAGCCTACACGCTAAAGTTAATTGTTACATGTCACCTTGACTGCAACAAGATTCCATTTAGTTATGGTACAATAATCATCTTCCAAAATTCATACTGTTACATTGATTTTGTAGTCAGTGTCACTGACCATTTAAGGAAATATAGTTTACTGACAATATCTTCTGTTCTTTGATACCTACTATACACCAGAGATTGTCATGCATTTGAGACTAAAGACACCTAATGATTTTGGGGCAAAGATCCCCAAATACAGTTTCAACAAATTACTTTAAGTACTCTGTAACCTAATTTGACCAAAGTTTATGGATGACTCATATTTTAGACAAGGAATACATCTATTGATTTTGTGGTTTTGAGCTCAAACTCCAAGGTCACATTGACTTAAAAAATATATATTACCCGCCTTGACGCATTCTTGAGATCTGCATCCCATACTCTGGTCAAAAATTGTGTTGGCTTGCATCTCATGCTTTAAACAAAGAACTGTTTTGATATTGGAGTCAAATGGGCACAGTTACTCCATGAAGAAAATTGGGTTGACTGTGTAAAAAAGGAAAACTTCATTTATTTCCATGATCAAAATTGTCATTTGATTGCATTTGAGTTGTGCAAGATGAGGTATTTGATAATATAGTAGGTAACGACTTTTGAGGTGCCACCCACCATAATGGAGGTACGAGGGCTGCTACTGATTCTTGGGGAATGCACTGAAAGATGCTCATAATTTTGGGAATGGATGTTTGGTGTACCATTTATCATACTCATTTGGTAATAACAAAGCAAAACTTAAAGCATGTATCTCTGAACATGATCAGGTGGATTATTCCTACCCACCATGCTTTATTGTCAGAAGCAAGATATTGCCTTTTAAGGAGTTAAGAATGGTTTTGCATTTGTAATGAAAAAAGTAAAGTGTCGTATAATTTCAGCCATATTTAGAGATGTTTCCATGAAAACTTTTACAAAATATAGCATGGGACATCTCCCACATTGCCATATGAAAAATACTTTGCATAATATCAGGATCATATGGAATTGAAACCAAGGCATGCAAAATATCTTTCCTACCTGTCTGATCTGTTCACAAAAGGTGCTGTATAATTTGCCTCAAAGAAACCTTGATCCATTTGTCGAAATTATGCATTTGCACAAAAACTTCAAAGTACGGGACTGGTATAGTAGTAAAATGTACCCAGCTCTGAAAGTTTTGCCAGGCTAGCAAATTTTTTCCCCCTCCAGCTGAAATTGCGCCGCCCCCCCCCCCCCCCCCCCCGCAAGGAATTGGCTAGGTGATTATCCCCCCTGCCAATTACACCATTAGAACATTTACATAGCAAAACTAAATTTATAAAAACAGATACTTAGTTTTAAAATTTTATAAGAATAAATCTCTGCCTTTCCAATGAATATATTAGTTTTTAAAACCAATCATATTAAAATAGATATTTATGTTACAACCTTCCATATTAACAAAAATATATATGTCCATTCTTCATTGAGGGGGTTATGTTTTTCTTATTTAGCAGCAGGGAAGTCGTACAGACCAGGTGGCTCAGATAAATTTAAGCCTCCCATCAAACATTTCTCCGTAGAAGCCTCAGATTGCAAAAATAAGCCCTCCTGCGTAAATTAATCCGCGAAAATTCGCCCCGGGATGCATTTTCAGACATAAAAAAAAACAACAAAATTTGGGGGGGGGGTCGGAAAATTTATTTATGATTGCAAATTCCGGCTGCGGATACTAATTTTATTTCACAATAAAACAATATAGTTGAAAATAAGATGAGCCGAAAAATTAGCACAGTTGGAGAGCCTCATTCTGCCAGATTAGCGCGAGAAGAATTAGCGGCAATAAAGAAACTTATTCCGACAAAACGATTATTTAAGAGAAATGTTCGTGGTTACGAAGATATGCAACATGGAATTTCCGAAACTTCGGCAAAATGGTTGAAGCCAGTGACCGGAACAATTGAACAAGTTGTATATGGCGACGAAAAAGATCCAGATACCAGGAAACGCGGAATCTTTCCTATGTTGAAAGGTATTGAGGAGCAATCACGAACATTACCCGAGCGATTAGCAATAGCAGCAGCGGCGCAACAACTTGCAATTGATGATGGAGGACAACCTGGAGGAAAAAAACCTGGAAAAGGAAAACCTTTAATGATAAAAGGAAAGTTTAATATTGAGAATTTAAGAGAAAATTTTACCGAGGAGGGATGGGAGATGATATCGCGACCTCTCTCGGCATTGTATACTATAGAACAAATTGGTGATTTTGCGGAAAATTATTTTAGCGATCGAAATGAATATTTGACTCCAATAGGAAAAAAAAAGATATGGGACTCGTGATAATTGGTACAGCATGGTATATAAAGTTTATACGGGAAAAACACATGTGAGTGTAGTAACGGATCCACGTTACAGAAGATTTTTAGAAGCGGCAAGAGATACACAAAGATTTAATAAGCAAGTGGCGGAAGAAAGAAAACAACAGGAGAAGGAAGAAAAAAATCTAGAGAAAGAAAGAAAACAACAGGAGAAGAAGGAAAAAACTAAAAAACGAGGAAGAAAAGCAGTACCACAGGAAGATATTCAACCACAGGAAGATATTCAACAAGAGGAACCAAAACCTAAAAAACGAGGGAGAAAAGAAACACCACAGGAAGATATTCAACCACAGGAGTCAATATTTCAACCAGAGGAATTAGGAGCCAGACCAAAGGAATATATTCCACCACAAAAAAAAGAGAGAAAATCGAAAAAGAAAAAAGATCAGAGTGATGAACCAATAATTATACCTAAATACATATACGATGAATCTGGTTCGTTTATTCCTGATCCTAGTTTACCTGCTGATAATTATTTGGATGAAGATAAAATACATGAAATTCGTGAAGATGATGTTGCGAGAGTTGTAATTGCTTCAAAAACTGATTTGAAAACTAAAAAAATTTATTTGAAAAAAGATATTAATGCTGATAAAGTCAACGATCTTGTTTGGCATGCGATAGTTTATTTTGGTAGTTTAGGAAAACCAATAAATTATAAAGATGATGATTTTTCAAAATTTTTGTCGGATATTATTAATTATCAAGTAAGGAGAGATATAAAAATTTCAACACCTAAATTTGATGGTTCACCACCCAAATTTGAGGATTCGCCACCCAAAAGTAAAAGTTCGTCACCTAAAAGTAAAAGTAAAAGTTCGTCACCTAAAGATGAAAGTTCTGATTCATCCTCCTTTGATATTCGCCACCCCATTGAATTTCCTGAAATACGTGAAAAGTTTTATCCTCACACAGAACGCCCCTGGTGGAAAGACCCACCTCCGGAACCAACAGCTTCAAACTACAGGGGGCCCACTGAGAAATATTTATTTTACGATCCTGAGGGTAAAAAACTAGAAAGACACCCGGCTGGGACTCCCCCACCTCCACCAGAAGTATATTCACCACGGACGTCGTCGGGAACATCGCCGGGGTCACCATCAGAGGAGGAGAAGAAATCTTCAACGCCGTCAGACGATTTATTCTACGTAACGCCATTACAATCTCCAGAACAAAAAAAAACAGGAAGTGGATATTCAGTTTGCCCTGACAGTGTTGTCAACGATGTATCTCGCCTCGAAGTATTAATCGGAGGAAAGCGAGCTGGAAATAACTCCCGTGAGATAGTCAACGAAGCATCAGATATTTGTCAGCGATTATTCCGTGGTGGTATCATTAATTCTCACATTTATAAAGAGTTTGTCGATGAACTCATCTATTAAATCAACACAATTGAAATAATATGATTGTTCATAAACATCAACGCAGACCTAATCAGGTCCGCATAGTAAACTCTCGATTACCAGTATACAAATATATTCACGGTAATGGATTTGGTGATATCATTGGAAGTCTTGTCACGCGAGTAATACCTAAAATTGGACCAATGGTAAAACAACTAGGATTAAAAGCAATAGGAAAGATAGGTGAGACTGCTGTTTCTGGTATCGGTAATTTGGCTAGTAAAGGCTTCAACGCTATCAAAAATAAAATATTAAGTTTAGTACGTAAAAAGCAACCTGTTAAATTACCTAGCACCAGAGAAATGCCACCCGAAGTTAGTAAGGTCATAAATGATGCGGCAAATAAAAAAATAAATGATCTAGCACAGGAAGCTGCTATAACAAATCTAGCGCAGGAAGTTGCTAATACAAATCTAGCGCAGGATGTTGCTAGGACAAATCTAGCAAATACAAGTTTCATTTCAGGCAGCGGTCTTCGTTTTAGACGATATTATTAATAATAAATGTTTGCACAAGTGTCAAATGAAGTATTTGACATGGATGAACCAGTAGGTAGGGATACATCAGTGCGAGATTTTCAATATTTCTCGTACGATGTAGTTGAGCCCGATTCAAGAAATCGGAAGGAAATTCAAGTCCACGATACAACAAGATATTTTCTTCCATCTGAGGCGTATATCGAATTTGTCGGTAAAATTGTTAGAACCAATGATACCAACTTTGGAGCAAATTTTAAAGTTGGATTTGTCAATAATGGTATTATGGCATTATTCAAGAATGCCACTTACATGATCGATGGAAAAGAGATTGAATCAATCACAAATAATGTTGATATAGCAACGACGATCATAGGACTAGCAAGATACTCGGATGATTTTACCAGATCGGCCGGTCCTAGTATGATGTTTGCCAAGGATAATTCTAATGAAGCTGAACACAATCGGTATAACATCGCTGTACCAAATGATCCAGCTGGTAATCCAGCCACTCAGATGGCTTTAATAACTGGCGTTAATGACGATTACAATCTCGGATTTGCCACGCGAAAACTTATGTTGGTTGGTCCGAGTTTAAGATTTTCCTGCGCAATTCCGTTATCTCATATTTTTGGATTTTGCAGACATTTCAGAAAAGTTATTTACGGAGCGAAGCATACGATATCTTTCGTTCGAGATGCCAATGATGACAGAGCCATCTGGCGAGATGCAAGTGCAGATCCCCTTGATATCGGCAAAGTTGTCCTTGAAAAAATTACCTTGTGGATGCCAGCGATAGTTCCATCGATGATCATAGAAGAAAAATTATTATCATTCATGAATCAAGGAGGAAAATCCATCATGTCTTGGCTGACAACGATGACTGACTCTATCGAAAATGTTAATATTAACGGAATATTTACTTGGCGAATTGCGTCACAGCAGGGCTCCTCCGCACCAAGACATATCTTTGTTGCTCTACAAAACATGAATAGAAATGATCAACTGCATAGCCATATGATATTCGATCGACTCGAGGCAACAAACGTTTCATTGAGAATAAACGGCCAACAGGAGCCAACCGAGGAAATAGCCATCGATTATGTCACCAATTCCACGGCACGCGCGTATCATCGATTGTTAAGTTTCATGGGCCGCGATCAAAATATTGATACTGGATTGCAAATATCACAATTAGATTTTAACACTCTCTATCCCATCTATTATTTTTCTTTGGAACATCTCGATTTGGTAAAGCAGTCGGTCGTCGATATTCATTTCAAAGCAAGAATTAACACAAGGGGAAATAATGCAAGAGCAATTGCAGTTATTCTCAGCGATAGAACAATGATCTTGGAAGGCATCAGTGGAAGAATGAGAGTCATCGACGCACCCGTAGAGAACATGTAATAAATTCCAAATTTAGATTAAGTGATTATTAATATGCCATACGATCACGTCAGCGTAACTCTGACCCCCGGTCAGGTGAAAAAACTTCATGCAGCAACAACAGCGCGACGAGGTTTAAGTTTAACCTTGAAAAATAATCAACTTCACGGTGGACCTAACAAACTATCGTTAACTAAAAATCAACACGGACATTTCACCAGAGCCAGATCAGCAAATACTGGTATTCGCCTGAATCTCTCGATAGGCGCAATCAGAGATATGATCAAAGTAGGTGGTATTTTTCCTTTATTCGCCGCTATTCCAGGATTAATAGCTGCAGCGGCCCCCATGATTGCAAAGGCAGTAGGATTAGGTGCACTTGGTGGGATGGGTACCGTATTAGGAAAAAAGATCGTCGGAGGAAGATATCGCAAAAAAAAGGGAGGGATATTCCCTCTTCTCCCTCTTCTCACAAAATTGATGCAGCCGCAACAAGGATCCGGCCTTTATCTAAGACGACCCCGTACGGATCCGGTCTAAGTCGAGCCTACCAGCCTCAAATTTAGATTTAATCAGTGAAGCAAAAAAAAAGAAAATAAAATTTTTCAGAGGCGTATTTATGCGAGATCAACTACCTGACAAACCAAATCCTACCGAGACAGGAATAATAAATCTCGATAAAAATTCCGGCCCTGGCACTCACTGGGTTGCCTACGCGATTAATCCTCGCGAAATCATTTACTTCGACTCATACGGATTAGCACCACCAAATGAATTTATCAAATACGTGTCAAAACTAAAACTTCCGGTTTGGTATTCAACACTTCCAACACAAACATTAGCGGATCCACCAATATGTGGCCCGGAGTCAATTAACGTCCTTGATGCAATTTCAAAATCATCCAACCCTTATCGCAAAATTTTATTTGAATATACCTTAGATAAATATCATGGTTGACATTTACGGTAGGTCCCTCTTCAGAAAAGAAAAAAAAGGAACGGGCGACATCGATACATCAAAGTTTGTAACCAAGAGCGATATTAATAATCTTCTATCGTTATCAGAAGTTGATCCTGGTGAAGTTGCTGTTTTTCAAAATACCGAAGGGCGATTACAAACTAGCAACATCAAAATAGCTGATATAATTAAGCGAGAAGAATATAATGATCGTATCAGTCAATTTACTCGTCAATCGGATACGGTATTAAAATCTATCGCTGATATTACCGATATCATTGCAAAGTTTCCACCCAAGGACGATCTCGTGAATATAAAACAAAAAAATAATGAATTATCAGCGGCGTTAGCATCACACGATGACGCGCAAGACAAAATAAATAAGCGACTCAACAAATTATTTAGCGATATTAGAAAATTCGACGATGCATCAAGTAAACTTGGAAAAAAACTCGACGAGGATATAAAAAAATTCATCGATACCTCCTCAAATACACACAGCGATCTCATCGATAGAGTAAAATCCATCAACGAGGAAATTACCAAGATAAATATCTCGATGGGTCAGAAAACATCAATCGACGATCTCAGCAAAAAAATCAACGAGGAAATTATTAAACTCGGCGATGTTGTTGTTCCTGAATTTACCAAGGGGATTAACGTGATGCAAGGACAAATAGATGAGAAAATAAAATCCATCAACGATAAAATTAACACGGTACATGAATTGACGCGTCAAAAGTTAGATATATCAACGTACGACGGAGAAATTCGAGATTTAAACACGAAACTTCTTGCTGCAACAGCAAAGATTGACCAATCCGTCGATAAAACTGGTCACGCCACTGACGTAAAACAATTAGGTAGGGAAATTATCGAAACAACCACAAAAATTAACAATATCAACACAAAAATATCGTCATTGAATATCCCAAGATTGGCGAAATTTTATGTGCCAGATCATTTGATAGACAGAATTATACGATGCAATCTAACATTTGTGTTAACCATAAATAATCTTACCTGGACACCCCAGAATGACACATTTAGCTTTACCGCGCCAATTGCTGGCGTATATCGAGCACATATTATCTCCGATATAAAATTTAAGGTACAACCGGATCAGAATAATAAAATTTATGAATTCTGCCCTGGATTTTTTATTATTTCGTTAAGTGAATATGGCAATCCAACATTCACGCTAGAACCGCCAGATAGAACCACCATGGGACCGGTGAAGTATTTTGCAATTTTCGAATTTTTATCCGAATATAGGCAGTAATTCCGCAATTGTTATCGTAGATTAATAAATGACCGCATCGGATTACCGATACAATCAGGCGCGATCATGGCAGGATTCGCTAAAAAGTCTTCTCGATAATTATCAGACAAAAATAAAGAAGTATCAACGTAGATTAGTTACTATTGATGTTGCTGTTTACGCAGTATCAGCTGTGGTCGCTGGTGCAGGAATAATTCTATCCGCGGTAACAATGATAGCGCCAATCGTAGCAACAATAATAATATCATCAACAACAACAATCGCCGGTGTTTTAAATATCATCGCGAAGAAAATATCATCGTGCACAAGTGAAAAGTTATCATCGTATAAAAGTAAACTAACTAAGATCAATGACGCATACTCGAAGTTATCATCGCTACTTTCCGAAAGTCTCAACGATGGTATTATATCCGATCTAGAATTTTCTTCGATTATCAGTATCTACTCGGAGATTGAACAAATGAATATTAATAATGTCCGAGCTAGCCCAGATCGTGACAAACACGACGCCGCCGACAACAACGTTAATATCGTTAAGTTCAACGAAACCAGAATTTAGTATTAATTTTTCAACACCAATTAGCGTCAACGAAATTGCATTAACACAATTGCGCGTCTACAACAGCTGGCCAAATGTTAGATCGACGTCATTCGGTAATTTGATGTCAAATAATTCACTTGTTTTTGCAAATAAGAATAAACCCGATGGAACGCCGGATTGGATCGTTGTTGGTATACCAACCGGTAGTTATGAAATTGATCAGCTGAATAATGAGTTTACCACTAGAATATCAAATATAACCGGCGATGCTACTCCAGGAATAAAGATATCTGCGCACGAACCAACATTGTCATCGATCATCGAAGTAAAATCGCCGTATATTGTTGATATTTACCAATCAACGATTAGGACCGTATTAGGTTGGCCCGAGGTTGCACCTCTAGCAGAACCAAAGAAATCGGATGTTATTATTCCAGGTTGGTATGAGGAGGCAATTCCAGAAATACCGGAACCAAAGAAATCGGATTTTACAACCGACGAAGGATGGTATGGAGATATCAAACACAAGCCTCTGATCCACAGCGCCATCAATCTTATGAATAACCACAAATTTAACCTAGTAATGTTCGCTTTTACTTTTATTGACGAAAGAATTCTCTCGTGGTTGCCTCTTCCTAAAATCCCCCCCAATGTAAAAGTTTTCGAAGCTGTCAATAATATTAAAATAGATCCCATAGACGGTATCTTGGTAAGAAGAACACTAGACGAGTTTATTCAAGAACACGAATTACAATTAAATTTATTGCGAGGATCATTTCATGAATGCATCCTAAATAAATCTGGTTCATGTAGCGAAATTATAAAGCACGTGAAAATTTTAAATCAACTTGCAAATGATATTGAATATTATCATGATATGTTTATTCGGGCGATAATCGACGATATATCAGTTGCCAACTATGTTCTTCCTATTAGCAAATTCGAGTTGATCAAGAACTCGGGTGAGAAACAAAAATTCATGAGAGTATTTGAATTAACCGAGGAAACACTGCCAAATTTCAAATTTCCCAATTCTGATTTTGATGCGATGAGAAAATCCGTCACTGATACCATTGATGATTTATTTCCGAAATTACATGCCGCATGGACCAAAAAAGTACATTCAGAATTAATTCTCAAACACAATAATGATCCTTCCAAACTCGGGCGACATATCTCGCCGGGTATCGTTAATATAACGGATGTTATCGCGATTTATCTTCACGCGGATGTTGTCGAGGGTAGCTATAATGTTGATTCGTCAGTGTCGAATCAAGCGAATCAGGGATTTGTATTGTATTCATTTTCACCTAGCGCATCTCCTGGCTATTTGATAATCAAGGAACCAATGAATCCGTTTTACCTACGATGTCATAATCGATTATTGACAAGAATAAATTTCAAACTAACGGATCAAAAAGGAAATTTACTTGATATACGCGGAGAAACTGTAAGTATCAATCTTTTGGTGAAATCGTGAGCGAGATTTTCCAAATCTATCTCCCAGGAAAAAATGGGCGAAAAAAATAAATAAAATCCAGGGAAATTTTCAAAATTAATCTTTTTTTTTTGTTTTGCGGAGATATTCAATTATTCTTCGTCACTCTCCGAATCAAATATTATTGGTACATAGGAGAATTTGATCCACGAATCAGCATCATAAGAAAATGTTGCGTTATATTTTCCTTCTGCCACAAATTGTACTGATCGTGGTTCAATAAAGAAATGTTTTGCTGCTGCACTCATCGATGTAAACGCGATTTCCTCACCCGTTGCTTGATTCACTGATTTAACAGTCTTCGAATAATTAGGAAATCCACGGTTATTACCAAATCTTGAATTTTCACTCTGGGTTACCGCGCGCAGATTGGAAAGTTTATTGTTAAGTTTATTACCGTCAATGTGGTCGATAACAAGTCCGATCTCTATTGGTCCTTTGTAGCATTCGAACACAAATCTATGATTCGAATAACATTCTGTTCTTTCATTTCTTTTATGGACTGTAAATTTGAGATATCCCGAATTACAAATACTACCAACACGTTTCTTTGTTTTGATGTTTCTGACATTACCATCCTCAGATGCTTCGTAACCTTCGATGATGGGATGCGATTTATACTCGCATGTGATTTTCATTGTGGGAATCGCTGATTTCATTTCCATATATGATATTCTCTTTGTTTAAATCGTAATTTGCTTTGAAACGATTAATATAATCTTCTTCACATTTTATTACTGACGAAGATCTTTTTTCATAATATCTTCGTAACTCACGATATTTTTTCCCTCCACAGGAGAAACATAATCTTGTCTTTCCTCGAATGCCAACTTGGCAAACTAAACATCGCTGTGGTCCTTTGTTACCTCGTCGAATTTCGTATATGTGAGCGCCACAATATTCACCTCTGCAGGATTTGTTACATGATTTTGTTGATCCGACTGTTATCCATGAACATTGCTTCATTATATAATTTAAACATTTGTCTAAAATATAATAATGGATTTATTTGATCTTGATGAGGCAGAATATATCATTCCTGAAGTAGATCGTGCAAAGAAGGAATTCTTTGATGATGGAGCGATTCATGTTTGGTCAACTTGGAAAACTAACTTTGTTGATGCTACGATGAATTTGGAGCGAGCGAAAAAGATAATCGAACATATAAAAAACTCACACAAAGAAGAGAGATTTATTTTCGGAATAAAATTTATTGCACAAATGCCCGATGACACTTGGATAATTCGCGACAAACGAGATCCGGTACGCGGCGGTAAGAAAAATGTTGTTCTTGATAAAAATTCGAAACCAGGATTGTTATTGGGTATAGACGGTCCTTATTATGCTAGAGCTTATCCATCTAGTGCTGTTGTTTATGGAATTTATCGGCTGAATAATAATCCTGATGTGAAAAATCTACCTACGATGAGGGAATCGCCGATGATAAACTGCGTGGCTGAGCGAGTTATCGAGCACATGAAAAACGCTCGTCGTGGATCTGGTCTGACTCAATTGAGATTGGATAAAATTAATTCATGGGCAAAGACAGTTACTGATGGCGCATCGATTGACGATGTTGCTGCGTTAAGTAAGAAACTTAAATTTCCTATCACAGTAAAAACGCTATCGGGTGAAATATTATATTCGTCGCCGTATAATTCTCGAGGAACACCAATCGAAATTGTTGATCATAATTCACATGCGTGGAGTCAGTCGGTAATGATATTCCCGCGACATTGTGTTGTTAAGTTTTATCCCGTGGAATCTGAGAAAGACAATTCCGATGCAATGTTTAGGTTTATCAAACTATTAGCCAAGTCCGATCCAATATCGATTTGGTTATTTTCTAGCGAAGAAAGATACGATCAATTTATCTTACCACGCGGAGATATTTACCGAGATGAAATATTACATGAATCGATGAAAAATATCGCGGAGAAGTATTCGTCAAATCCAGATCAGTTACTGACAAATTGCTTTACCATTTCGTCTGTTGCTGCTCATGCTGCCAGAGAAAGAAATTCGTGGAAACCTACAAGAAATGAATTTCTTAATGATATTCAACTTAGCTGTATCGAATACGGCCATGGAGGATTATGGAATACCAAGTATTATTTCGAAGATATGATTTCCGTTGATATGAGCGCATGCTACCCTGGAAGTTTCCTTGGGTATGGCGATTGTGCAGATTACTTTGCTAAATTCGGTCATCCTACCAATGAGATGACGAGAGTTGCAATTAACGGACCGTTACCCGATTTTGTCATGACCGGATTCGCTCATGTTAATTCGTTCGAACTTGCTGAAAATTTGCATAAAATTTGTTATATTTGGTTTGGTCGGCATTTATCTCAGCGAAGATGGGTCCCTACGGTATTGTTGAGATTTATGTTGGATTCGTCGATGTTAATATCATTGACAGTAAGTGAAGCGATTATATCGTATAGAAAGCAGACCGAGGTGTGGTTGCCGACAGATTGTGAAAACGCGAAAGATATTGGAAGAAAAATAATTGGTAAATTTACTCAAGGAGGATCAGTTGATCATAAACATCGCCACGCTAGGTTATTTATCAATGATGCTGAGATGGATTTTATTATTGCCGATACAGTATCGCGTGGAATATTTTGCAACAGAGAAAATATTATTATTGATGGAACGAAGTTAGGTACAGTGATCACTTATCTCGATGGAGAGTCAGCGCAGTATACTCATTTAAGATCATCGATGCTCGCTTATGTGAGTATCAATTTGTTATCGATGATAAATAAATTTTCTGATATCGCGGTAAGGGTTGCAACGGATTCATTTTATATCAATAAGAAATATCAGTATAGATTGAAAAATTTAATTGCCAATGGGGCCTGGGGAACCTGGAGAATAAAAAACGAGGATATTCTAGATTATTGCGAAGACGCGGATGTGGAAGATTGCGATAAGTTTCATAAAGATAAATGTGATGAAGTATCAACAGCAGTATCTGCGTTTGATCCGATTTCACGAAACAAATTCGTTTACCTAAATGGTCCTGGTGGTAGTGGTAAAACAACACGAGCGATAAATTTATTTTCAAAATCTGATATGATCGTGTTGACTCCAACTCACAGACTAGCGAGAGAAATAAAACAACGTGGCGTTAATTCTTGTACTTATCACAGTTATTTCAAGTACAGCGGTGGATTGTGGGATTCAGCTCGAATGGGAAATAAATATATCAACAAGATTATAATATTTGATGAAATTTGCACGGTAAATTTAGTTGTGTTAAAATTATTCCTGGGTTGGCTAGAAGAAAAAAATACCGCTGTAATAATGTGCGGAGATCACGGCCAACCTGATCCTATTGATGGTGAATCTCCTCACAGGTGGCTTAGAAATTTTGTAGATTATTATGAAGAAATTGACGCTGATTATAGATCTAATGATATTTTACTGACCGAGTTTAAAAAAATGATTCGATTGCAACCTAATAAATTTCAATGTGATGTGATGAGAAAAATAATCGACGAAACTTCGATGGATAATTTTCTAACTTTGTGGCGTCCAGATCATCTGATTGTTGCTAGCAGAAAAATTGTTCGCGATGTTATTCAGGAAATATTATTCAAACTTCATTGTGATAAATTTCCAGCATTGCAGGTACCGTTGTGTTACAGGCCCATTGATACCAGGAAACAAAATATCAGTGTTACTTTACCCTGCGGAGAAGAAAAGATCTTGGTACTAAACGATATTATTTTCGTTGATATTAATCTTGTCAATGATGCGATAAACGCAGAAAGATCGCCATGGAAACTCGGATACGCAGCAACGATACATTCATCACAGGGATTAACAGTAGATGGCCAGGTCTGGATCGTCGATGATAGAATTTCCTGGTCAAATTTAGTTTATCTAGCAGTTTCTCGAGTAAGAAAATTATCTCAGTTAGGTAGAATTAAATTTCACATAAGTGACGACGGCGGTAATTGAGTATCTCTCGGTATTATTTGTAATTCTTCTTTGGTAAATCCGCGTTGTGGTGCTAGTGAATCTAGAAAATAAATTGCTGGCCTTCCTGATGATCTTGTTACGGCTGATATTTTATGTGTCGTAACGCTCCAAGTTGGATCAGTTGCTCTTTTTCTGCCACCCTCGGCTTCCCCCTCCTTATATAAATATCTTACAATAACACTACCTAGCACAGGCGGAATTGTGGAACTTCGCTTTAGTGGTATATTTGGTTTTGTAATTGCAGTTGCGGGCTTCATTGATATTGTTCGTGTTACTTCGTTATTTAGTGCGTTAATCACGTGAGGTAATCTTGTTACCCAATCGTGAGATCGTTTATCTTGGATAAATTCTCTCGCGTATTGATATCCGAATAATCGTTCTGCAAGAGTTTTATTGAATCTCTCAACGATAGCTTGATTGTGATGAACACCTACAATACCGCGACGGATTTTAACATTATTCTTTTTCATCAGTGAAGTAACCGCGCCAAGAAATTCTCGACCTGGATCAACCTGGAGAAGCTTCGGCCATGTTAATGGAGATCGTGAATAAATTTCGCTAAACGCCTTAGCAATCTCTGTTGCTGTTTTATTCGATAACGGTTCCGCTTCCTTGTATCTGCTAGCGATATCAACAACCGTCAACACGTATTTATATGTGACTCCGTCGACGGTATCGTAAGGAAGAAACATAAGATCAGCCTGATGGACTTCATTAGGGACGCTGACAGAGAAACTCGCATATGATATTTTCTTAGGCGGAGGAAGATAAATTTGCCAGGCCGCCTGCCTCGATAGCCACGATTCAGCGACAGATTGCTTTACTTTTGCTGCCTTAGCAAGTTTGGCAATTGCTGATTTTCCTCGCCAAAATCCTCGCGGAGAATAATATATTTGCTCCATTATAAATTACCAGCACCTAGTACTAATTTACCTTTCATCGCGCCTTTTATTAACCAAGTTGCCAATTTCTCTTTGAAATTTTTATCAGGAATAGCATCTATTGCGTGAATTAATTTAATATCAGCGAGATGTCTTTGTTGTAAATCTCCGCTGCGATATGCAAGATCGTGATAGTAGCATGCGTTATCGATAGCGTTTACTGGATCCTCGCCAGGAT
Source organism: Sinohyriopsis cumingii (assembly GCA_028554795.2). Classification (NCBI taxonomy): domain Eukaryota; kingdom Metazoa; phylum Mollusca; class Bivalvia; order Unionida; family Unionidae; genus Sinohyriopsis; species Sinohyriopsis cumingii. The sequence goes on along the minus strand of JAPYKE020000096.1, from coordinate 3,155,271 downwards.
TTGGTTGATTATTATCGTTAAGTCTTATATCTAGCCTTGTACCAGGTCCGCAGTAATTATATCCTGGTAAATGTTTCTCTCCAGGATATTTCGCCCAAGGAGCTCCAGGCAGATTTGTTAAGGAGGTTGCGATGTCTCCTCCGGTTCTACTTTTTTTTTTACAAATCTAAACTTAATTGTCTTGCAAACTTCACATTCTCCCTTGATTGCATTTCTGTTGTTGCGTGTAACGACTTCGATTGGATTTATCGTAGCAGTTCGAGTGCGACACTTAACACAATATGAATCCATGTTATTCTAATAACATGAATGTAATTGATTTTTCAGCCACAAAAAAACGCGAGCAAGTAAAACATATCGAGGCATTACCAAATTCGATTAGAATGATAATCATTGGACCATCTGGTTCTGGAAAAACGCAATTGTTGCTAAATTTGATTATGCGATGGTTAAAATGGGACAAATTGTATTTGGTTGCGCCATCCGTTGATGATCAGAGATGTTATCAAGTACTAAAGGAATTTAGTGATAATACTGAAGATGGTACGATAGAATTCATCACGGACATTAATGAAACTCCATCAGTGGAAAATCTAAACGGTGATGTTAATAATCTTGTCGTTTTCGATGATGTGATGCTGGATAAGCAAACCAACCCAGCTAGGATATTCTCGCGTGGCCGACACAGGAACACCGATGTGATTTACGTGACGCAGCGATATACGCAAATTCCGAAGGTTATTAGAGATAATTGTAATATCTTATCAGTGTTCAATGGCGTTGATACTCACACGCTAAGGAATATCCATCAAACTTGGTGCAACGGCGATATGGATATAAATAAATTTAAAAATTTCTTCAGTCACGCTCAGGCAACACCACATGGTTTTGTCACGATTAATCTTCATGATCCACGTAGTAGGTATCGAGTCGGTCTTGATCAGATTTACTCATAAAATTGCAGCCGGAATTTGCAATCACAAATAAATTTTCCGACCCCCCCCCCCAAATTTTGTTGTTTTTTTTTATGTCTGAAAATACATCCCGGGGCGAATTTTCGCGGATTAATTTACGCAGGAGGGCTTATTTTTGCAATCTGAGGCTTCTACGGAGAAATGTTTGATGGGAGGCTTAAATTTATCTGAGCCACCTGGTCTGTACGACTTCCCTGCTGCTCTTATTTTGTTTGGATTTTATATATAATTAGAATATAAGATGAGGAAATATAACTTTTGTAAGGTCTCACTTGGAAGAAATATGATTGTCCCAATTTGTCAGTTTTTATTAGCATGTATAAAATAATTTTTTATTTTATTGAAATTGCAAATTAAAAAGAAAACAATAGAAAGTTTGCAACCAGTGTTGTAAGTATTCTAGGTGTTCCTTACTTTATTTACTTTTAATGAAAGTGTTGCAGGTGTGATAATTACAGGTGAATGTTATTGTTCTAACTGATATTTTGGGGGTTCAGTGAATCAGGGAAGGGTGGTCAGATTTTGAAAACAAATAAAGCCACAAAACTTGTCTGTTGCAAAACTCACCAGAAATGTCATATGTTCTATACGGTAACGTCTCATCTGAGCGCAAATCATTAGAGCTTATCACACTAGAGTGCAAAAAATATTTTTGTCCTACCAGAGCTAATCTTATTAGGCTGCATCCCATTAGAGCGCGAACAATGAAAAACACATTTGTTAACTGTAACTTTATATTTATTTTAAATGGGTTGATTTAGAATAAAAAATACATTTGTTAACTGTAACTTTATATTTATTTTAAATTGGTTGATTCAGAATATGGCTAATACCAGTTATCAGTTCAATAGCATCAATGTTCCCATCGTTGAACATTACCATTAGTATCTGAATGCGTTTTTCAATGTCTAAATATTTCTTGTTTGGAGGTACCACTTCTTCTCCTGCAGTGATTTGCAGTCGTATCTCTCTTTTCCAGTGTCTTCTTTTTTTTCTCTCTCTCTCTCTCTTCTCTCTCTCTCTCTTCCTTAAGTCTTCCTCTTTGTCTTCTCTCTTGTCCTCTTAATCCCTTTCCCTTTCTTCCTCCCTCTTGTCCTGTCTTCCTTTCTCTCTCTCTGCCACTTCCACTGTATCTGTCTTCCTCTTTCTTTCTCTTCCTCTACTCTCTTTCTTCCTGTCTTCTATCTCCTCTCTCTCTCTCTCTCATACATTCATTCTATGTCTATTCCTCTCGCTCTCTCTTTCTTCTCCTATCTCTTTCTTCCTCTATCTTCTATCTCCTCTCTCTCTCTATCTCTCACTCTCTCTGTCACTTTTCTTCTATGTCTATTCCTTTCACTCTCACTTTCTTCTCCTATTTCTTTCTTTCTGTCTTCCTCTCTTACTTTTTTTTTTCTCTCTCTCTCCTTTCACCATCTGCTTCTAGAACTCTCATATACTCCTCTTCCTGTCATTCTATCTCCCTCTGTCTCTCTCTTCTTTTCTTTTTCTATCTAAATTCCTTTCTCTCTAGCTCTTGCTCTTACTCTCTTCTTTCTCTCTGTGGTACACAAAGTACATAATTATAAATTGTAAACATTATTTTCTTGTACTTTTGAAATATAATTGTTATATTTTTATTTTAACAGATAAATACACATGGTGGACATGACAAAACATATGAGAAATGCCAGGAAGGGTATTACTGGATGGGGATGAAACAACATATAATAAAATATGTCACTGACTGCAATAAATACAATAGACTGAATCTAGGCCAATACAAGCAGTACCTCCTCTGAATTCCTTACCAGTGCCATCAAAAGTGTTGAGTTTAGTTGGAATCAATATTATCTGTCCTCTTCAATAACATACAGTGGGAACAAATACTGCAGCCACAGATACAATTTTTCAAATAGTCTGAGGATGAAGGTCTCCCCAACAAAAGTGCTGATGAAGTAAAAAAAATTCTACTTAATATCATATGTCGCCTTGGTTCTATCGATCAGGGAAAAGAGTTCACAAACCGTGCACTCAGTCTGGAATTTATTAACAAAACCTTGCAAATGACTATTTTAATATAGTGTTATAGGCTACTACTAAGAAGTATGAACAATAATTAAAAGCTGTATTTTATTCCATGTAGGTGATTGTTGAAAGGTTATTAGTCTGAAATTGTAATCTGTATTAAATTTAATGTAATGGCTCATTTGAAATAAATCCTATATGAGTTTGTTACATGAACTTATTACATGTATTATATTTCACATCCCCCCCCCCCCCATTTGTTAAGTGACCCTCTCTATGTATGGTATTTCACTTGTAGGCCTTAAGTATATTACGGTAGAACCCATTAATAATAAGAAACTATTGGGGGGGGGAATAATCAGCTAGCTGATTCTGGCCCTCCCCCCCCCCCTTTTTTGACCCATTACATGTATGATATTTCACGTGTGGACATTAAGCTTATTACCAATTAGTCCAGCGGGGGGGGGGGGATTGGCTAAGCTAAGTTAGCTATGTGAAAAAATTAGTAAATCAGTAGGTTAAGCAAACTAGGCATCGGTGATATTGTTGATAAAACTTTTTATCAAGGCTTAAATATGAAACTGTTCCCAAAGTTGTTTTACTTTTATATTGTCTTATAATGAGTTAATTAAAATAATATATCTAGACTGATCAATAATAGATTGTTCTGAGGAATGATAAAGTCCTAAGATGACCAAACATCTGGACCAGGTTTTTCTGTGGCTCCACCTTTTGTCAAGATAACTGGCTACGTTCCCTTATTGAAGCATGTTCATCCATGTCATAATTGTTGTGTGCAGGGTAAAACATGCTGTTTTATAATGTGACAGGAGTAGTGAAGGGGGACACTTTACGGACAATGGGAATTAGCATTAAAAACACCCTTGGGACACTTTACGGACAATGGAAATTTAACATGGAGAAAAATCGTGGGACACTTTACGGACAAGGGGAATTAACATGGGAATAAATCGTGGGACACTTTACGGACAAGGGAATTGAACATGGGAATAAATTGTGGGATACTATACGGACAAGGGAAATTTAACATGGGATTTTTTTTTTTTAAAAAAAGTTTTTTTAAAATTTAAATTTAAATTTAAATTTAAAAAAGGGGTAGGCAATTCAAAAGACTATCTCTTTTCGAGAAATATGGCTGGCCCTGAAAAGGGCCTTTGGGTTTTCTTCTTCTGCTTCTAATTTCTTCTTTTCCTCCACCAACTTCTTATTTTATCTCCAACACTCTTTCTCTTCTTTTTTTTCTCCTTCTCTTCTTTCTTCTCTTCCTCCTCTTCTTCTTTCTTCCTCTTCTCATTTTCCTCTTCTTTTTCAATTTTTTCGTTCCATGTTCTTATTCTTATCTTTTCCTCTTCATCCTCCTTCTCCTCCTTGATCTCTTTCATTACACCACTAATCTTGTCCTTTGCTTTCCTTAAATTGTTAATTTCCATCTTTACACGATGGGGACTATAGGAATAATGGTCTTCAACCAGTCTTAATAGCATCTGTTCCATTATTCCTAAGTTGTCTAAAACGTCTTGCAAGGTTTGTAATTTGTCCATTTGGTTTGACGCCATCTTCTTTGTATTCTTTGCAGAATGGTTTGAACGACGAATACTGTGGGTTCTTATACGAAAAGCGCGAACGTGAAGGAAAACATCCCCTAAAACATAAAATGGATCTTACCTAGATGATGACCGAACATCGCGCGTACGTGAAGGAAAACATCCCACTTTTCTCATTTCATATAATATAACCCTAACTATACTCTCCACATTTGCTAAGAAACCCATAATCTACTATTCACACCAACATACCTGAGCTCTTACAAACACACAAACACATACACTTCCACTTTTAATAAAGAGTTAGTGTTTATTTTCACACTACTCTACCTACATACATTGGCAAATCGATCGTTATTTCTTTTCTAGAGTATTGGGTAGCCCTGAAAAGGGCTGTTTTGTTTGGAACTTCATGGGCACCTGGTTAATGGTGGCACCTTCCAGGCCTGGCGCCACATACACATCTTATCCCCCAGTTACTTTTTACCTTTTGAGGGGAGAGAGCAGAGGCAGGATATGTTGCTTCAGAATCCCAATTTTCACTCTCTGGGATTTTGAAATTTCTTCTCTCCTTTTCCTCCTCCTCTTCTTTGTTTCTTCTTTCCTCTTTATATCTTCTTTCTTCTTCTTTGTTTCTTCTTTCCTCCTCTCTTATTCTTCCCTCCTCGACAATGGCTTCCGCGGCCAGTTCATTTAATATGCGCCTGGCATATTCCAGATGCACATGAAGCTCCAACAGTTTCTCAAGTCTCGTGTTCATTTTTTGCGTTGATCAATCAACAAGGGTAGCTCGACTGCCGAACGAGTTTCAATTTATAGTGAAAGCGCGTACGTGATGGAAAACATCCCCCTAAAAACATAAAATTCATCTTACCTAGATCATGACCAAAAACAACAACAACGCGCGGACCTAAAAGAAACACTCTCTCACTTTTTTATGCTACCCATCACTTCAATAGACTATCCACTTACGCAAAGCAATCCAATCTAACCCCTAATATACACCTCAAGCAGCCCAAAAAAACAAACATCATTTTAATCTACTATCCACACCAACCTACTTTATGACTTACAAACACAATCACTCAAACTCATACACTCACATTTTTAAAAGCTAGAGTTAGTGTTTATTTTCACACTACTCTACCTACACACATTGGCAAATCGATCGTTATTTCTTTTCTAGAGTATTGGGTAGCCCTGAAAAGGGCTGTTTTTTGTTTTGCTATGGCATTCTTTTTTTCAGTTTCTAAGAATGCGATGTCCTCTGAGGATAGACTTTCTGGCAATAGGTCTGCTTCTTCGGAAAGAGAAGAAGAATTCTTTGGTGTCGATACGACAATCGACAAAGCCTCTGTCAGCTTCAGGTTGCTGCTGCTGTTGTTGCTGTTGTTGCTGCTGTTGCTGCTGTTTTTGAAGTCTGTACTTCTCTGTCCATTCTTCTTTCTCCCTGTTCATTTCTTCTCTGAAGAGCTCTTCTATCAGGTCTTCAGTGATTTTTAACATTCTCACATTCTCTATTTCTTCTGGTTTCGGTATCAGACTGTGTCTGACCCTATGCAGATTCACGTAGGCTTCGTTGAGCTTAGCTAGTTTGGAGCACATCTTCTTAGGAGGATGAGTCGACAATGGATGGCTAGACTGGGAACAACCCGGTTCTTAAAGTGAAAGCGCGGACGTGAAGGAAAACATCCCCCACACGGTTTTCGAGCCGCAACGTTCATGAGAGGGATAGTAAGAAATGAAAGAGCATCAATCCAACATTCTTCTAGCTAAACAAACCACAAAGGCATTTTTTTCAAAACACAACATTTTTTATTCAAAAATCACTTAACACTAACTAACAACAACTCTAACAATAATCCAACATTATAACATCAAACAATTTTTTTCAAATACCAAACATTTTTTTTCTTCAAATACAATCTACTTTAAACAAGGCTGACAACGTTGTGAATGAAATTGTGATTTCCACTGTTGGAAATCATTAGGCCATTGATGGACACTACGTTTCCTAGCTTGAGACAAAAGATAAGCATAATGGTCACAAAACCATCGATCTACTTTCACATCGTTTCTAGCAGAAGAACGAGGATCAAAATGAGTCACTAAATGTTCTAAGGAATAGCCCAGGCTGCGATGATGCAGAAAATACACACAATATTGTCCACACACCAAGGAATCTGTGCCTTGTAATTTCACGTTACTGAATCGGGTGGTCTGAGCATTTCTTCTCATAAAGTCGATGATATCGTCTTCCAAAGGGGGCAATCCGTACGAATCGAAATATTCCACACAGCCTTCTTGAGGAAAGTAGACGGCTACCCAGTGGGTTCCTGGGAGATGACTATCGTCCGTGTTGATCACGTAAGCTTGATGGTCTTTAGGTTTGCGATGAGGGAGTTCATCTTTAGCACAGACGACAGGATTCCAAGAAGACGTATACGAACTGTGGTTCAAAAGGTAATAAAGTTCCCAGGTATCCATTGTTTTTGTGTTTGTTTTCTTCTTCACAGGTAATAATACGTTGTCAATTCGATCCTGACTTTTTGCTTGAAAATGTCTGACGAATAAACGGTTATTCGTTCTGTTTCCTCACTCTGATTCAGGAGAGCTTCGATACGATGGATCTCTTGAGTGGTTAATGCTGGACAAGAATGTTCACGCAAGTCTTTATACCACTGGTGCAACACGTCTTTGTTCGAGATGAGGCTCCAAGCTTCGTCCAGATACTCGTCCAATTTTTCTTCTTGACTCAACATCAGGCATTTATCGTGTTGAATTTGACTGGGATGATCGTTTTGACATCCATAGCAATTTTTCTTGATCAATTCCGTCATTTTGTCGACCAAGTGTTTGGCAAAACAGGAGACTAAATGGGCTTCTTGTTCTGGCCATCTCGACTTCATCAAAACTTCTTCGTCTTTGTCTTGAGATTCTTCTCCTTCCACGGTCTCCTTACATTCCATCTCCAAAGTTTCTCCACTAGGTAAAGAGGGATAACAGTCTTCCATGGCTTTCTAATAATCTAGAATGACTTCTCTCAAACTGTTGATTTCTATGGTATTATCGAATTCTGCATACAGGATGACGTTCACTGTCTGTTTCAGTTGTTCTGCAAACTGAAGTTCCACACGAATCTGGCCGGATTTTATAGGGTGGAAATGTCCCTCGTCGCTGCCTTGGTCTGGAGTGAAATCGAAAGCCCACAAAGCATAGCCTCCTGCATAATCCTCATACTCAATGCCGTGACTGGTGTTGTTTCCTAACTGGCCGGTGGCTTCGTACAGGGACAAGTACGATCTCAAGTAATTCAGTTTTTTGGGATCAAAGTCAGGTTCGAAAGGTCGGGTACACAAGGTCTTGTCATCACGACTGACTTCGACTTTCTTCACTAAAAAGTGTTGAAAGTTGAAAGGATTTTCTTTGAAGGCTCCGTTGAAGGCTGAATTCGTGACCATACCAAGGATCAAACGTTTGGGTAGCTGTCCTTGGAACAGATGATCTTCGGTTATGGATTGCAGTCCAGCTGAAATGGTGAACGTTTTCACTTCCACACGTCGGATGGGATACTTGGCAGTCGTTCTGCTCAACGTGTGACTGATATCGTTTGCCACTTTAGGTAACACTTCTACGCGTCGTACGTAGAGTTTGGCCTCCTGGATTATGCTTTTAGGAGCCTTAGCAGGATCAGCAGCTATCAAATGGAAAGCGGCACTGCTGCGATTCAGTCTCAAGCGGACATTGACCCCGTTCAGCAAATATTTCTCTTGCAACCACATGTCCAAATGCAAACGATCCATCAGTTCTAAACTCTTCTTCTCTAAGATTTTGCTTTCTCTTGCCTCAAAGCCGGAATTGCTTCCATCTGTTTTTTCTAACTTGCCCGCTTCGTCAGCTACCCACAGCACACAGGCATTGAGATGACTATCCTTGGCATCTATTCCGTACGTCAAGAGATTTTCCAAGTAGGCTCGGTAAGGGTATGTATCCATGCTGCTGCTGACTAGTTTGTTATTCAAGTACAAATCCACTGAGCTGAACAAGGAATGCATGAAATTGTTGACGGGAGCTATTTCGTCAGCGTCATCTACTCCACTATCATCTTTTTCTAGAACTTGGACTTTCAAGTACAAGTAACTGATATTCAGATCGATGTAATCTTCGGGCTGCCCCTTGATTTCAAATTCGATGGGAGCGGAATCGGTCAGTGAGGAGATGGGATTAAATTCCACCCATTGGGATTCTTGCATGGTCATCATGGTGGGGGGCATGGCAAACAGATCCAGTTCCGTCTTGGAACAGGCGCAAGACTCTCGGTGCATCATTTTTTGTTGTTGCTGTGTCTCAATAATCGAAAACGTCTAAGTCTCGAACGGTTCTTCTTTTCTTGGCCTTTCTCGCTTGAAGTCTGGTGAAAGGGTGTTTTCTTCTTCGTCGTCTCTTTCTGCCTTGTCCTTGCTGAATGCTTGACTCGGTAGCGTGCAGGGCATTTATAGGTGTGTCTCGTCGGCCCAAAATGTCTTTGCCCGTTTGCAGCAAGACATTTTTGCCTGCCCTCATGAAGGCTTCTTTAGGGTTTTGTTTGTCGATGATGACATTTTGGAGAAATTCTTTGCCTTGTGTCAGTGCCGCATCTTTCAAGGCGTGCAATCCGCGTGTCACCATCGGTTTCAACACTGGGGCCACCGAACGAAAGGCCGATTTTAACATGTCTCCTAAACCGTGTCCTCGCTGTCGAGCCACCCCTTGGTACACTGGATACATGACTTACTTACTTACGAGTCGTGAGAGAACCGTTTTCGAAAATGGAGTTTCACCGTGACTTTTCCTTTGGTGAATGGAATATTTTGTCCCAAATCTCCTTTTATAGTAATGTTGACCGTGTCCAAATACGACTTGCTGACCGGCAAATAGTGAGGATGGACAAATTCGCGGTGGACGTGGTAAGTGTTTCCACCTTCCTCGTCAGCGTTCGTGGCAGAATCCACTTTGAAAGGAATGACACGCAGTAACGGCACGGAGGTGTGTCCCACCACGTTGTATTCCACCACATCGGAATACACAAAGATCAAATTCAGTCCTTGGTTCAGTTCTACCGGGCTATTAAAATACTGGCCAAAAGTCACGTTGTCGTAAATGATGGGTAATTCGGGTGGTGTTTTTTGTTCTAATTTCTTCCTCAGCTCCATGTTACCGCCCAACATGTCAAACAATTCAGGACAAAATTCAATGGACACGATTTTACTTCGCTCAAATTTCATCAAGAAGCGACGAGCTACTTTGTGGTACTCCAGGGTGACACTTTTGTTCTTGACAATGTCAAAAGCTTTCCCAAACACGCCATTAAACCTGGAGGCTATGGCGCTGACCAAATGATGACCACTGAAATAATAGCCTGGGAGAATCACAAAGTGGTAGGTCCACGTTTTAGTTTTCTCATTATAGGTTTTATTGTCATATTTGACATTCTTATCCAAGTACTCTTGCAATGGCTCGTCATGAACTTCCACATCGAATTTATTTTGATTGGGAATGACATTGTGAACTTGGGTCGGGTGAATCATTTCCACTAAAGCCACTTCCCAATGGGCTTCGTGATCTAAGGGGATGGCTTGAGGTAATTTGGCCGTGTAACAGCACAACGTGTTGTTGGGAAACACCTCCATGGAACTGTCACTGGGTAAGGTTAAGTAAAATTGGTTTTGGTGACTCATAATTCCAGAGTTCTGTGACTGTCCGAGGGGTTAGTGGATGTCAGAGGCGTGTCTCCGCCCAAAATGGGGTTCTGGTTGTTATTGGAGTGGTGACTGACACTGGCACTGGACACAACGTTCCCGTTCGAGGAGAATTTCAGGGAGGGATTGGGAAGCAGGTAACCGATGCAACTGCTCAATAAAATGGTCCACAATTGTTTGTCTCCTTGTTGCAAACTCAAATTGGCGATGGCTGCCCCGATGACACAATACACCACGAAGATTTGGCAGAAAAAGACGATTTGCGTTTTAGGCACACGTTCTCCACACCACACCCACAAGGGTTGTTTTTGTAAATCTTGCACAGAAGAACTAGGGGAAGAAGGACTGGTCGACGTAGCTGCGTCTGATGTGTGAAAGGGCATGATGGTCACTTCTTCTTTTTATAGTCGATGACTTGCGAAGCGTCGATCCAAGAATCGAAACTGGGTGGATATCCTTTCCAACGTACTTTGACTTCTTTGACACGTCGTTTGCCCACTTTACGGGTTCTGCGTTCGAGAATGCTTTCGATGTCGTACACGTCGTCTTCTTTTTTGGTGACACGTTGTAACTCGGGCAAATAAAACGTTCCTTTGAGTACTTCTCCGTTCATGTCTTCCAATTTATAGACGGCAGGATGACGGCCATGCACTCGTCCAGTGACGCGAAACAATTCGGTCGTCCAGTTAGGTAAGTAACCTTTGTCGAAAGTGCGTTTGGTTTTGCCAATGCGCACCCAATCTCCTACGGCCAACTCTCCACTTTTCTTAGGGACAGCCCTCGTCGGGGACGTACCGAACAGGCGCTCGAACACCAGCACTTCGTTGTCGGGAGTCACGTCTTGCGGGGCACGTCCGATGCTTCGATGGTAAGATTGGTTGTACGCTTGCACCAGGTGCGGTAAGATGTCGATGTACTTCAGAGTGTGGTGATGCGTAAAATATTTCCACATGCGTTCTTTCAAAGTGCGTTGAAAACGCTCCACGATGCTGGCTTTGGTTTCGGGATTCTCGGTGGTAAAAAAATGAATGTCACGTTTCTTTAATTCTTTTTGGAAAGCTTGGTTCAGAAATTCGGTGCCTTTGTCCGTTTGCCATCGAAGAGGGTGACGACCGCTTTGTTTCAACACCCGTTGCAGGGCTCGCACTAACTCGCTGCTCGATTTGGAAGTCAAAGGCACGACCCAGGCAAATTTGGAAAAGACGTCGATGACACAAAACAAATATTTGTAACCACGATTGTAGCTGGCCAAATGAGAGACATCGGCTAAATCGGCTTGCCATTGATGATCGATACCTTCCACTCGGGTGCGACTTCTGGCAAACTTGCGTCGAATGGGTTTGTGTAAAGTGTAGGTAGCTTGTTCTTGTAACCATCGTTGCACTTGAGGTAAACGGAGACTTTTCAGTCGGGTTTTGGCAGCACGATACAATTTTTGAACTCCTGCGTAACCTGCAGGATGCGAGGGATCGTAGTAAATGCTAGCTAAGACTTTTTCCATTTTTTTGTGCTGATTGGTGTCTTAATAAGGCACCCACTCTTGGAAGAGGCTACTCTTTTTCTCTTGGGGTATTTTCTTGGATTGCAAGGCTTTGCGTGTGCGGCCAGCAATAGGTGTCGAAGAGGAGGAGGAGGATGTCTGAGCGGGGGATATCGGTTCTTGTTTCACTTCTGTCTTCACTTCTGTCTTCACTTTCTTTTTCTCTTGTGAGGAAGAAGGGGTGGCCATCATCTTTTTAATCCATCCAATTCTGGAGGTAGGTGGTGTTGTTAACTTGCGTACTTTTTCGGGTGGAGTTTGAAACCCTTCTTCTTCTTCTTCTTTTCCTTTTTCTGTCTTGACCACTGGTACTGGTACTGGTACTGGTACTGGTGATGGTGCTGGACTTTTCATCAAGGTCTTAAAATCTTTCAAAGTGGGTAGAGCTGTTTCGTCTAAAGCTTTCTGGTGAAAGAGTTGCAGTCTTTGTAAGAGTTGACCGTACTTTTGCGATTTTTCTGTTTCGGACAAATCTTGGCGATCCAGCAAGGATTGCAATTCGTGTTGTAACTGGGACATCTCGCTCAAATTGGGATTGGGAGGTAAATGCGGGGTGCGTTGTTCTTGCCACCGATGGTATTCCATCCATCGTTTGTAAGGCACTAAAGCTAGTTTTCGTCCTTCCATGGGGTTGTCAGGGATGAATTCTGAGATCTTGGGACTTCCGAAGGCCTTTTTATCTTGCTCCCATCAGTCCTCCCAACATGGTTCCCAAGACTCCTTTCAGTATGGGGCCTAACAAGAGAGGTAAAATACCTCCACGTTGGACCAACATCTTCTTTTTCTGACGAATGGGAACTTTCTTTTGAACCATTTTCCGAAGAACGTGACGATGTTTGCCTAAGCATTGTTTCTGGTGTTTGGACAAAGGGATAGTGCCTTTCAAAACGTTCAAACAACATTCGCACACGGTATCGATGACCTCTTTGGAGGCCGTTTGAATGAGTTTTTTTCGTAGGGGTGGAGAAGCTTTGGACAGGACAGATAACAGGTCCCCATGTTTGGCTAAACGTGGTGGTAGTCCTTTCCTTTTCTTTCCTTGGGGTTTTCTGGAGGGTGACATCTTTGAGTCTTTAGGAGCACCTAAAAACACTGATACCCTACTCGGTCACAGGCCTTTTTTATACTGGAACGCGTCGCCACTGATTGTCTTTACGTTTTATCAGTTTGAGGACAGGCATGACACGTCGTGCAGGGGTACGTAACGGACTAAATCGAGCCAGTTCTTGCTTGGACAAATCCAGTAAACTTTGTAACATGCCCGATCTTTCTTGAACTTTGATTTTGGGAGAAGGTACTTTGTGAGCAGCAGCCACTGCTGCTAAATTGGAAGGTCCTGCCACTGGGGAAGCTCTTTTGGGGGTCATCAACGGAGAAGTTCTTGGTGTGATCAACGTCTCCAAGTACTCTTCAGTTCCTGGTGACATCAACGGAGAAGTGGACAAACGTGAGGCTGCCGGAGACGTTGTGGCAGGTCGTGGCTTGCGAGTGTAAGGTTGCGTCCTGGCTGAAGTGCCTCTCTTGCGACTAGTTTTCTTCTGTGGACTTTTCTTTTTTTGAGGACTTTTTCTCTCTTTCTTTTTCTTGGGGCTTCTTTTCTTTTTCCGGGGTGATGGTGGTGGTGTCTGGTAAGAGGAGGGTCCTGCCACTGGAGAAGTTATTCTTCTTGGGGACCTGGTCTTTTTCTTTTTCTTCTTGGGGCTTCGTTGGACTTTTGTCTTGGGGATAACTTTGGGGGCATTAGGATCCCATCTTAAGAGTGAGCGAATGATGACCCCTCCTAGAGTACCGCTCCCTCCAGGTTTCAAAATGATTTGTTTTTTGGTTTGAGTGTCGATGCGGGGATCGGCCAGTTGGACCAAAGCGACTTTGTTTCGATCGAAAAAGCGTTGGGTTTGATGAGGAATCTGAATGATTCCTTGGAGTAATTGACGTGCCGTCACCGTGAACCATCGTAAGACTTCTTTGAGACTAGCTTCTAAGACACGGGCTCGTGTTTGTGGATCTTTTTCTCGGCTGATGCCATACAAGGCACGAATCAATTTGACGGGAAGATGTGACTGAAGGGACGTCATGTTCACACTGTGTGAGACAGACGAAAAAGGGTCTGAGGTTTTTATAGATTTTTTTATGGGGAGTGAAATGAAGTCGAGGACGGAGACGTGTACAGGACAGGCCCTCCGTCTTGGCACCAGTGGTGAAACAAGTGGGTACGAAATCGCAAATCCTCGGGGGTCGTAGGTTTCAAATCGACGAGTAAATAGGCGTGTGGAGTTTGAGTGGCATCGTCGTACGCCTGAGTCAGCCAAGGCGTTCCTAACTGTTTGGCTAAGACTTGCACTTGCGATTTATCTCGAGGGCTTTTAAACAAGACCACGTAATGCGCATTGAGACTGATGGTGCGATGGGCTTTACTTTGTTGAAACAAATTTTGGGTGATGTAAACGACACTGGCATTACGGTGATGCCCTTTGCGCGTGAACCACAATTTAATTTCTTCTTCGTCTTCTCCTAACATGTCGTCGAAAATGACCAAATGGGTTAGACGGGAGTCAGAGACGATGCCATCGTCTTCTTTAGGAATGCCTTCCACAAACACGATGGAATCGCCTTGACTTTCACGCAAGAGGCTGTACGCCGATTGCCACTCTTTGTAACACCACACGATCCGTTGAGGTGGCCGATCGATCAAATGATGTTTATGTTCGATCAAACGTTTGACGAATTCGGTTTTGCCTGAACCGCTAGGTCCAGCAATGAGCATGTTAAAGGGATGGCGAAGATACAAAGCCTCCCAACTGGCACGATCTAAGTGTTCGTCGATGACTTTGACAGTAGAGGAAGAGGGAGCAGAGACAGCAGAGGTAGCCATGGTATGAGAAATGTCACTTGTGACACGAAAAAACAAACAAGACAAGAGTTTATATACTTTTTTCAGAACACGTTTATTGAATGTTTCAAATATGAACACGAAAGACAAAAATACATACAACCCAAATAGTGATGTACAGGAATATAAAACACAGCAAAGCGATCAAAGTGAAATATAAACAAGTGTCTGTACAACATGTTTTGGTTAACCAAGATGTCCTAGGGACAGTGTGTAATGTTCTTACAGTTTCTACATGAGGTATTGTCACACAAGTGTCCTCCCGGAATGACCTTTCAGGCATGTCCATGACAGTCCTGTCCTGAAGCGAGTGGTTGTTCTCGGTGACGGGTTCTTCTGGCACCGTCACTAACACAGGTTGAAAAGTAACTTTTTTCCTTGAACAACTCTTGTGCATACTGGGCCACTTCTTGGGTCCAAGCCTCAAAACCCCCCTTTTTCCAATCACGAACATCTGTCCAATGAGGGTGTAAGTCACAAGCTACACACACATCGTCATACACGTCTTGGGTCGCTAAAAGTTGACGAATCTTTTTTTCCTGTTGAGGTCGAGAAGTATCCAGATGAAAACGCAAGGCTTTGAACAAAAGGAGTTTTTCGTGACCATTTAAGGCCATGGAGGTGGTAAGTACTGATCGTAAAGAGTCCACAAAGAATCGGCTGGTAAACGAAATCCCAGAAAACAAGTCACTAAGACACACACCACTTGTCGTCCAAAATTGAATGGATACAGTTCTTGTAATAATTGATGGTAATGATCCACGGTTTGAATATGGTCATTGAGTTCCTTCCACGGAATCTGTTGGATGACATGTGACATAAGTCGTGGCATGGCAGCCTGTTTTTATAGTCTCTTTGTTTCGGAAACAATACACGTACTTTCTAGCCAGAGATCTTCGTTCTCCAGTAGGGAATCTAAATCTTGCATACTGTAACCGAAACTTCAGAGTTCGTTTAGAAGTTTCCTCTTCCTCTAAGTAGATTCCACGTAAAATATGTTGATAATCCTTTAACTTGTCTTCCTCAATGTATTGCTGTAGGTGAATCTCGAAGTAACCAAAATAATGAACGTTTCGATCATTCACTAACTCAAAGTGTTGAACAAGGTCTGACCACTGAAACAATTTCTGACGAATCAGTTCTCTTATACCATTCAGGTACCAGTGGTTAAAGATCTGGTGACGTAACGGATGCAATTGTTCTTTACGTTTGACTTGTATTTTCACCAGCTCTCGGTAAATGCGTTCTCTCAACTCCACAGGCAAAGCACGAATGTTCTCTAGCAAAGTATCCATGAATAGGTCATACTAAATCCTCTTTGGTCTGACACAAGAAATGTACTCTTTGCACAAACATGGTTTCACTTCAGTGTCGAATTTAAATCGTTGAGTCACTAATCTACACATTACAATTCGTTCAGAAGTTTCCTCTTTCACCAAGTTGACATTGTGTTCAAGATGTTGGTAATTCGTTAACTCTTCCTCTGGAATTCGATGCAGTACGTTTACAATGATGTAACTACAATCGTCCATACCAAACCAATCCTTTTTAAAACTAGAGGATCGTTGATCAATGTCTGTCCGATGGAACACTTTCAATTGAATCAATCCTTGTATAGCCTTCAGGTACCAGTGGTTCAAACACCGGTGACGTATCGGATGCAATTGTTCTTTACGTTTCACTTGTATTTTGACCAGTTCTCGATAAATGCGTTCTCTCAACTCCACAGGCAAAGCACGAATGTTCTCTTGTAAAGTATCCATGAACAGATGATTATGGTAAAAAGTTACTATAATGTCTCGGTCCCACTAAGGGTAAGTAATGACAATTCGGTGACCATCGAGCATGTTCAACGAAGGCCGAATCTTGCGGTTCCCAGTGGTGAAGTGACACACCGCAACTGAAGCACTTGACTTTATCTCCTTCGCCCAAGTAGAAAAATCCGGCTCTGGCTAATTCTTCGGGGGTCGGTCCTCCCAGATACTTTGGCCATTTTCCTTTGAACGATTGAAGACGATTTTCAAAGTCGCAGTATTCCGACAAACGCACAGGAAACGAATATTCGTTTTTCACAGGTTCGTTTCGATGAGGGTTGAGTGAAATGGGTAGGAGTTTGCTCAGGGCTGGATGACATCCGTAGGGAGGTAAACGTGAAGGTCGACATTCCCCTTTAAAACGAAACCCAGTAAAATGTCCAAGAGGACGAGCAGCATCGCTTTCGCATCCCACAGGTTTGACACGCACAGCATCACTTTCCATGACAGGGGTAGGGGTACTAAAGTTCCCATGATGCTTTACGGCATCGCTCAGGTCACAAGGTACAGCATCGGTCCCATCGCAAGGCTCACAATCGCACTCGTCTGCAAACTCCGTTACGCAATTACAATGGTAACCACATGGACAATCGCAGTTTCCTTCCGGACATTTTCCGTCGCAATGCATGGGTCTTATCCATCCAATATTAGTCACACTAGAGGAAGATACAACTTTTTTACAATCCCCAAACTGGAACGATGTCTTTTTCAAAGTATTCATCTTGTTCGCTCGGTCTTGGTAGTCACAATGAACTATCGATCTTGACCATAGCCCCCTTTTTATACTAGTCGCAATGCAGTCTCCAGCTTGTACATCTTTCCTTTTTTACGTTTTTTATGTCTTGTTTCGGAAGGTACCGTCTCTAAGGTACCGTCAACATTGTACCGTAGTGTAATGGGTGGAAAGGCCATAGAAAGGTAAGGGCAGTGCGGAGACCATCGAGTATGTTCCAGAATAGCTGAATCTTTATAGATACATAGATCCATTCATAACTTCAGTCCGCAAGCGAAACACTGTACCTCGTATCCCAATCCTGACTCAGGTCCCAAGTAGACAAATCCTGTTCTAGCTAAAACATGCGAAGAAGGTAATCCTTCCCTATCCGTAGGCCATTTCTGAAACGTGTCCAATCGACGGGCACAATCACAATAGTCAGGTAAGAAGACTGGAAAATGGTAGGGTTTGAACTTGGAGTTCTCATCGGGTTTCTCACTCGATTCTTGCTGTGGCGAAGTCATCTTTCTCGTAACTATCCTCTTACAACCAATGTTTTATACCAACGTGTCCATACGGTAAGGTGAAATGATTGGGAAGTCGCACTCGCTTCTGGTATACAATTTGATAGACTTTTTCCAAGGGTCGACTGACGATGTGGTGAGTAGGTAAACGTGCAATCTTGTTCGGTTGATAGGTGGTCACTTTAAAGTTTCCATCCTCTCCCGATTGCAAGGCTTCTTTCAATACCCCAAAGTTGACCACTCGACTGGTACGATAATTCAGAGTCAGTCCTTTCACTTTGCACGTCGTGTGCACTTCTCCTTGTTTGTCCCGGTATTCGTAGCCGTAATTTTTGGGACCGCCACTGACGAAACTTAGAATCTTGTCGTCGGGATGCTCGTCTGTCCAGGCTCCTAAACGGTCTCCTTCGATGTTAGGGTGATGTTGAATCGGGTGATGGATGTAAATGCAACTGTCCGTGTCAAAGTACAGGACGCGTTCTTCTAACAGTTCTAAAGCTTCGTACAATTTTAAGCGAGCATGGGCTGTCACGTAAGCCGCAATGATGACATTTCCAAAAGGGTCGTCTTGTACAAAGTCCAGATCTTCTTCGTAATTGACCAAGATCAAATTCTCTCGAACGACGTCCACGTGTTTCATGTATTTGGTTTTGTCGTGAATCATCTGGAAGTAGCGGGAAGGTTCTGTCAAATATTCCGTCTTGGGTAAACACGGTCGTTGTGCCATTTTACCCCACAAGCAATTTAACATCACTTTGGCAAACGATCTCCTGCCTTCGTTTTTCTCGATGTGGTCTAAAGAGATGCCTTCTTGTTCGTAGTATTTCTCTTTGAATTGTATTTGGTCTTCGGGAGTGTGACACCAGGAAGGATAGCCGCTGGCTTCTTGCTTCAGTTTCAAAAAGGCATCCACGTAGTCGGCGAAAATGCCTTTCTGAGTAGGGTCACCCTTGTGGTATTGTTGTGTCTTGGGAAAGTGGCAAATTTCGTACACTTCTAACAGTTGGTATCCCATGTCCAGAGCTTTGAACAATTCTACGCTGACCCAGGTTCCCGTCAAGGCCCGTTCTTCCTGGCTGTGCTGACAAGGTTGGTCTTGGTTGCACGTTTCGGCACAAGTACGGCACAAGGGAAACATCAATTTGCCTTGACAATGGTGAGGTAAGACGGGATGGTAGAGGTTCGTGGGAGGCAAAACTTTGCACTTGATCAAGCCTTCGTATTGTCGAATGTTTTTCAGGTCGATGTGTTCCGTCAGCAATTGTGGGTGCCCTACGGGAAAACGACAATATTTGCACACGTAGGGATACAGCGAACACACGTCCAAGTATTTGATTTCTTCTCCTTTCTCTTCGTCGGCTTGGTACAGCAAACAGGTGGCATTGGTCCTTCCTCCGTACAAACTATCCCTCGGGTTCAGCGGGTCCACGAACTGGTAACTTTCCACGAGGCGTTTAAACTCGGGATCGGTTTTCATACGGTGATCGTACTCGTGTTCCCACATTTCCACCACTTGGTATCCTTGCTGTTCCAACTTTAGGCGCCGCTGACAAGTGTCCTGGTACAAGTCTTCCATGGTTCGTTGCAAAAACTGATTTTTAGTGCCACGGTCAGGGTAACAGACGGGACATCCGTGAAATAAGCAACCGTTAAACTCGTACACGATCTTGGGGTTTTCTAAGTCCCAGCCATCGACCGAATACGTTCCGATGGTCTTTTCGCCCCCTCCGTTGCGGGCATGCTGAATCCACTTGTCTTCCTTGTCGCACAAGTAATGTAACCAACGTAGGGCTTTGACCGAGTATTGACGTTTGACAAAGTGGGTCGTTTGAGGACTGATGACAGCCACGGTCTTTTCAGGCATGAATCGTTGTCGATACACTAAGGAACACGCTTTGGCAATGGTGCAAGCTTCTTTCAAAGGATCGACCCCTCCGTGTTCCATGAACAGTTCTCGAAATTTTCCACAGCAACGCCGTAAAATGTCCACGTCGGAACGACAATACTTTAGCATTTCTTCCTGAAAGTCGAAAGGGTCCGAGGCGTGAGCCTGGTACCAAGCGTAGAAAGCTTCTCGTTGTTCGGTACGCATGTTGTCGGGGTCGTAATAGTGAGCCTCGGGCAAATGGGGTAGAACGGAGTGTTGATTGGCTTCCGTATTGAAAAAGTGTGGAAAGTACCCTTTAGCCATTTCTGTCATTCCAAACGTTTTAGGCATTCGACTCAAAGGCATGGCCAAGTAACTCATCGAATCTTTAAACTGCACTTGTCCCACTTGCATGAAAATGATTTTGGCTCCGTTCAAAGTCACTTTAGGACGTTCGGTGCCTTGTTCCGTATAATATCTGAGAAGAAACTGTCCATCGTATCCGGAGAAATTGTGAGCCATCACCGTGGCATGACGATGACAATCTCCGTAACGTTCGATGTCCTCTTGGCTCCACGTCTTGTCGACGGGGTCTAAGGCCCATTGGGCAAAATCGGCTAACGTGTTCGGTCCCCGAAAGATTTTTTCACGCCCTCCGGGTATCTTGCTGCAGTGAGGGCAATGACTGAAGATAGGTTCTTGAATGCACTTCTCGCACGCTCGATGAGCCACGCAGAAATTAGGAATGTGAATGCCAGTTTCTTGCATGCATTTGAAATCGAAAAAGATGAAATTGCCTTTCTTCTTGTGACCGTCCTCTTTCTCTGGTGGGGGTTGGTATTTTTGCACGTAACATTGGTGTTCCAAGTCCACGATGTGGTGACAAATGTGACATTTTTTCTTTCCTCGACATACGTGTGCCTTGGTATTATTGGTACGTATGACTTGTTCACACGTAGAGCACAATCTCAGCAGTTGACAAGCGCATTTCTTCTGTGAACCTTGCGTTTTCAGATGTTGTTGGTAACAGGTAGGGCTGACAAACGTGCGCAGACAAGTGGAACAAGGCACTGGTTCTTCGCTCAGACAGGGTGAAGAGGCCAAACATCCTGTGCATTTCGATCCACAATGCTTGTGTTGCTCTCGATTGTTATAACCATGGTCACATTTCTCACAGTAATAACCGTATTTCAGGAATCCGGTGATACTGGTAATGGTATCGAAATGTTCATCGTGATGATAAAGGTGAATGTATTTTCCGTCCTTAAAATCTTGACCTCGAAACAACAGAGGCCCGCGCACTTCTTGAGGGTGCACTTTCAAGGTGTAGCGTGGAGCTAGGGCATCTTGCAATTTTTGCATCTCAGGAATGCCACAGGGTGTGTCTTTGGACAGGCCAGCTTGTTGCAACAGGAGTTCTGCTTCGTTTAGTTGCTTGGCTCGATTGGAACGTTGAATAGTGTCCCAGGTTCTTTTCCATTCTACCGTGTCGTTCTTGTCGGCATAGGTTCGTCCCACCACGATGGCACGGGCTAAACACATCTGGTCATGAGAGTTGTTAATTCGGACGAGACTCTTTTTGGTGTTGCGAAGGTCGTCCACCAATAACATCTTTTTGCGTCCTGTCCCTTGAGGAGGAGAGACGTGGGTCATGTCCAGTGTGGCTTTACCATCGGTGATGTCAAACTGATCATTAGATTGTTGTACGTGTTGAATCTTGTCCATGACTTTGGAAGCAGTCAATTCTGCAGGGGTGCTAAACTCGATCCAAACAGGGGATTTCAAACCGTCGTGTTGTATGGAAAGTCTCAAACGATCGTCTTCTTTGGGTTGACATTGTCGCTTGAGTGCAGTGAGCAAAGAATCCCACACCTCAGTGATGAACACTTCTGCTTTCTCTAACGGCACTTCAGCCTTGAAATCTTTAAACTTCACCGTGTATTTGTAAGCCGTGGTTCTAAATTTTCTAGAGGAGCGCTTTTCCGTCTCTCGAATGTGATAGTACTTTTCAGGGTTGACAAAGGGTGGTGAACTTGGTTTAGAGGGTTTGGATTCTGGTTCACTCATGTCCTCTTCAAAATCACTGGCATGAATTTGTGCCAAGATTTCAGCCCTGGTACGAGGCGATAGATCACGTTTCTGCCTCTTACTTTCTTCTTCTTCTTTCTTCTCGAATGAATGGGATCGTTTCATCTTGAAAGCAAAAAGTCAAATGACTCAAGTTCAAACACCATAAACTACTTTATAGTCCTGGCAGACCAGCGTATATAAAAGGGTGTGTGTCTTGTCCTTTCACTATTCATTTCACTCTCAAGCCGAGCACAACGATGGAAGAGACTGACCAGATGGAACGTTTCGTCAGAGCTTTGCGAGGGGTCATTAGAAAATTCTCTTCAGACCAGCCTACGGACTACTCTCCTTCCTTTAGAGATAAAAGTCAAGATACTTGCTATATCTGTCAGAAGAAAGGGCATTGGTCTTCAGAGTGTCCAGACCGTCAAAAAAGAAAAAAAACAGGGACTAAAAGAGACAAAAGTGAAGATACCTGTTATTATTGTCAAGAAAAAGGACATTGGTCTCCAGATTGCCCCAAAAAGAAACAAGAGGAGTCAGAAGAAAAGAGGAATTCTTCAGAAGAAGAGAGGGATTCTTCAGAGGAAGAGAGGGATTCTTCTGAGGAAGAAAGAAGACAGGTGAAGAAAAAGAAACAGGAGAAAAAAAGAAGAAGGGAAGAAAGCGAGGAGGAAGAAGAGGAAAAGAGTGTGACGGTGAAGAAATTCAAAAAACAGAGAGACTAAACAAGGAGAAAAGAAGAAATCAATGAACTTATTATTAAAGTGTTGTGTTATAAATTGTGAATTGGATTGTAAAAAAATGGAGAAAAGAATAAATGAATGATATAAGGTAAGTGTCTTTGAGTTGTGATTTTAAAATAAGAAGCTACACTCACGCACTCATACACAGACACGTACTATAAGGGTAAAATGGGTGAGTTTTTTTGAGTTATTGGCAAATTGAAATTGTATTTCTTTTCGAGAAATGTGGGTGGCCCTGAAAAGGGCCTTTTTTCTTCATGGTGTAGGGGTGAGTTTAAGCAATCAATTTTAACTGCCTTAAGCCTTTGCCACGGCCAAGGCCTACTTCTGGACTGCGTAATGTTGATGATGATTGGGTTGAAATCACTAAGGGTGGTACGGTAGGCTTAGTCACAGGGTTGACATGTTTGGCTCGGGAAGGTCGTATTCTCTTCGGTCGTGATAAAGAAGTCTGATACATTTGTTTCAGACTTCTTAACTCCGCTAAAATGTCCAACAGTACCGTGACCGTTTGATTTTCACCCTCTTGTTTCTTTGCTGCTACTTCTTCTTGCTGTTGTTTTTTTCTTACCTCTTCTTCTTGTTGCTGTTGCTGTAGGAGAAAAGCCTGTTCCGCTTCCTTTTGTCGTTGTATAAATTTCTCCAATTCTTCTTTCTGTCTCTGTCTAAAATTCTCCACTTGCGGTAATGAAGAAGGTAACGAAGGTTCCGGAACAAATTCTTGCGAGGAGAGAAAATCCACAAAATCCCAATTCACCTCTTCTGAAAGTAAGTCCGGGTTCCCTTGGGCAGTCTCCCCTGCTGGTGCACCCCACTGGATCGTTTTCTGAGTTTCCGTCATGTTGAATCACTGTCGCATAGATTGACTGCACACAAGCGCTAGCGAATCTATATTGACTACGTGACGTCACAGACTGCTCTCTTCGGATTGGATGCGAGCTGACTGAATTCTGTAACGCGTGTTAGGATTGGTAAATGAACTCAATCCGTTTCAATCCTTCCTCCGCCTATAAATAAGCGCCGTTCAATGCATTGATTCACCTGTTCTCGTCGCTTCAAGATGTGGACTACAGTTGAGTCATCCACCCTTGTGTCTTCCATGATGTTTCGGACAGACTTGCTCATGTATGTCCGATCGAAGTGGACCGTTGTCCACAGGACAAACACCAGCCTGTGGATACGTAGGATCTACGTCGAAAGACAAGGATGCCTGAAAAGAGTGCTGATGTACGGATCAACAGTAAGACGCAGCCTAAGGACAAGAAGAAGACCAATGCGGTGCCATTTATGTTAATGAATACATTAACATAAAACCCAAAGGCCCTTTTCAGGGCCAGCCATATTTCTCGAAAAGAGATAGTCTTTTGAATTGCCTACCCCTTTTTTAAATTTAAATTTAAATTTAAATTTTAAAAAAACTTTTTTTAAAAAAAAAAAATCCCATGTTAAATTTCCCTTGTCCGTATAGTATCCCACAATTTATTCCCATGTTCAATTCCCTTGTCCGTAAAGTGTCCCACGATTTATTCCCATGTTAATTCCCCTTGTCCGTAAAGTGTCCCACGATTTTTCTCCATGTTAAATTTCCATTGTCCGTAAAGTGTCCCAAGGGTGTTTTTAATGCTAATTCCCATTGTCCGTAAAGTGTCCCCCTTCACTACTGACAGGAACATTATATTTTTATTTCTTCATACAAAATATTTGAAAACAGTTGAGTGAATTCATTGCACTTGGTAACCATTTTATTAGTCTTATATGAAATGAGGCTTTATATACAATACTTCAAATTTTAACTATTTTATCATATACTGTTGTGTTCGTTTAGAAAGTTTTATAGAAATTATAACTAAGCAACTGTAGTAGTAAGTAGGGATACTAGACGTACAATGGGAATTAGCATTACAGACCCCTCCTGGGTCAATATACGTAGAAGGGAAATTTAACATGGCGAAAAATCGTGGGTCAATATACGTACAAGGGAAATTTAACATGGCGAAAAATCGTGGGTCAATATACGTACAAGGGGAATTGAACATGGGATTTTTTTTTTTAAAAAGAAATTTTTAAAAAAGGGGTAGGCAATTGAAAAGTCATTCTCTTTTCGAGAAATATGGGGCCCTGAAAAGGGCCTTTGGGTTTTTCTTCTTCTTCTTCTTTTAACTTCTTAACTTCTTCCACCATCCTCTTATTTTGTCCATCATTCCTTTCTTCTTCTTTTCTGTTTCCGGCATCCAGTCCGGGTGGCCCATGGCCCGGAACTTCTCTTGGATTTTCATCCAGTTTTCATTTAGTTTTTCTAGTTCTTCCTTTTTTTTTCTATTTTCTTCTTCTTTTCTTTCCTTTGACCACTTTTCTTTGATCTTCTTGACCTCTTCGGTCAGCACATTCCTCATTACTTCTTCCGCTTTCTTAAGTTTTTCTAACCCCCACTTCGCGAAACACCAATCTGTCCATTCTACAATGTCTTCTAGAAAGCACCTTGCACTCGTCACATGAACTATCGCTTCTTTTAACTTACCCACTTTCACATACGGTGGGTTAATTAAACCTCTGATTCTCTTCTCCTCATCCTCTATCATTTCTTTTACAATATTTACGGATAAGTGGAGGCTGGTTACTTGTCTTGAGACGAAGTCTTTTATCACTGCATACCTCCATTCCTGTTCAACCCTTTCTGCTACACTCAATCCATCCACCATCCAACACCAACTTCCCATAAGATCGTTGTATAAAGCTGAAGCTGCTGGCATCTTCTTGTTTGCTTATTCCGTAGAATGGGCTCCATTGGCCAACACTGTTAGTTTTATACTGAAAGCGCGGACGTGATGGAAAACATTCCCTAAAAAACATAAAATTGATCTTACCTAGATCATGACCAAGCAACGCGCGGACGTGAAGGAAAACATCCCCCTACTTTCTCATTTCATATAATAAAACCCAAACTATACTCTCCACATACGCTAAGAAACCCATAATCTACTATTCACACAAATATACCTGAGCTCTTACAAACACTAACACACAAACACATGCCCTCACATTTTTTTAAAAAGAGTTAGTGTTTATATTCACACTAATCTACCTACACACATTGGCAAATTGATGGTTATTTCTTTTCTTGAGTATTGGGTAGCCCTTAAAAGGGCTGTTTTTTTTAAACTCCAGATGCACTTATCTAATGATGGCACCTTACTGGCCTGGCGCCACACACGCATCTTCTTCCCCAGTCTCCTTTCACCTTTCTTCTGGGGAGCGCAGAGGGAGGATGATTCGCTTCAGCACCCCAATCCTCTGTCTCGGGAATATTGTACGACATCCTCTCTCCTATTTTCTTTTCCTCCTCCTCTTCCCTCTGTCTTCTCTCCTCCTCTTCCTTCTTTATTCTTTCCTCTTCTACTATAGCCTCCGCGGCCAGTTCATTTAACAGGCGCCTGACATATTCCAGATGTATCTGGAGTTCAAGAAGTTTGCTTATTCTGCTATTCATTCTTGTGTTGATCAATCAACAAGGGTAGCTAGACTGCCGAACGAGTTTCAATTTATAGTGAAAGCGCGGACGTGAAGGAAAACATCCCCCTAAAAACATAAAATTGATCTTACCTAGATCATGACCAAAAAAAACAACGCGCGGACCTAAAAGAAACACTCACTCACTTTTTTATGCTACCTATCACTATTTTAAATTTTTTTATAAATCACTTCAATACACTATCCACATACGCAAAGCAATCCAATCTAACCCCAAATATACACCTCAAACGCCAAAAAAGACATCATTTTAATCTACTATCCATACCAACCTACTTGAGCACTTACAAACACAAACACACAAACGCATACCCTCACATTTTTTAAAAAAGAGTTAGTGTTTATATTCACACTACTCTACCTACACACATTGGCAAATTTATCGTTATTTCTTTTCTAGAGTATTGGGTAGCCCTGAAAAGGGCTGTTTTTTTTGTTTGCTATGGCAATCTTTTTTAGTTTCTAAGAATGCGATGTCCTCTGAGGATAGACTTTCTGGCGATAGGTCTGCTTCTTCGGAAAGAGAAGAAGAACTCTTTGGTGTCGATACGACAATCGACAAAGCCTCTGTCAGGTTCAGGTTGCTGCTGCTGCTGCTGCTGCTGTTGTTGTTGCTGCTGTTGCTGCTGTCTCTGAAGTCTGTAATTCTCTGTCCATTCTTCTTTCTCCCTGTTCACTTCTTCTCTGAAGAGCTCTTCTATCAGGTCTTCAGTGACTTTTAGCATTCTCACATTCTCTATTTCTTCTGGCTTCGGTATCAGACTGTGTCTGACCCTATGCAAATTCACGTAGGCGTCGTTGAGCTTAGCTAGTTTGGAGCACATCTTCGTAGGAGGATGAGTCGACAATGGATGGTTAGACTGGAAACAACCCCGGTTCTTAAAGTCAAAGCGCGGACGTGAAGGAAAACATCCCCCACACGGATTTCGAGTCGCAACGTTCAATGAGTGTCATGAGAGGGATAGTAAGAAGTCAAAGAGCATGAATCAAACATTCTTATAGCTAAACAAAAGACAAAGACATTTTTTTTCAAAACACAACATTTTTTATTCAAAAATCACTTAACACTAAGCAACAACTTTAACATATTTCAAACATTAATCCAACATTATAACATCAAACATTTTTTCAAATGACAAACATTTTTTCTCAATTGACTGTCTACTTTAAACAGGGCTGACAACGTTGTGAATGAAATTGTGACTTCCACTGTTGGAAATCATTAGACCATTGATGGACACTACGTTTCCTAGCCTGAGACAAAAGATAAGCATAATGGTCACAAAACCATCGATCTACTTTCACATCGTTTCTTGAAGAAGAACGAGGATCAAAATGAGTCACTAAATGTTCTAAGGAATAGCCCAGGCTGCGATGATGCAGAAAATACACACAGTACTGTCCACACACCAAGGAATCTGTGCCTTGTAATTTCACATTATTGAATCGGGTGGTCTGAGCATTTCTTCTCATAAAGTCAATGATATCGTCTTCCAAAGGGGGCAATCCGTACGAATCGAAATATTCCACACATCCTTCTTGAGGAAAGTAGACGGCTACCCAGTGGGTTCCTGGGAGATGACTGTCGTCCGTGTTGATCACGTAAGCCAGATGGTCTTTAGGTTTGCGATGAGGGAGTTCATCTTTAGCACAGACGACAGGATTCCAAGAAGACGTATACGAACTGTGGTTCAAAAGGTAATAAAGTTCCCAGGTATCCATTGATTTGTGTGTTGTTTTCTTCTTCACAGATAATAATAAGTCGTCAATTCGATCCTGACTTTTTGCTTGAAAATGTCTGACAAATAACCGTTTCTTCGTTTCGTCTCCTCACTCTGATTCAGGAGAGCTTCGATACGATGGATCTCTTGAGTGGTTAATGGTGGACAAGAATGTTCACGCAAGTCTTTATACCACTGGTGCCACACGTCTTCGTCCGAGATGAGACTCCAAGCTTCGTCCAGATACTCGTCCAATTTTTCTTCTTGACTCAACATCAGGCATTTATCGTGTTGAATTTGACTGGGATGATCGTTTTGACATCCATAACAATTTTTCTTGATCAATTCCGTCATTTTTTCGACCAAGTGTTTGGCAAAACAGGAGACTAAATGGGCTTCTTGTTCTGGCCATCTCGAGTTCATCATGATCACTTCTTCTTCTTTTTCCACGGTCTCCTCACATTCCTTCTTTAAAGTTTCTCCACTAGGTAAAGAGGGATAACAGTTTTCCATGGCTTCTAATAATCTAGAATGACTTCTCTCAAACTGTTGATTTATATCGTATTATCGAATTCTGCATACAGGATGACGTTCACTGTCTCGTCCAGTGGCTTTGCAAACTGAAGTTCCACACGAATCTGGCCTGATTTTATAGGGTGGAAATGTCCCTCGTCGCTGCCCTGGTCTGGAGTGAAATCGAAAGCCCACAAAGCATAGCCTCCTGCGTAATCTTCGTACGTAATGCCGTGACTGGTGTTGGTTCCTAACTGGCCGGTGGCTTCGTACAAGGACAAGTACGATCTCAAGTAATTCATTTTTTTGGGATCAAAGTCAGGTTCGAAAGGTCGGGTACACAAGGTCTTGCCATCGCGACTGACTTCGATTTTCTTCACGTCGAAGTGTTGAAAGTTGAAAGGATTTTCTTTGAAGGCTCCGTTGAAGGCTGAATTCGAGACCATACCAAGGATTAAACGTTTGGGTAACTGTCCTTGAAACAGATGATCTTCGATCATAGAATGCTGTCCCTTGGGAATGGTGAACGTTTTCACTTCCACACGTCGGATGGGATACTTGGCAGTCGTTCTGCTCAACGTTTGACTGATTTCGTTACCCACTTTGGGTAACACTTCCACGCGTCGTACGTAGAGTTTGGCCTCCTCGATTTTGCTTTTAGGAGTCTTAGCAGGATCAGCCAACAAATGGAAAGCGGTATTGCTGCGATTCAGTCTCAAGCGGACATTGACCCCGTTCAGCAAATATTTCTCTTGCAACCACATGTCCAAATGCAAACGATCCATCAGTTCTAAACTCTTCTTATCTAAGATTTTGATTTCTCTTTGCTCAAAGCCGGGATTGGTTCCATCCAATGCGTCGAACTTGGTCGCTTCGTCAGGTTCCCACAGCACACAGGCATTGAGATGAGTATCCTTGGCATCTATTCCGTACGTCAAGAGATTTTCCAGGTAGGCACGGTAAGGGTAAGTATCCATGCTGCTGCTGACCAGTTTGTTATTCAAGTACAAGTCCACTGAGCTGAACAAGGAATGCATGAAATTGTTGACGGGAGCTATATTCTCAGTGTCATCTACTCCACCATAATCCTTATCTAGAACTTTGACTTTCAAGTACAAGTAACTGCTATTCAGATCGATGTAATCTTCGGGCTGTCCTTTGATTTCAAGCTCGATGGGAGCGGAATCGGTCAATGAGGAGACCGGGTGAAATTCCACCCACTGGGATTCTTGCATCGTCATCATGGTGGGGGGCATGGCAAACAGATCCAGTTCCGTCTTGGAACAAGCGCAAGACTCTCGGTGCATCATTTCGTTCTGTTCTTTCTCAATAATCGAAAACGTCTAAGTCTCGAACGGTTCTTCTTTTCTTGGCCTTTCTAGCTTGAAGTCTGGTGAAAGGGTGTTTTCTTCGTCGTCTCTTTCTGCCTTGTCCTTGCTGAATGCCTGACTCGGTAGCGTGCAGGGCATTTATAGGTGTGTCTCGTCGGCCTAAAATGTCTTTACCCATTTGTAGCAAGACACTTTTGCCTGCCCTCATGAAGGTTTCTTTAGGGTTTTGTTTGTCGATGATGACATTTTGGAGAAATTCTTTGCCTTGCGTCAGTGCTGCATCTTTCAAGGCGTGCAATCCGCGTGTCACCATCGGTTTCAACACCGGGGCCACCGAACGAAAGGCCGATTTCAGCATATCTCCTAAACCGTGTCCTCGCTGTCGAGCAACCCCTCGGTATACTGGATACATGACTTACTTACGAATCGTGAGAAAACCGTTTTCGAAAATGGAGTTTCACCGTGACTTTTCCTTTGGTGAATGGAATATTTTGTCCCAAATCTCCTTTTATAGTAATGTTGACCGTGTCCAAATACGACTTGCTGACCGGCAAATAGTGAGGATGGACAAATTCGCGGTGGACGTGGTAAGTGTTTCCACCTTCCTCGTCAGCGTTCGCGGCAGAATCCACTTTGAAAGGAATGACACGCAGTAACGGTACGGAGGTGTGTCCCACCACGTTGTATTCCACCACATCGGAATACACGAACATCAAATTCAGTCCTTGGTTCAGTTCTACCGGGGTACCAAATAACTTGCTAAAAGACTCGTTGTCGTAAACGATGGGTAATTCGTTGTTATTGAGTATGATCGTTCTCATGTTCATGTCTCCGCCCAACATGTCAAACAATTTAGGACAAAATAAAATGGACATGATTTTACTCCGCTCAAATTTCATCGAGAAGAGACGAGCTACTTTGTGGTACTCCATGGTGACACTTTTGTTGTTGACATGCTCCAAAGCTTTCCCAAACACGCCATTAAACTTGGCAGCGTTGGTGTTGACCAAATGTTGACCACTGAAATAATAGCCTGGGAGAATGGACAAGTGGTAGGTCCACTTTTGAGTTTTCTCATTATAGGTTTTATTGTCATATATGGCTCTCTTATTCAATTCCTGTTGCAATTGCTCGTCATGAACTTCCACATGAAAAAAATTTTGATTGGGAAGAACATTGAGGACTTGGGTCGGGTGAATCATTTCTACTAAAGCCACTTCCCAATGGGCTTCGTGATCTAAGGGGATGGCCTGAGGTAATTTGGCCGTGTAACAGCACAACGTGTTGTTGGGAAACACCTCCATGGAACTGTCGCTGGGTAAGGTTAAGTAAAATTGGTTTTGGTGACTCATAATTCCAGAGTTCTGTGGCTGTCCGAGGGGTTACTGGACGTCAGAGGCGTGTATCCGTCTAAAATGGGGTTCTGATTGTTGTTGTTGGAGTGGTGACTGACACTGGCACTAGACATAAGGTTCCCGTTCGAGGAGAATTTCAGGGAGGGATTGGGAAGCAGGTAACCGATTCAACTGCTCAATAAAATGGTCCACAATTGTTTGTCTCCTTGTTGCAAACTCAAATTGGCGATGGCTGCCCCGATGACACAATACACCACGAAGATTTGGCAGAAAAAGACGATTTGCGTTTTAGGCACACGTTCTCCACACCACACCCACAAGGGTTGTTTTTGTAAATCTTGCACAGAAGAACTAGGTGAAGAAGGAGTGGTCGACGTAGCTGCGTTTGCTGTGTGAAAGGGCATGATGGTCACTTCCTTTTATAGTCGATGACTTGCGAAGCGTCGATCCAAGAATCAAAACTGGGTGGATATCCTTTCCAACGTTCTTTGACTTCTTTGACACGTCGTTTGCCCACTTTACGGGTTCTGCGTTCGAGAATGCTTTCGATGTCGTACACGTCGTCTTCTTTTGTGGTGACACGTTGTAACTCGGGTAAATAAAACGTTCCTTTGAGCACTTCTCCGTTCATGTCTTCCAATTTATAGACGGTAGGATGACGGCCATGCACTCGTCCAGTGACGCGAAACAATTCGGTCGTCCAGTTAGGTAAGTAACCTTTGTCGAAAGTGCGTTTGGTTTTGCCAATGCGCACCCAATCTCCTACGACCAAGTCTCCACTTTTCTTGGGGACAGCCCTCGTCGGGGACGTACCGAACAGGCGCTCAAACACCAACACTTCGTTGTCGGGAGTCACGTCTTGCGGGGCACGTCCGATGCTTCGATGGTAAGATTGGTTGTACGCTTGCACCAGGTGTGGTAAGATGTCGATGTACTTCAGAGTGTGGTGATGCGTAAAATATTTCCACATGCGTTCTTTCAAAGTGCGTTGAAAACGTTCCACGATGCTGGCTTTGGTTTCGGGATTCTCGGTGGTAAAAAAATGAATGTCACGTTTCTTTAATTCTTTTTGGAAAGCTTGGTTCACGAATTCGGTGCCTTTGTCCGTTTGCCATCGAAGAGGGTGACGACCGCTTTGTTTCAACACCCGTTGCAGGGCTCGCACTAACTCGCTGCTCGATTTGAAAGTCAAGGGTACGACCCAAGCAAATTTGGAAAAGACGTCGATGACACAAAACAAATATTTGTAGCCACGATTGTAGCTGGCCAAATGAGAGACATCGGCTAAATCGGCTTGCCATTGATGATCGATGCCTTCCACTCGGGTGCGACTTCTGGCAAACTTGCGTCGAATGGGTTTGTGTAAAGTGTAGGTAGCTTGTTCTTGTAACCATCGTTGCACTTGAGGTAAACGGAGACTTTTCAGTTGCGTTTTGGCAGCACGATACAATTTTTGAACTCCTGCGTAACCTGCAGGATGGGAGGGATCATAGTAAATGCTAGGTAAGACTTTTTCCATTTTTTATTTTTTGTGTTGGTTGGTGTGTTAATAAGGCACCCACTCTTGGAGGATGCTACTCTTTTTCTCTTGGGGTATTTTCTTGGATTGCAATGCTTTGCGTGTGCGACCGGCAATAGGTGTCGAAGAGGAGGATGTCTGAGCGGGGGATATCGGTTCTTGTTTCACTTCTGTCTTCACTTCTGTCTTCACTTTCTTTTTCTCTTGTGATGAAGAAGGGGTGGCCATCATCTTTTTAATCCATCCAATTCTGGAGGTAGGTGGTGTTGTTAACTTGCGTACTTTTTATGGTGGTGTTTGAAACCATTCTTCTTCTTCTCTTTTTTCTGTCTTGGTCACTGGTAGTGGTGGTACTGGTACTGGTAGTGGTGATGGTGCTGGACTTTTCATCAAGGTCTTAAAATCTTTCAAAGTGGGTAGAGCTGTTTCGCCTAAAGCTTTCTGGTGAAAGAGTTGCAGTCGTTGCAAGAGTTGACCGTACTTTTGCGATTTTTCTGTTTCGGACAAATCTTGGTGATCCATCAAGGACTGCAATTCGTGTTCTAACTGGGACATCTCACTCAAATTGGGATTGGGAGGTAAATGCGGGGTGCGTTGTTCTTGCCACCGATGGTATTCCATCCATCGTTTGTAAGGTACTAAAGCTAGTTTCGTCCTTCCATGGGGTTGTCAGGGGTCGATTCTGAGATCTTGGGACTTCCGAGGGCCTTTTTATCTTGCTCCCACCAGTCCTCCCAACATGGTTCCCAAGACTCCTTTCAGTAAGGGGCCTAACAAGAGAGGTAAAATGCCTCCACGTTGAACCAACATCTTCTTCTTTTGACGAATGGGAATTTTCTTTTGAACCATTTGGCGAAGAACGTGACGATGTTTGCCTAAGCATTGTTTCTGGTGTTTGGACAAAGGGATCGTGCCTTTCAAGACGTTCAAACAACATTCGCACACGGTATCGATGACCTCTTTGGAGGCCGATTGAATGAGCTTTTTTCGTAGAGGTGGAGAAGCTTTGGACAGGACAGATAACATGTCCCCATGTTTGACTAAACGTGGTGGTAGTCCTTTCCTTTTCTTTCCTTGGGGTTTTCTGGAAGGTGACATCTTTGAGTCTTCAGGAGCACCAAAAAACACTGATACCCCGACTTGGTCACAGGCCTTTTTTATACTGGAACGCGTCGCCACTGATTGTCTTTACGTCGTATTAGTTTGAGGACAGGCATGACACGTCGTGCAGGGGTACGCAACGGACTAAATCGAGCCAGTTCTTGCTTGGACAAATCCAGTAAACTTTGTAACATGCCCGATCTTTCTTGGACTTTGATTTTGGGAGAAGGTACTTTGTGAGCAGCAGCCACTGCCACTAAATTGGAGGGTCCTGCCACTGGGGAAGTTCTTTTTGGGGTCATCACCGGAGAAGTTCTTGGTGTAATCAACGTCTCCAAGTACTCTTCAGTTCTTGGTGTCATCAACGGAGAAGTGGATGAACGTGAGGATGCCGGAGACGCAGTCACTGCCGTGGCAGATCGTGGTTTGCGAGTGTAAGGTTGCGTCCTGGCCGAAGTGCCTCTCTTGCGACTAGTTTTCTTCTGTGGGCTTTTCTTTTTCTGGGGACTTTTTCTCTGTTTCCGGGGTGGTGTCTGGTAAGAGGAGGGTCCCGCCACTGGAGAAGTTCTCCTTGGGGACCTGGTCTTTTTCTTTTTCTTCTTGAGGCCTCGTTGGACTTTTGTCTTCGGGATAACTTTGGGGGCATTAGGATCCCATCTTAAGAGTGAGCGAATGATGACCCCTCCTAGAGTACCGCTCCCTCCAGGTTTCAAAATGATTTGTTTTTTGGTTTGAGTGTCGATGCGGGGATCGGCCAGTTGGACCAAAGCGACTTTGTTTCGATCGAAAAAGCTTTTGGTTTGATGAGGAATCTGAATGATTCCTTGGAGTAATTGACATGCCGTCACCGTGAACCATCGTAAGACTTCTTTGAGACTAGCTTCTAAGACACGAGCTCGTATTTGTGGATTTTTTTCTCGACTGATGCCATACAAGGCACGAATCAGTTTGACGGGGAGATGTGATTGAAGGGACGTCATGTTGACGTTGTGTGAGACAGATGAAAAGGGTCTGAGGTTTTTATAGATTTTTTTATGGGGAGTGAAATGAAGTCGAGGACGGAGACGTGTACAGGACAGGCCCTCCGTCGTGGCACCAGTGGTGAAACAAGTGGGTACGAAATCGCAAATCCTCGGGAGTCGTAGGTTTCAAATCGACGAGTAAATAGGCGTGTGGAGTTTGAGTGGCATCGTCGTACGCCTGAGTCAGCCAAGGCGTTCCTAACTGTTTGGCTAAGACTTGCACTTGCGATTTATCTCGAGGGCTTTTAAACAAGACCACGTAATGCGCATTGAGACTGATGGTGCGATGGGCTTTACTTTGTTGAAACAAATTTTGGGTGATGTAAACGACACTGGCATTACGGTGATGCCCTTTGCGCGTGAACCACAGTTTAATTTATTCTTCGTCTTCTCCTAACATGTCGTCGAAAATGACCAAATGGGTTTGACGGGAGTCAGAGACGATGCCATCGTCTTCTTTAGGAATGCCTTCCACAAACACGATGGAATCGCCTTGACTTTCTCGCAAGAGGCTGTACGCCGATTGCCACTCTTTGTAACACCACACGATCCGTTGAGGTGGCCGATCGATCAAATGATGTTTATGTTCGATCAAACGTTTGACGAATTCGGTTTTGCCAGAACCACTAGGTACAGCAATGAGCATGTTAAAGGGATGGCGAAGATACAAAGCCTCCCAACTGGCACGATCTAAGTGTTCGTCGATGACTTTGACAGTGGAGGAAGAGGGAGCAGAGACAGCAGAGGTAGCCATAGTGTGAGAAATGTCACTTGTGACACGAAAACAAACAAGACAAGAGTTTATATACTTTTTTCAGAACACGTTTATTGAATGTTTCAAACATGAATACGAAAGACAAAAATACATAAAAGCCAAAGGCTTAAGTACAAGGATAAAAGGCACATGATAACCATTAACGTGGAATAAACACAAGTGTCTGTACAACATGTTTTGGGTAATGTTCTAACCAGTTCTATAGTAGGGAGTAAGGTCACACAAGTGTCCTCCCGAAAGGGTCTTTCAGATCTGTCCACGACAGTCCTGTCCTGGGTGACGGGTTCTTCTGGCACCGTCACTAACACAGGTTGAAAAGTAACTTTTTTCCTTGAACAACTCTCGTGCATACTGGGCCACTTCTTGGGTCCAAGCCTCAAAATCCCATTCTTTCCAGGCACGGACATCTGTCCAATGGGGATGTAAGTCGCAAGCTACACACACATCGTCATACACGTCTTGGGTAGCTAAAAGTTGACGAATCTTTTTTTCCCGTAGAGGTCGAGAAGTATCCAGATGAAACCGCAAGGCTTCGAGCAAAAGGAGTTTTTCGTGACCATTTAAGGCCATTGAGGTGGTAAGTACTGATCGTAAAGAGTCCACAAAGAATCGGCTGGTAAACGAAATCCCAGAAAACAAGTCACTAAGACACACACCACTTGTCGTCCCAAATTGAATGGATATAGTTCTTGTAATAATCGAAGGTAATGATCCACGGTTTGAATATGGTCATTGAGTTCCTTCCACGGAATCTGTTGGATTACATGTGATAAAAGTCGTGGCATGGCAGCCTGTTTTTACAGTCTATTTGTTTCGGAAACAATACACGTACTTTCTAGCCAGAGATCTTCGTTTTCCAGTGGGAAATTTAAATGTTGGATACTGTAACCTAAACTTCAGAGTTCGTTTAGAAGTTTCCTCTTCCGCTAAGTAAATTCCACGTAAAATATGTTGATAATCCTATAACTCGTCTTCCTCAATATATTGCTGTAGGTGAATCTCGAAGTAACCAAAATAATGAACATTTCGTTCATTCACTAACTCAAAGTGTTGAACAAGGTCTGACCATTGAAACAATTTCTGACGAATCAGTTCTTTTATACCATTCAGGTACCAGTGGTTAAAGATCTGGTGACGTAACGGATGCAATTGTTCTATACGTTTGACTTGTATTTTCACCAGCTCTCGGTAAATCCTTTCTCTCAACTCCTCAGGCAAGCCCAAAATTTTCTCTTGTAAAGTATCCATAAGTATATACACTGTTTTTGGAATCGTTGGGTGGTGGCCAATAGCCTCGTTTAACTTTGTGCCTAATGTAATATCCACTCATAATGAGTCTTCTTGTACTTTGGAACAAAGCATAATTTAAAAACGGTTCAATCACTTCGAGTTTGCGTTTCACTTGTATTTTGATCAGTTCTCGGTAAATGCGTTCTCTTAACTCCACAGGCAAAGCACGAATGTTCTCTTGTAAAGTATCCATGAATAGGTCATACTAAATCCTCTTTGGTCTGACACAAGACATGTACTGTTTGCACAGACATGGTTTCAATTCATTGTCGAATCTAAATCGTTTAGTTACTAATTTACACGTGACAATTCGTTCAGAAGTTTCCTCTTTCACCAAGTTGACATTGTGTACAAGATGTTGGTAATTCGTTAACTCTTCCTCTGGAATTCGATGCAGTACATTTACAATGTAGTAGATAGAATCGTCCATACCAAACCATTCCTTTTTAAAACCAGGGGGGCGTTGATCAATGTCTGTCCAATGGAACACTTTCAACTCAATCAGTCCTTGTATAGCCTGAAGGTACCAGTGGTTCAAACACCGGTGACGTAACGGATGCAATTGTTCTTTACGTTTCACTTGTATTTTGACCAGTTCTCGGTAAATGCGTTCTCTCAACTCCACAGGCAAAGCACGAATGTTCTCGTGTAAAGTATCCATGAACAGATTATGGTAAGTTACTTCAATGTCTCGGTCCCACTAAGGGTAAGTAATGACAATTCGGTGACCATCGAGCATGTTCTACGTAGGCCGAATCTTGCGGTTCCCAGTGGTGAAGTGACACACCGCAACTGAAGCACTTGACTTTATCTCCTTCGCCCAAGTAGAAAAATCCGGCTCTGGCTAATTCTTCGGGGGTCGGTCCTCCCAGATACTTAGGCCATTTTCCTTTGAACGATTGAAGCCGATTTTCAAAGTCGCAGTATTCCGACAAACGCACAGGGAACGAATATTCGTCTTTCACAGGTTCGTTTCGATGAGGGTTGAGTGACATGGGTAGGAGTTTGCTCAGGGCTGGATGACATCCGTAGAGGGGTAGACCTGAAGGTGAACATTCCCCTTTAAACCCAGTAAAATGTCCAAGAGGACGAGCGGCATCACTTTCGCATCCCTCAGGTTTGACACGCACAGCATCCCTTTCCATGATAGGGGTTGTGAGAACAAAGTTCCCATGATGCTTTACGGCATCGCTCAGGTCACAACGTACAGCATCGTACCCATCGCAAGGCTCACAATCGCATTCCACTTCAGAAGTCCCACACTTAAATTGTGCCTTTCTAAACAACTTGTTATGTGTTTCTCTGAAAGTATTCATCTTGTTCGCTCGGTCTTGGTAGTCACAATGAACTATCGATCTTCCCTAGAGTTCCTTTTTATATACAGACCAATACCGACGTGTCCATACGGTAAGGTGAAATGATTAGGAAGTCGAACTCGCTTCTGGTACACGATTTGATAGACTTTTTCCAAGGGCCGACTGACGATGTGGTGAGTGGGTAAACGTACAATCTTGTTCGGTTGGTGAGTGGTCACTTTAAAGTTTCCATCCTCTCCCGATTGCAAGGCTTCTTTCAAAACCCCAAAGTTGACCACACGACTGGTACGATAATTCAGAGTCAGTCCTTTCACTTTGCACGTCGTGTGCACTTCTCCTTGTTTGTCCCGGTATTCGCAGCCGTAATTTTTGGGACCGCCACTGACGAAACTTAGAATCTTGTCGTCGGGATGCTCGTCTGTCCAGGCTCCTAAACGGTCTCCTTCGATGTCAGGGTGCTGTTGACTCGGGTGATGGATGTAAATGCAACTGTCCGTGTCAAAGTACAGGACGCGTTCCCCTAACAGTTCTAAAGCTTCGTACAATTTTAAACGAGCATGGGCTGTCACGTAAGCCGCAATGATGACATTTCCAAAAGGGTCGTCTTGTACAAAGTCCAGATCTTCTTCGTAATTGACCAAGATCAAATCCTCTCGAACGACGTCCACGTGTTTCATGTATTTGGTTTTGTCGTGAATCATCTGGAAGTAGCGGGAAGGTTCTGTCAAATATTCCGTCTTAGGTAAACACGGTCGTTGTGCCATTTTACCCCACAAGCAATTTAACATCACTTTGGCAAACGATCGCCTGCCTTCGCTTTTCTCGATGTGGTCTAAAGAGATGCCTTCTTGTTCATAGTATTTCTCTTTAAATTGTATTTGGTCTTCGGGAGTGTGACACCAGGAAGGATAGCCGCTGACTTCTTGCTTCAGTTTCAAAAAGGCATCCACGTAGTCGGCGAAAATGCCTTTCTGACTGGGATCACCCTTGTGGTATTGTTGTGTCTTGGGAAAGTGGCAAATTTCGTACACTTCTAACAGTTGGTATCTCATGTCCAGAGCTTTGAACAATTCTACGCTGACCCAGGTTCCCGTCAAGGCACGTTCTTCCTGGGTGTGCTGACAAGGCTGGTCTTGGTCGCACGTTTCGGCACAAGTTCGGCACAAAGGAAACATCAGTTTGCCTTGACAATGGTGAGGTAAGACGGGATGGTATAGGTTCGTGGGAGGCAAAACTTTGCACTTGATCAAGCCTTCGTATTGTCGAATGTTTTTCAGGTCGATGTGTTCCGTCAGCAATTGTGGGTGCCCTGCAGGAAAGCGACAATATTTGCACACGTAGGGATACAGCGAACACACGTCCAAGTATTTGATTTCTTCTCCTTTCTCTTCGTCGGCTTGGTACAGCAAACAGGTGGCATTGGTCCTTCCTCCGTACAAACTATCCCTCGGGTTCAGCGGGTCCATGAACTGGTAACTTTCCACGAGGCGTTTAAACTCGGGATCGGTTTTCATACGGTGATCGTACTCGTGTTCCCACATTTCCACCACTTGGTATCCTTGCTGTTCTAACTTTAGGCGTCGCTGACAAGTGTCCTGGTACAAGTCTTCCATGGTTCGTTGTAAAAACTGATTTTTAGTGTCACGGTCAGGGTAACAGACGGGACATCCGTGAAATAAGCAACCGTTGAACTCGTACACGATCTTGGGGTTTTCTAAGTCCCAGCCATCGACCGAATACGTTCCGATGGCCTTTTCGCCCCCTCCGTTGCGGGCATGCTGAATCCACTTGTCTTCCTTGTCGCACAAGTAATGTAACCAACGTAGGGCTTTGACCGAGTATTGACGTTTGACAAAGTGGGTCGTTTGAGGACTGATGACAGCCACGGTGTTTTCAGGCATGAATCGTTGTCGATACACTAAGGAACACGCTTTGGCAATGGTGCAAGCTTCTTTCAAAGGATCGACCCCTCCGTGTTACATGAACAGTTCTCGAAATTTTCCACAGCAACGCCGTAAAATGTCCACGTCGGAACGACAATGCTTTAGCATTTCTTCCTGAAAGTCGAAAAGGTCCGAGGCGTGAGCCTGGTACCAAGCGTAGAAAGCTTCTCGTTCTTCGGTACGCATGTTGTCGGGGTCGTAATAGTGAGCCTCAGGTAAATGGGGTAGAACGGCGTGTTGGTTGGCTTCCGTATTGAAAAAGTGTGGAAAGTGCCCTTTAGCCATTTCTGTCATTCCAAATGTTTTAGGCATTCGACTCAAAGGCATGGCCAAGTAACTCATCGAATCTTTAAACTGTACTTGTCCCACTTGCATGAAAATGATTTTGGCTCCGTTCAAAGTGACTTTAGGACGTTCGGTGCCTTGTTCCGTATAGTATCTGAGAAGAAACTGTCCATCGTATCCGGAAAAATTGTGAGCCATCACCGTGGCATGACGATGGCAATCTCCGTAACGTTCGATGTCCTCTTGGCTCCACGTCTTGTCGATGGGGTCTAAGACCC
This sequence comes from Sinohyriopsis cumingii, assembly GCA_028554795.2. Classification (NCBI taxonomy): domain Eukaryota; kingdom Metazoa; phylum Mollusca; class Bivalvia; order Unionida; family Unionidae; genus Sinohyriopsis; species Sinohyriopsis cumingii. Next base: position 3,114,844 of record JAPYKE020000096.1, on the reverse strand, counting down.
ATTGGGCAAAATCGGCTAACGTGTTTGGTCCCCGAAAGATTTTTTCACGCCCTCCGGGAATCTTGCTGCAGTGAGGGCAATGACTGAAGATAGGTTCTTGAATGCACTTCTCGCACGCTCGATGAGCCATGCAGAAATTAGGGATGTGAATGCCGGTCTCTTGCATGCATTCGAAATCGAAAAAGATGAAATTGCCTTTCTTCTTGTGACCGTCCTCTTTCTCTGGTGGGGGTTGGTATTTTTGCACGTAGCATTGGTGTTCCAAGTCCACGATGTGGTGACAAATGTGACATTTTTTCTTTCCTCGACATACGTGTGCCTTGGCAGTATTGGTACATATGCCTTGTCCACAGGTAGGGCACAATTTCAGGAGTTGACAAGCACATTTCTTCTGTGAACCTTGTGTTTTCAAATGTTGTTGGTAACAGGTAGGGCTAACAAACGTGCGCAGACAAGTTGAACAAGGCACTGGTTCTTCGCTCAGACAGGGTGGAGAGGCCAAACATCCTGGACATTTTATTCCACAATGCTTGTGTTGCTCTCGATTGTTATAACCATAATCACATTTCTCACAATAATAACCGTATCCCAGGAATCCGGTGATGGTGGTAATGGTATCGAAATGGTCATCGTGATAATAAACATGAATGTATTTTCCATCCTTAAAATCTTGGCCTCGAAACAACAGAGGCCCACGCACTTCTTGAGGGTGCACTTTCAAGGTGTAGCGTGGAGCTAGGACATCTTGCAATTTTTGCATCTCAGGAATGCCACAGAGTGTGTCTTTGGACAGGCCAGCTTGTTGCAACAGGAGTTCTGCTTCGTTTCGTTGTTTGGCTCGATAGGAACGTTGAATAGTGTTCCAGGTTCTTTTCCATTCTACCGTGTCGTTCTTGTTGGCATAGGTTCGTCCCACCACGATGGCACGGGCTAAACACATCTGGTCATGAGGATTGTGAATTTGGACAAGGCTACGCTTAATGCTGCGAAGCTCGTTCACCAATAACATCTTTTTGCGTCCGGTCCCTTGAGGAGGAGAGACGTGGGTCATGTCCAATGTGGCTTTTCCATCGGTGATGTCAAACTGGTCATTAGATTGTTGCACGTGTTGAATCTTGTCCATGACTTTGGAAGCGGTCAATTCTGCAGGGGTGCTAAACTCGATCCAAACAGGGGATTTCAAACCGTCGTGTTGTATGGAAAGTCTCAAGCGATCGTCTTCTTTGGGTTGACATTGTCCCTTGAGTGCAGTGAGCAGAGAATCCCATACAGTGGTAAACACTTCTGCTTTGTCTAACGGCACTTCAGCCTTGAAATCTTTAAACTTCACCGTGTATTTGTAAGCCGTGGTTCTAAATTTTCTAGAGGAGCGCTTTTCCGTCTCTCGAATGGAATAGTATTTTTCAGGGTTGACTAAGGGTGGTGAACTTGGTTTAGAGGGTTCGGATTCTGGTTCACTCATGTCCTCTTCAAAATCACTGGCATGAATTTGTGCTAAGATTTCAGCTCTGGTACGAGGCGATAGATCACGTTTCTGCCTCTTACTTTCTTCTTCTTTCTTCTCGAATGAATAGGATCGTTTCATCTTGAGTGCAAAACGTCAAATGACTCAAGTTTAAACACCATAGACTAATTTATAGTCATGGCAGACCAGCGTATATAAAAGGGTGTGTGTCTTGTCGTTTCACTATTCATTTCACTCTCAAGCCGAGCACAACGATGGAAGAGACTAGCCAAATCGAACGTTTCGTCAGAGCTTTGCGAGGGGTCATTAGAAAATTCTCTTCAGACCAGCCCACGGACTACTCTCCTTCCTTTCGAGATAAAAGTCAAGATACTTGCTATATCTGTCAAAAGAAAGGGCATTGGTCTTCAGAGTGTCCAGACCGTCAAAAAAGAACAAAAACAGACAAAAGTCAAGATACCTGTTATTATTGCAAAGAAAAAGGACATTGGTCTCCAGATTGCCCAGAAAAGAAACAAGAGGAGTCAGAAGAAAAAAGGAATTCTTCGGAAGAAGAGAGGGATTTTTCAGAGGAAGAAAGCAGACAGGTGAAGAAAAAGAAACAGGGGAAGAAAAGAAGAAGGGAAGAAAGGGAGGAGGAAGAAGAGGACTAGAGTGTGACGATGAAGAAATTTAAAAAACAGAGAGACTAAACAAGGAGAAAGAAGAAGTGTATGAACTTTTTATTAAAGTGTTCTGTTGTGAATTGTGAATTGGATTGTAAATATTTATAAAAGAATAAATTAATGATATAAGGTAAGTGTCTTTGAGTTATGATTTTAAAATAAGAAGGTACACTCACGCACTCATACAAAGACACGTACTATACGGGGTAAAATGGGGTTGTTTTTTTGGTTTTTTTGAGTGATTGGCAAATTGAAAGGCTATCTCTTTTCGAGAAATGTGGGTGGCCCTGAAAAGGGCCATTTTTGGTGTAGGGTGAGTTTAAGCAATCAACTTTAACTGCCTTAAGCCTTTGCCACGGCCAAGGCCTACTTCTGGACTGCGTACTGTTGATGATGATGATTTGGTTGAAATCACTAAGGGTGGTACGGTAGGCTTAGTCACAGGGTTAACGTGTTTAGCTCGGGAAGGTCGTATTCTCTTCGGTCGTAATAAAGAAGTCTGATACATTTGTTTCAGACTTCTTAACTCCGCTAAAATGTCCAACAGTACCGTGACCGTTTGATTTTCACCCTCTTGTTTCTTTGCTGCTACTTCTTCTTGCTGTTGTTGCTGTTGTTTTTTTCTTACCTCTTCTTCTTGCTGCTGTAGGAGAAAAGCTTGTTCCGCTTCCTTTTGTCGTTGTATAAATTTCTCCAATTCTTCTTTCTGTCTCTGTCTAAAATTCTCCACTTGAGGTAATGAAGAAGGTAACGAAGGTTCCGGAACAAATTCTTGCGAGGAGAGAAAATCCACAAAATCCCAATTCACCTCTTCTGAAGGTAAGTCCGGGTTCCCTTGGGCGGTCTCCCCTGCTGGTGCACCCCAATGGATCGTTTTCTGAGTTTCCGTCATGTTGAATCACTGTCGCATAGATTGACTGTACACAAGCGCTTGCGAATCTATATAGACCACGTGACGTCACAGACTACTCTCTTCGGATTGGATGCGGGCTGACTGAATTTTGTAACGCGTGTTCGGATTGGTGAACGAACTCAATCCGTTTCAATCCTTCCTCTACCTATAAATAAGCGCAGTTCACTGCATTGATTCACCTGTTCTCGTCGCTTCAAGATGTGGACTGATGTGCAATCTTCTACGCTTGTGTCTTCCATGATGTTCAGGACGGACATGCTCATGTATGTCCGATCCAAGTGGACCGTTGTCCACAGGACAAACACCAGTCTGTGGATACGTAGGATCTACGTAGAAATACAAGGATGCCTCAAAAGAGTGCTGATTTACGGGCCAACAGTGAGACGCAGCCTAAGGACAAGAAGAAGACCAATGCGGTGCCCTTTATGTTAATGGATACATTAACATAAACCCAAAGGCCCTTTTCAGGGCCAGCCATATTTCTCGAAAAGAGAATGACTTTTCAATTGCCTACCCCTTTTTTAAAATTTAAAAAAAAAAAAAATCCCATATTTAACAAAAAAATCCCATGTTCAATTCCCCTTGTACGTATATTGACCCACGATTTTTCGCCATGTTAAATTTCCCTTGTACGTATATTGACCCACGATTTTTCGCCATGTTAAATTTCCCTTGTACGTATATTGACCCAGGCGGGGTCTGTAATGCTAATTCCCATTGTACGTCTAGTATCCCTACTTACTACTAACTGTACACTGAATTTTTGTATTATTAGCTGAAATGAAGATTATGCTTAAGGTGGAGATCGAATTTAGTATTAATATATTTGCATTGCTCCTATCCTTAATGTTTGGAAAGTTGTACTGTCTTTAAACTGCATTGTTTTGAGGAAACAATATGGGCATTTACTGGCATCTATTGGTCAGTATGACTGGCCACATTTATTTTCAAAAATTGGTTAATTGCCTGACCTGGTATGGGAGTTGAAGAAAAAGTATATAAATAAGTTAACAGATATGGATGCTTAAACGAATGTTTGAAGATAAAAAATACCCAATTTTGTTTATTTTATAGATGAAACTCGCAACCTCTTGTTTGACACTGGTGACACAAACAATTTTACTAAGACTTGTTCAGTAATCAACTGACAAAGTTAGTCACAAAGACCTGGTCTCATCCTCCCATGACTACAAATATCACTATGCCTTTAGTTAATATTTCCTTACAATTTTTGTTATACAGTCATGAAATTTGATTATTTATTTTAATAGTTTGTTTTACCCATTTGCAAAAAAATGTAGAACTGTGACCTACATTTCAGGTTTGGTTAATTATGTTCTTTGTTTACATTAAGCTGACTTTCTGAGATCTTGGATACTGTTGCGTGTTGAAATATGAAACTTTTTTATTTTTATATTTATTAACTGAATCAATTATTAGCAAGAGTTGGTCAAAGCAACATATTATTGAACATTAATGCATATTTATCTGTATTTAAAAAAATCATGACACTAATCATCACATGTATATACATTTTCATTCATCACTGGTAAAAATAGGTCATATTTAGCAAGAGTTGGTCAAAACAACCAAACAGCTTTTTTATTTTGTTTGTGGTGCAGATATGACATTAGATGTGACTGTTATGGCAGCCATCATAGAAATATTATTACTGTCATCTCATGAATGGAAAATCATATTGACATGTGGTTTTGCACCAGATGATTTATTATCAAGTCTATATGAAAGTAAATGACAGTGGTTCCAATCTTCTAATCAAGATGGCTACCATTGTAGCCATCTTGATTTTTTTTTTTTGCATTCTTCTGAATGGATAGTTATATAGACATTTGGTGTTCACCAAAAGGCTTTTAATGGTCATAAATCATAACATTGTGGAGGTGACATCCACAATGGCCACTATGGCAGCCATCATAACATTTTAAGTTATTTATAACTCTCTCACATTGTTTGATTTTATATTTTATTTAAGTAGATTTATATTTTGGAAGACTTGAATGGTTGTTTGGCTTTACCTGGTCTTGTTACCTAAGTTCAAGCCCTATGACTTAAAGTTGGTCTTTAATGATGCCAATCTGCACAGACAGTATGATAGCTACTATCTTGAAAAACGGTGTATCTCTACTCTTCCTAAATGAATAGTCATATTGACATAGGGTTTTCACCAGAAAACTACACATAAAAAATGACCCCAATCTTGCATCCATTATGGTTCTCATGGTGGCCATTTTGAAAATTGTCTTTTTCCTCCATAATATCAGAGATAGTTTCCACACCATCAGCTAACATAAAGAAACAGTCGTGGTTCCTGGAAATTCATTTCAGGCAGCGGAGTAGCATTGTTTGAAGGAGCTCTTGTTTTACTCAGCTTGGCTGTAAAGCCAAGTGAGCTTTTGCTATTAACGCCTTTTTGTGCCTTGGTACTGTCTTTCATCCATCATTTTGTGTCCCTCGGCAACTGCTATAATAATCTTGACACAAATTTCAACTAGACTTGTCAACCTTGTAAACATGTTTAGGTTTAAAACATTGCATGTTTGTTTTATGGTTTTGAGTTAGAAACCTTATTTTTATTATTAAATATGGTGATTTTTAAAAAAAGAAAAGGCTTTTTTATTTATTGAAAACAAATTGACATGCTCTTTCACCTTTCTTTCTTTCAGTCTTGGTTATGTTTTCTTTCTCATCATTCCAATCCTTTACATCTGTGCTTTTCCCATGTAAATTGGTGGTTTCATTAGTCTTACCACCAGTCATTGATTCCTGAACCAAACAAAATAAGTAGAACAGTTGAGCCTACGTACACATGCAAAGGTTCTGACAAGGTCTTATTCAGAAGAAGATGGACAAAAAGACTTTCATGACTTTACTTGTATAAGCAATTTTTCATTATGACCCTGATATGCATTAATGCATGTGTGGTAAAGAAAGTGACCCTTATGCATTACATACAAAGCTGAATCAGGCATATAGTATTGATTGTGGCTATACTACAAATTCTTGTGTAAATGCAGAAATAGGAATATTGATCACCACTAAAGTGATTTTATTTTCTGTGGCAGAGATAGTTTGAAATTATTTTATACAAACTGCAGCAGATGTAGTTTTTATATTAGACAATTACCGCACTATATATAAATGGCAAAAAAGTCACAGATTGATATTATAGTATTTTGAAAGAATGTATTGACATATCAAATTGTGGTTTCATTTTACCAGATCAGTGAGTTATGCACAATGCTACAGGTAAAGATTAAATTACTGTTTCACATAAATGTATCATAAAGTTTAGTCAGAGACTTGTTAAAGACATAGCCTGGACATATTGATAATTTATTAAACTTAGAAATTGTCTTGAAGTAGCAATGATGTACCGGTAGACATGACATGGGAGAAGAAAAAAATCGTGGAAAGTCCTTTGATATTGCATTGGAAAGAACTGAAGTAGTTAGCATTTAGAGAACCCAAAAATGAAAAAAAAATGCTGCAATGATGATGATAGTGGTGACATTGAAAACATTAAGTGAATATAGTAGCCTAAGAGTGATGATCATCAATAATGAAATAATTAGAGAAAGATATCTTTAGCATTAACATATTGAATTACGAACACCTTTACATGAATAATATGAGACTTTTTTCGACGATGAAGAATGTAAGCAAATGATGCAGTGTTATAAGCTTTGTGGAAAGACATTCACATGCAAAGAGAAAAGCTATAGTGTCAATATACAAGCAGTGCTTTAAGAACATCAGATGTAATTGTACAAGCTTTGGTCATTTATGTTTTCGTATAATACATTGTGATCACATTAATCAGCACTCCGTGATTTGATCAGATACTGAATTAAATAAAATTATGTTAAGACACACAATTATATTTGACATTTATCCTTGGTTGATGCAAACTGGTGTAAAAATGTTTGTAAAATGCACTACCACAGGTTTGCAAATTAATTTCGCAGTGGTGTATTTTACAGCAAATGGCCATACAATCAAATACTGTCCACTGCGAGTATTTTGAAGACCATATGTATATGCTGAGGAGCACATACACCTGATAATACGTACACCATCATTCCAACCAAAACAAATTAGGGGTCCTGGGGGTGCCTAACTAGTCAAAAGGGGTCACAGCCATGTCACATTTGCATGGGTTCAATTCACAGGCTAGGCCAATGTGGGCATGTGAGAAAGCTTGCCAGCATATATGTATGATCTTCAAAATACTCGCAACAATTAGAAATATAAATTATGATTTTTATGAAAACACAGATGATTATTTCTGTTAGAATACAATTTATATATATATATATATATATATATATATATATATATATATATATATATATATATATATATATATATATATATATATATATATATATATAAAGTTCAGTGGCATTGGTATGTAATGACTTTAGAAGTGTTGGCCTTGGAAAATGTTAACTATTAAGCAGAACTTGCCATTATGTATGCTGTAAATTACATTTGCTCACATGACATGTTGGAATAGGTGTCTTAAATGCGGCATCCGAGTTAAATCACATAACCAGCCTTGCCGACCTTGTGGATCTGTTAGTGAGCATTATTGTGCACTCCGACAATGATTCGCTAAGATATATGTCAATAAAAACACCCTGTAACGTTAACACTGTTGAGGAAACACATATGTTGATGAAGAAACATCCAGGGTTGAAGCAATTACAGTTTATGATCCTGATAGAGTAAACAATCTAAAGCAAAATTATTCATGGAATTTGTAACTAGAGAAAGATTTTCCTTTATATACCAGTACCAGTAAACGCAAACGTTCAGTGGGATATTCCCATTTGTCGCAGAGATTTCAGTGCTGTTAGCTGTGGTAAAATCAAACATTTTTTAGGTGTCTTTATGCGGGGAACATGCTTCGAGGATTCCACAAATAATAGAAAATGGCATTGTTAACCTAGATTTGACAACGGGACCTAGAATGCATTGGGTAACATACATACTATGACGCAAACATAGTTTATATTTTGACTTGTATTGGCTTGTACCGCTTCATAAAATTGTTAATTATTTAACCCATGGTGATAGCCCAGACTGACAGCCATCATTGTCAGATGGGCCGAAATATGGTCATGTTGTTGTTAAAGAATTGCATGCACTTGAGCATTCACCATCCCAGCAAATGTGTATTGAAATTACATTTAAGTTTGCTTAACATTATTCAAAATGTATGCTAATATTTGCTCAGATGTTGTATTGATGAAAATCTGAGCAGATTTTCCACCAAGGCAGAATTGGCTGAGATTTGGCTTAGTTTACCAGCCACATTGTTGCTGACATTGACCCAGATGAGATTGTGAATTTTGAAGATCGAACTGGTAAACTTAAAATGTGTAACATGTTATTTGTGGAATTGACACGGCAACAGCCTTTGGTCTGAGTGTGGTATGAATCTCAACCATATTGACTATTATAGCTACACCCAGTGGATTTGTCGGAACCAGTGTCACAGATGGTGCTGGTAAAATGATTTCGTTATGGCTGCATTCTGGAATACTTGTCTATTCCAAATTTTCATGGCAGCACAAAGCAGTTTCAATACAATTAATAACTCGATGGCTATTGAGGATCAAAGAATTAGCATGGCCGAGTTTGAGTTAGTGTTGGTTGAAATGGAAAACCTCTGGCAACTCTGTGCACATGTACGAAACCAGGGGTTTGTTGATTTACAGAGAGTACAAGTCGAGTAATTTCCTTTTAAAATAAAATATTTATAAATACCAAAAGGAAGAGCAGTTCATTGTATTTATCATGTCACAATCACATGGTTTTCAAGTAGAGTTGTAAGAGCAGTATTTTGTTGGTTTCCAGTTTAATTCACAATCTTTTACTCTACATGAATATCCTCTTGCATGGACTGTTGGTAACTTTCATGGATTATAATTAACAGTTCACATGCATACATGTGTGATTTCATAAGATATGAGGACTAAGTCATGTTGGATAGAGGGTTGTCACCTGTATCAGTAAATGTTACCAGTCTATAGTCATAAACTAAGTCATAGAAGGAAGAAAAACTGGGAAAAAAAATCTAAGAGTGACATATAATTATGAACTGAATCCAAAATAATCATATTAAGGTCCAAAAGAATGAAATGTTCAGAATAATTTTCAGATACAAGAGTATACTTGTTTGACAACAATCCTGATGTATCAAAATGGTGTCATTCAGAACTTTTTTGAATAATTCCCACTAGTTCCAAAATCAATTATAGTCCAATGAGCAGTCTATTTCCACTGAATAATCCAAACATTTCCAAAATTAGTTTCTTTTTAACTTTGTAAGGACAGTTAATATCTAACCTAACTAGGATTTTGAAGTCCAGCTTAAAAAGTCTTACCTTTCTACTTTTGACCTGCCTTAATTGTAATTTTGAGTGAGTAGACAAAAGAGTATATCTTGCTACTTCACAATCGGAGATATCATTTAAAAAGATTAGTATCAGATTCCTCTGTATAAAAAGCATTTTCTTCTAACAAGTCCATGGATAATATATGTCAAAAAAAAATAGTTCAAAAGAACTGAAACCAGCCATTGACAAATTAAACAAGATCTACAATATTTGGAAACATGATGTAAAACGATGTAAAAATGATGCAAGAACTTTTGATAGGTTTCATTCACTCATAAATGACCAGCCAAGATAGTTTAATGAGCTAAACTATGAATTTCCTGTCTATATGACATAAGAGCAACAGTTTGATAGCTCACTGACCACTCTTCACCAGCGGGTGCCTCAGATGGTTTCGATTTTATCATAAAGACCCATTTTCCAAAACTATCAATTTGTTACATCTGCAGAATCAGCTTCACTAATAACCCTCTGAAACAAACTGGAGATATCAGGATCTTTTTCCTTTTCGACGACAAGTGAATGTCATTTGCCAGCCTGATTAGAAATAAGAGAATGAGTAGTTAAATTTTGATCACAATGATCAATACCTTTTATTTGATCAGTAACAGGAGCAAAGGTGTCCTCATCAAAAGTCTGACCAACACGTGTCAGGCAAAGGAATAATTTCCTGAAAAACATCTTTCCCAAGAGCGTTAGTTTTTGCCATAGCTTTAGTAACTGCACAAGCAGGGTATAAATAAGGGATTTCGTTTTCAATAAGTCGTTGTTATCAATAAATAAACATCCTCAATGGGCAAGGAACTCACAGCGCTGATAGTCGCTGGTCCTGAATCTAGGTGGGAAGACAAATTAACGTTATGGAGTGGAATCGAAGAAAAGAGCACTCTACTCCCTAAACAAGAACACTTTCATCAGAAGAAGACTTCTCAGACAAAGTACCTGATAATACAATATTGCGAGAAGCTCCTGCTTCCCTTAATATTTTTATTGGGATAGGATTGACCCAATTACTAATAAGTGATATAAAACCTTTTGACATAAATGGGTTATAATTCTCCATATAATCTGACCAGGGTTTATTTGACTCCGCAAATGTATTTGTCCAATAGATGACTATGACCTTGACCTCAAATAATAAAACTTTCTCAATAGCTGTCTTTATTCTTTAGCAATAATAAATAATGTACCTGTCCTATTCCACTGAATACCGGTAATCAAAACAACTTTTTCTTCTTAAATAATAGCTAAATAAAACATAGAATTAGTCTGCAAACACATTTTAACAAATGAAATTATAATCCAAAATAGGAATAAATTTGATTGCTCAGCTCTCTTATATAAACTTCAAGAGTCTTAATACGAATCTTTGTCCTAATAAACTCTATGGTACAGATCTAACTAATTAATCTAACATTTCAAAATACCTGTTCACGTGATCTAATCTATAAAATAGGAAATGACATTTCTTCTAAGAACCCACCTAACCGACCTTCCAGTGGGAAACAACCCAAAACGTGTTCATAGATTTACTAATTTTGCTATTAGTAACAGCAAACACGCTCGTCAGCATCTATTTATAGATACTGTGCAATTTTACGTTCATAATATCTTAATATAGAACCTATGAACGTGCGAATTTTCAACTAAAGATAATCACTGCCATTTTCAGTCATGAATAATATTTTTTTTTTAAAGAACATTTAATTATAGATCTACATCAATCAAAAACCTCTATTATTACTCTACTGTTTGTGTGTATGTAAGTATAGCACGTATGCATAAACATTCCGACACTTTTCGCAGGATAGCAGGATTGTGTGCGTGAACAGTGATACAAAAGCAGGATTGATTAAAATCAGATCTCCACTGTTGTACGTGAAGATCTGACAGCGACAATTTAGGGACCGTGTTCTGGTAACCTGTTATTACTATAATCGCTAATTTTATCAGCCAGTCAGATGAAGTCTTATATCTTTGCGTTTGGAGACTGAGCAGTGTGGATGAAGAATAACAATGTGTACGGAACGATTTGATTCACTGTCAGATTTTTTAAAGCTGCGTTTCTGTTGGCAAATTCAAAGGTCACCAGAACATGACCCTTAAACGGTCGTCGTCATATCTTCACGTTTGACAGAGGATATCTGATCTTATTGAGATTGCTGGATTATAGTCATTGTCTTTGGATAATGATCAAAAAGCGGTTGCATGATTATGACACATGTATATCGCACTAAAAACAAAACGGGTTTGCTAGATCGTAAATGTGGCGTATTAGATTTTATTTTTTTTTAAAAATAGTATCATTCCAAAAATTCCTGTTTGGCTCCAGGAACACACAATGTTAAATTACTGTTTGGCTCTAGAGTACTTCTTATGAAAACCTACAGTATGGCATAATTTTTAAAACAAACTTCTCATCTGTCTCTAGGGTGACCCATATATGAACTCGCCGGCAATGACAAATTTAGAACAAAACGGAAACGGGTAAGAGCTGAATGATTTTGTGTGTGTGTTTAAAATTTAAATTTCACACAACTGCATCAACAACATGAGTGGAAGCCTAGCATTAGATTATAAATCATGCCGGAAATACATGGAGAAAACAAGACGCACATGACATTCACCATACTGGTAGAAACCGATACAATGAACGCACAATTCTGCGTTGTTTTAACTAATAGTGATATGGCTTCGCCTTGTATATTCCCAAAGGAAAAAACGAGTAATACAGTAATGACATGTTTAGGACTTAAAAAGTTGCTATATGGTTCAAACCTATCAAACACTTCAGGAGCGGATGATAAAATCAAAATGTACTTAAGGCACTATCTTCTGAGTTGACACAAGTACTTACACACCTTTTAACAATCACTGGACATTTACAACATCCCAAGGATGGTATCTGGAAAATAAATGGCATGGCCACTACTGGAAAAAGGTAATCACACAATGGCCAATAATTACCGCCTGTTGTCACTAAACCAGTGTACTTTGTAAAGAGCTTGCACATATTGTCTGTTCTAATAATGAAACACTTGGATAACTATATCATAAACATGATGTATTACGGAAATTTCAGAGTTCGAAACACATCTTGCTAAGTTATTAATGATCGGGCTAAATATGTGGATAGAGGTGACCAAGCAGACAATTGTATTTTTGACTTGGAAAAAAAAACTTGACAGGTGCCCCATGAATTGTGGAATTGCAAGCAAAACTCAACGCTGGATAGGCGCTTTTTATGTAGTGACAATTAGTCCAAAATCTGGCTGGTGTTACAAGTCTATGCTCTTAAAACAAGTAACAAAAAAAGTGAAAATCAAAAAGCTTTGTAAAATTCAACAAATAATTTCTTTGCCTTGAATACAAAGTGAAAATTGAAAAATAACTTACGGTATTATAAATGAAATCCAAAATAATCATAAATATAAACACAAGTCCTAATAATTTAAAATTCTGAATAAACTTAGAAATCCAAATTAAGTTCAATGCTGAAGGAGTTGTTGTGTCTGTGATGACCTGTAGCATGCTGATGTGCCAACAGTCTTTTTTGAAACACTAATAAAATTCCAGGTTTTAATTCACTGCAAATACTAATGAATGTCTCTATCCAAGAATATTATTTTTTGTGAGCACTCTGCATTTCCAGAGAAAAGAATCATTGAATTAAATAATTTGAAGAAATAAATTCCGAATTAATAATGGACACAACAGTAATACAGATTAATTATTTGGCACGAGTGAATAATCTTTCCAGAGACAAGATTGTATATTCCCCTACTTGACCTCGGTTTACAATTAAACGGGGAGAAACATATGCAAAATAACCTTCTATAAAGTTCTGAATGATTACAAAATAAAATGTTGTTTATTATTAGAAAGTCTGTTACTAAAATTATAATATATAACCTGGACTATATCAGGTAAATTGTAGGGGAATGCGAATAGCATAGACCCAGACCCAAATAAACATAATTGCTTATATTAATAATGATCCTGATAATAATCCATGCATTTAGAGGTTATTTTACTACATATTAGTTGTTTACATAATAAAATAAAAACATAAAACAATTAAGGTCAAATAGAAAATAAACTTGATTTTGGAAAAGGTTATGTCCAATATGCAATGTTACTTTACAATAGCATATAATAAAATATAAAAAATAAAAAATAACAAAAATGCAAAGTAAATATACATAATACTAGTACAACGTAGGTTCTAGAGTGCCGCAAGGAACAATACTTTGACCAGCACTCTTCTCCTAGCAACAGCAGTGACATCCTAATTGAAATTGACTAAGAATGTCGACTATTCGCAGATGACTGTATATGCTACTGATTGATCAAAACCGAGCATGATACTAAGATATTGTAAATGACATTAAAAAAAGCTTGGACGATGAGTTCGAAAATGTGGCACGCGATTCCAACTTAACAATGCAGCATATGCTTATTGGCAAGAAAGAAATGACATAAAACCAATATGTCGTATTTAGTAGAAGATACTATGTTAGAAAACCTCAATCAAACAAAATATTTAAAGCTCACAAGTACATGTGATCTGAAATGGAACCTTCAAATTTAACTCGAACTTTAAGCCAGTAAAGACGTATCGTATCTTGTCATGTTGCCTATAAAATGCGAAAGAACTCGCTAACAAAGGTTTAGTAAGACCTAATTTAGATTACGCTTGTGCAGTACGGGACCCCAATTCCCAGGATTTAGAAGATGAAATTGAAAAGATTTCGAAAAACGAGCAGCCATGTTTGTTACGTTAAATTATGACTATATGCCAGGAAGTATGACCTCGATATTGGATAAGTAGTCTTGGAAACCATTATAAATACGTAGATTGAAAAATAGATTAGTATTTGTCTACAAAGGTCTAAAAGCAAAGCAAATATACCCTTCCATAACACTGGACAACAAATTTTTACAAAAGTCATGTTACTGAAATAAAATTAGTCAATTCTTATCAATTTTTATGTGCTGAACACGAATATGACAGTCAAATTGCAAAATTGGCTCTAGTTTTTTTGTAATCTGCAAGAAATTAATGTTTACATAACGAAATGCATTCCAATAGTAAAAGGTCAACTGTAATAGCCTACCTATAAAAAATCAAGTCATTGACTACATCTTAGATTTCTTCGCCTGTCTCTTGTACAGCTGTTCGGGAGCATCTCTGAGGAGTGTCCAGCAGTAGTCAGCCAGCATTGTAGTGGACCATTTTCCCTGGTATCTTTGTTCCATTGTTGCGATATCTTGATGAAAACGTTCGCCGTGTTCATCACTAACAATACCACAGTTGCTAGGAAAGAAATCCAAATGGGAATGAAGGAAGTGAATCTTTAGAGACATATTGCAGCCAAGTTTCTTATACTTCATCAACATGTCTTCTACTAGTTCCTTATAGTTTTCTGCCCTAACATTTCCGAGGAAGTTTGTAGAAACTAGGCGAAAAGCATTCCATGCTTGTTTCGCGTCACCTTCCAGCAAGTTGTTGAACCGGTCATCTTTGAAAAGCTCTCGAATCTGAGGACCCACAAAAACTCCCTCTTTAATCTTTGCTTCGCTGAGTCGAGGGAATTTTTCATGCAGGTATCGGAATGCTGGCAAAGTCCGGTCAATGGCTTTCACGAAGTTCTTCATCAAACCTAGTTTGATGTGAAGGGGTGGTAGCAAGATTTTCTGAGCCTCAACCAGAGCTGGGTGTTGGATATTCTTCTCTCCAATGGCTACATTCTGCCTGTGAGTCCATTCCTTCCTCATGTAGTGCATTTCCCTTGCTCGGCTATCCCACTCGCATAAGAAACACATGTATTTTGTATATCCTTGCTGCAGTCCCATTAAAAGGGCAACTACCTTCAAATCACCACAGAGGTGCCAGCTGTACTTGTTATACTCAATGGAATTCAGTAGCTGCCTTAAGTTATCGTATGTCTCTTTCATGTGGACAGCATACGCTACTGGAATAGATGGAAGAATGTTTCCATTGTGCAAAAGCACAGCCTTGAGACTCAGTTTCGAAGAGTCCACAAATAGTCTCCATTCTTGTGGGTCATGAGTGATTTTTAAAGCATTCATGAGGCCCTCAATATCGGAACAGAATATCAGATTACTTTCCTTTCTGAAGAAAGGCTCCAATTGCTGGTGGCGCTTTCGATATGCAGTAATTGTGACATCTTCTTCTAGAAGATTCCATTGTTGGAGTCTTGATCCTAGCAATTCTGCCTTGTTCTTTGATAAGTCCAAATCACGAATCAGGTCATTTAGTTCTTCCTGTGTTATTCTGTGTGGGGTTGATGATGCACCACAGTGAAAATCTGGATCACTGCATGCTGATGGACCAGGAGAAGAACAGGTCGACTCACCTTTGTCTTCGTCAGATGAATCAAGAGAATATTCTGCTGGAGGTTCTGGAATAGGAAGTCCCTCACCATGTGGAACTGGTCTCAATGCAGACGGAATGTTTGGGTAGACTATTCTCGACTTCTTTCGCTTCGTTATTCCGCCGGAAAGAGGAGGAACCAAGCAGAAGTAACAGTCATTTAGGTGGTTGCTTGGCTCTCTCCACACCACTGGGACTGCAAACGGCATTGATGACCTTTTGCAATTCAACCACTGTGAAAGCTGTGTTGTACATGTAGCACAGCATATATGCGGAGCCCAAGGCTTGTCTTGGTCACCAACCTTGCATCCGAAGTAAAGATGATATGCCTTCTTCACTTGAGAATTGATACTTTTCTTCTGGTTGGCAAATGTCACTTCCCCACAAATATAGCAAAAATTGTCCGCGGTATTAACACACTTTCGAGGCATTACTGTTCTTTATTGTACGTAAATGGATAAAATAATAAGTTTTATGTAACAGTAGCTTGAACTGTCTCGCACAACGTCTAAAATATTTTAAATGCTGAACCTATCTGATTGGGCTTTATATAGTACACTGCTTACGTCAGCTTCAGCAGCCGCCTGGCATTAGTATAATAGGCTTACACATGTATAGTACACTGCTGACGTCAACTTACTTCAGCAGCCGCATGGCATTAGTATTGCATTGCATCAGAAAATGATGCAATCAACTGTGGATGATGTGAGCATGATGGTATTATGCAATGTTACATCATTATTCCGGATGTTGCTGCAGTCCTACTGGAGAAATTTACACAGTGAAACATAGAAAATGAGGTATATGAATATCTTCAAAACGAGAGCCAATACAAATTTTTCACGGTTATATTCGTGTTCGGCACACCAAAATACTACAGATTAGGGCCTTTTCAAGTCAGTAATGATTTCACTGTTGACCAGTGTAATTTAATGAAGCCTAAAAGAACCAGACAATAAATCAAGACAATATACATATATAATATCATGCGCACGAACCGATAATTACAAATTCAGCTTTATCCCCGCCCCCAATATTAACCACAACTGCCGAATCCTCAGAAAACCCAATTAAGAAAGATAGTGGGGACACGTTTTTTAAAAATAAAGTTAGTTTTTGTTGTTGTTGTTGTTGTTGTTGTATGGTTTAATGCCATTTTTCAGCACACGATAGGCTATACATGGCGGCCAGTATTAATGGTGGAAGAATAACCCAGGGAAACCCCAGAAAGAACCACCGACCCACGAGAAGCTACTGGCAAGCTTTCTCACATACCCACAGTGGCTGAATGCGAGACTCGAACCTACGCAGACAGAGGTGAGATGGCAGTGATCCGTAACGGAGAGCGCTTTAGACCACTCGGTCACTCGGGGCCTCCAGTTCTTTCTGTAATGAAGCAAACCCGACATTATGATCTAGCACCGAACGTATCATGATACACGAAGAGCGAGCTTATAAGACTCAGTTTTGTACATCATATTCTGCGACCGCTCTGGTGGCCTAGTGGTTAGAGCGTCCGCCTCGGATGCTAGAGGTTGCGGTTTCGAACCCCGGCCGAGTCATATCAAAGACAAAAATGGTACAAACGGCTGCCTCGCTATACGCTCAGCATTACGAGGTTAGTGTTAGGACTGGTCGGCCTAATGTCAGGATAATGTGACTGGGTGGGACATCATGCTACATGTCTATCTTACGTCCTCAGTGCTAGACATCACTGTAAACCACCACACATCGTAGCGATATGACTGAATAATTGTAAAATCTACGTTATAAATCCAAATCTCTCTCACACACACACATCCTTATCTGCGAACCTATCACTTTTCACTACAAGAGACACGAAATTATTGTTTACATCAAATTAAAAGTAAAGTCATAAAGCTGCTTTTAGGTACTGCTAAGACGTTTTCTTGTTCATGTAAAACCTATTTAGATCCAAACTGAATCTAAACTTTACAGTCACTATCAAAACTTAAATTCAATTTCTACCAATTGACATTATGTCAATTAGCCGGTATACATGTATATTCGATTCGCGGTACTAATAATATGCACAACTATGGACCAATCTAGAAATGAGTGACCATAACATGAAGTATATTAGTTTTAAAGGCCCATAATTAATTCTGAAATTTAAAGGTTTTGCGAAAGAAAGTGAAAATATAGTTTTGATGTAAATTTAATATTTATATAGACTTGACTTTGGGACTAGCACCTGATTCGTTGGGCACGGTATATATAAAGCATTTCATGCGCATGAAGATGACAAAAATATCGTTGCAACCGGACATTTCGTTTTCACCACAGAGACTAGTATCGTTGCTTACAATTGACCTGTCATACATGTACTATATAATAACTACAAGGGAGAACACTTGTCTCCCTGCTCGCGCGACCTAAGTGCTGATATTTCAAGTTGCGTAGCTTAATAAATTTGATACCGATATTTAGCTCAGGCAGTCGACTGTGTATCCCTATCAAACGTTTGACTTGATATCATACAATTAAGGAATGTCAAATCATTTTCCCACGATACTGCTCGACATGGTCGTGGTCGCGCCCGCTTAATATGTGAGATCCGGCTGAATGGAATAATGTCCCCTCACTGGTTCGAAATGAAATAAACCATCAGGGTATGTTTGATGTTGTTGTTGTTGTTGTAGGGTTTAACGCCATTTTTCAGCACAAGAGAGGCTATACATGGCGGCCAGTATTAATGGTAAAGGGAGAACCCTGGAAAGAATCACCGACCCACGAGATGCTACTGGCAAGCTTTCTCACATACCCACATTGGCCGAACCCGAGACTCGAACCCACGCAGATAGAGGTGGTATTGCAGTGATCCATAATGGTTAGCGCTTTAGACCATTCGGGGCCCCTGAGTATGTTTGAAAAGTACACTCCGATAGCTACATCTATAAAGGGAAACGCCTTGTGTTTACTTGTTGTTGTTTTTTGTTGGTGCGTGGAGGTGCTGTGTATATTTTGTATACATGAAACTATTCTTTTATATAACTATCAAACTTTTTTTGTCATGAGCCTAACTCGATACCTGATGCAAAATCTCTTAATGGAGGAAATAAAGATCAATGAGCGAAGAAATAGTCTATACATAAGTCTTGTTAATGTCAGCCGTGTTAGAAAGAAACATGTCGATACGACTATTATCTTCGGATGGTAGAGACAATATAATTTCCAAAATATATTCCCTAGTGACCACATCCAATGGATATTATTTCTGTATAGAAGTACCTAGACATCAAGACAAACATTGCATATAATTTCATTACGTTTTACCCATATATATTTGACACTGGTGAACTGGCCATGTTTGTCTGCTCCGGTTTGGTTGGGGTGTAGTGAAATGTGATTAGGTACGAGTAGGGATTGAGTTTAGGTATAATCGATTTTTATAATCACGTCCCCCATCCCCAACACAAAACCTTCCACCCCCATCACCTTCTATCCGAGTTTGAGCTGAATCTCTTTTGACGGAAGTCCATCCAGTTTACCCACCGGATTGTTTGTAGTAAAGTTTACATAGAACATATAATTCACCAACCCACCCCGACCTCCCGATTATATTTTGGTCATAGATTTAACATTGGTGTAGTGTATAACATGAGAAACACGTTGGCCAAGTGTGTTAATCAACAACATTCGTAACTTCGGACTGGTTGATAATTAGGAATTTACACACAATGAGGTTACCTCCATTGATGTCTAAACTCTACTGATAACCCTTCATACCATTTCTTTATTTCTTCAAAGTTATAAATCGGAGATCACGTCTGAGTGTTATGGTATTTTGACGTAACAAAACTTTCTCTCATACATAATGCAAGAGTCAATTAGGTAAGGAACCCCGAGCATTAACGCATGTTAAAGTACTTTCTTTATTTGTTGTTGTTGTTGTTTATCTGATCCGACGCGTTGGCGGACTTAACGATGGATATGTTTTCTTAAATTCTAGCCCGAAATTAGAGTCACCCGAAGCGAGCGAGATGAGAATATTTTGTAATTTTAAAGGCGAGCATCTTAGACCACTCGGGTACCTGAGCCATTGATTTTCCTTTTCTATTTGTTAAATTGTTTTTCAGTATGTTTCTTTCCTCCCATTCCTGGCGGGGAAGCCCTGCAGTTCATATCTTAGATTTCCTCTCTTCTACTGCAAGAGGTATGTCTGTCTGCCCTTTCTGGAAATACACCAACCCCTACCATAATTCCCCCCCCCCCCTTCCGTGTTTCGGCGAATTTATAATTTACTAGGTCAATTGGTTGGTTGGTTGGTTGGTTGGTATGTGTGCGTGTACGTGTATAACACCATATTATGTGGCTCTACATGGCGGCCAGTATTTGTGGTGGAAAAAGAACCAGAGAGGAACCACTGACCCACATGAAGCTACTGGCAAGCTTTCTCGCATGCCCACGTAGGCAGAGTCAAGACTCGAACCCATGCGGACGGAGGGTAGTGACAGTGATATAATAAAGGTAAGCGCATTCGACCACTCGGCCACCCGTAACCCCATTCATACATGACTCCAGTGAATTATGAATTTTTTTATATTTTTAATGGAAAATCGGCTGATTCGCAGACTAGCATATAACAAAAATACGTATAATCATCTGAAATTCATGTACATAATGATTGCTATATAAAGTGTAAAAAATATATAAAGATTAAACAACAATCTCTCCCACAAAATATTTGCAAAATCGATCTATATCTAAATAACCACGCCTATCTTTAAGATGTAAACTTTATACAGTCCGAATTAAAACCATTACGCTATTCCGGATTACGGCCAGTTATTCCAGTCCCGTTTAATAAGTTTACCAAAACAGTCGCCTGATTACGAGAAGTGATCACATAAGCCAATATTTTATGGATGCCGACAGCAGAACCCAGATATTCAGACCGTCCAACCCTTGCGATCACTTTATTACCGTCTCGCTGGTAATCGTAATAGCTAAATACACTGTATATAATATTGTTAGGTGACACATATAAATTTTACCTCAGCGAGATATATATACTAAACCTTTGGGCGACATATGAACCATTCAGCGACCGGTCGCCCAAAGGTTGGTTTCTTGCATGAGCGTACATAGTTTTACCTTTCGGCGACAGTAAATGGGCGACAAAAAATGTATGTTTGTCATTTATTTTATTTTACCACTTTTTCGTGTGTTTTCATATTCCATTCAGTATTCTATACAGTATTCACTATATAGGCACAATCATGACCCACACATATTCAGTATACAAATATGTCGCCGAAAGGTTGCAATTTAGACGCTGTCGCCGAAAGGTCGGATTTCTGCACACACACACACACACACGCACGCAAACACACACACACACACACACACACACACACACACACACACACACATATATATATATATATATATATATATATATATATATATATATATATATATATATATATATATATATATATATATATATATAATGAACTTTGAAAATACTAATGATATTATTTCTGCAATTAAAAAATTAGAAAATGACGGTATAAAAATTTAACTTGATTCTGAAAAAATCATTTCTGATTTTGAAACATTACAAAATCGTAAATTTGAAGGTGGATATACACTATCAGCCGAATATCGATTGACTAAAACCATCTATCAAATTATGTTACAACCTTTATAAACAGTGAAAGATACAGAAGTAGAAAAATTCGTCCCACTTTCGATCGCAATTGAGAACATTAGATCAAAATTATCTAACGAATATGAAACAAAAATGTCATCAATACACGCGTAAGACAACTGAAAAAGATTATATCAGATCATGAAAGCGAAAACGCTATCACTTATGAAAGTGATTGTAGTAACAACGTCACTAGTGAGAGTGATTAGCGAGAATCAGTAAAAAGTATAGTTATAATATATTTTGTTAAAAAGGAAATAATTATTTTTTAGAATGTACCAATCAATTTAATGAAATCAGATTTTTTTATTCAGAATTAGACAATAGTTTTTTTCAGCTGATCAGATTTAATACAGGAATGTGCATTATTCAGAATCTGATCTCTATCACACGTGATCATAGAAACATTTTGTCGCCGCAGTTGATTTAATTGTTCCTGCGTCAACAAAAATTCTTCGTTGCCGTATTCATCAATAACTATATTAACACTAAATTGTTCTGTGTTGACTGGAGACTGTGTTATTGTTGTTCTGATGGCGTTTTCAAGTACCTCGTCCTTGTCGTGTATGAAAACTCTCACATGTTGGTACATTATATAATATGCCTCCTGATTTTAATTAACTGTAAATCACTCTGAAACAATATATTCATAATCAAAACTCAATATTTTTATTATATTAATTTCTTATCTTTTCTAAAATATTTTATTTCTCTGAATGTTGTTAAAATTTCCTATTTTTTCATGAAAAGCAGTAAAAATTTATCGATTTCTCCACATATTTTAGTCATTTTTGTCAAGGAAAATGTATCAGATTTAGTAATTCTTGAGGGTGAAAACCCCAGCTATTCTCTGATTGGTTTTGACCATTTTTCGATAAATTCTCTTTTTATAAAACGCTAAAATCAGTCAAAAAAAAATGACAAAAATCACATAAAAACATAATTTTTAGGTGTATTATACAATTTTTTTAAAATCGATTTATCGATAAATCATTAGAGAATCGCTGAGGTTTTCTCCCTCAAGAATTACAAAACCTGATAGATTTCCCTCGAGAATTTTATACAAAAAAAATAATTTTGTCATGAGAATAAAACGAATCTGATTTCACGTTGAGGCTGAAAATCGTTAAGATCTCGCGTATAAATTTATATTAAGAAATTCTCCACGCAGGTCAAATAAGTGTCCGGATTGGTCAGTAAGTTTGAAATGTATTCTTGATAATAAATTATTATGACAACGTAGACAAACAGGATTAATAGGTTCTTGTACAATCAAATATCCAGGAGGTACTTGCGGAGTAAATGTATATAAAATATATCCTTGCTGAGCTTTATTTGATTTTTCAAGATCTATTTGATGGCTGTCATCAATTACATCGCATACAAGATTGACTGTAATAGTTGAAGTTATATTAACGATTCCTGGTTAAATATGACTCCATTCACCATACGGATTGTTGTTATGTCTTAGAAGAGATGCTGGTGGGGCTATTTTTCTCCATGACTCAACAATTTTAAAAAAGTTTTCGTTGATAATATCGTTAAGTCTTCTTTTTAGATCATCGGTTTCAAATCCTGGTAGTACAAATTATAAGAAATTCGCTTCAGCTATTTTATTGTGATTAATATATACCTGCCTAATACTTGTTATTTTTTAAAATCTAGTGCATCATAAGTACTAGCATTTTGATTTAAATGCTGTATCGTTTCAGTAATTTTCTTTCTTAGATCGTTATTAGGATACTCCAGGATATAACTTTTTAATAATTACACTAATGTCGTGAATGTAGTTATATGTTCAGTTTTAATTTTTTAAGCCAACGATCTGAAATCTCTTTCATAAACAATATGATCGGAAGTATTTTCATCTCAATCTATTATTGAAAACGGTGTTGTAGGAAATATTCTACCATCAGAAAGTTTAATACGATGATCTGTATAATGACGCCACGGATAGCCATCTCGATAATCTGGAGTTGTTATTAAAAAAAAATTCCTTAGTGGAAAAATCGTTTCGTTTTGGTTCTGATGGTCCATGATAATCTGGTGAAATGTCTGGCCAACCGAAAATAGATCTATCGATTGATAAATATCAACAACGTAATCTGGAGGATATATTTCAATTGCAGCTGATAACGTTGGTTAGTGAACTGTTATAGATATTTTTGCTTCTTATTCGGTTATAGATTTGACTCTGAGTTGAAATTCATCAATGATTTGTTCGATCTGATAACTTCATGTAGGAATATTGACAACCCGCCAACCAGGTGTTCCATCTGGTTTATTTTTATTTGCAGACACAAGCGAAATATTCGCCTGTAATCCACCGAATGATTTTGATCTAATGTTTGGCCAACTGTAATTTACTCGTAATTGTGCAAGCGCTATTTGTTTCACTGGAATCGCAGTAGGAAAAGTTGACACTAAATTCTGGATTAGTTGAGCTCACTTATATCATCGTAGTTTTTGACGGAGTTGTGTTCGTTACGATTTGTTGAAGTAGCTCGTTTGGCGATGTCAATGGAGTTGACATTGTTATGTAAATCCTGATTTTCTGAATCAATCACGGTCATTACTTCTTTGTAGATTTTGATCATCTCCGTGAACTCACAATCTGATATTTTTCCATCACTAAGACTTGCTGATAATAACGAGGATAATTTGGAGTATGCTAACGTGGCTGTGTGCAATTTTATTATATAATCATGTAATTTTGCATTTGTGCACGTGCATATTTTTTAAAAAAAATTTTGCAATGATATTGAGAATTCCGGCAATCGTTGTTGCAGTTGAAACACAACTGTTACAACTGCTGGAGCCATCGTTATTAATAAATATCGTTGTTAATATTTATAATAATACGCTGGTTCCAGCAATAACAGTAGACGCTGAATAAACAATTATATCAACGATAACTACATGTCTGCGATATTTCTTTACTTTTACTATATACCCGTCAATGATATTTTTTAATTGTGTTTGCTATTCACGTGGTTGATTATATCTATAATGTTGCGCTGCAGCATCACGTTGAACGTTGATCGGAATACTCATTGTATTTTAATTAGGTGGGAATTTAGCTACTAATTCAAGGCACCAATAATAAATCAAGCCGAGTATATTTTCTTCGGGTCCACAGTAAATGTTACCTCGTCATTTTGATGTAACATTGCTAACATAAATCCAGGAGATCCAGTCAGTGGATAACACCGTGAAATCGTGGTAGATGTTGTAAATGCTGCAACACCAAATACTGAAAGCCTGTATATACCATAGCCTCAGCGCGATGTTTAATGGTTTTA